>CAIGQW010056782.1:7072382-7096801 GCA_903798125.1 Danio choprae
ATATATACACATACAATGCTCAGCATATATGAGTACACCCCCCACAAATCTCACATTAATATTTTCTATAAGATGCTTTACTATATTATATTTGTGCATGTACATTAGTTTAGTCAGTACTGAAGCCAAATCTGGAGCTCATCTAACAAAATAACTTACAATAATGGTCCAAAAATTAGTAGCCCAAATTAATTTGAGGGAAAAAAAAAATTTTCATTACAAAAATAGCAAAAATCAAGAGAAACAAAATATATAGACAATTCTGTTGAAATGTTGTAGTTTGTAATTTTTTTTCCTCGCACTATTTTGCATGAATTGACTTTCTATTTCTAAAGATGTTCTGTGATTAAAATGTTATTTTAATAAATATGTATTTTTAATAAATCTGTTTTGTTTAAATACACCAATATATATTACCCATATTCACTGAGATGGGGATAAAAATATTCATTTTTTTTAAATGGGGTGTACTCATATATGCTGAGCACTGTGTATATATATATGTATATATGTATATATATATATATATATATATATATATATATATATACATACAACATGCAAAAAAATTCTTTAGTCATACAATCATAAAAGTATTTTAGTGATAAAGTAAAACTACACTTACTTTTTTTGTGCGTCCTCTATTGTGAAATATATTACTTGTAGTAAAGCCTAAAGTTAAAGAAAACATGAGCCAATAAATTAATATTTATTAACAAAAAATCATTCATAAGCTGATTAGTTGGTGATCTATTAATATAATAATTATGTATTATTAAAAAGAATTTTTATTTGCACAACAAGAAGTGTTCTTACAGCAAGAAAAGCGAGTGCGCCTTGAACCCCGGCGCTCCATTCAAAGTTCAGTGCTTCTGTGATGTATCCTCCAATAGTCGGCCCGAAAAACATCCTTAAATATGAAAGTTATTAATGAGTCATAATTACAACGAATATTCTTAAACAAATAAATTCAATACACACCCAGCAGACCAGACAGCAGAAAACAGTCCTGACACCAATCCAAGCGTACTCAAGCTCTCCTCAAACCCATATTCACTGCAACAAAACATGTTTTTAATAGATGTAACAGCTTTGTATTGTTGTATTTTCATCACTTTAAGGGTTAACTGCACTTATTCGAACCATTCCAGGAATTTAGAGTGACATAGCTGGGAGAATTAAAGTCACAATAACCTCGTAAATGGCTTAACGTAAAAAATAAGGCCTTGCGCTGTGTGTGTGGATTTGTATGATGGTGTATTTGCCTCACTGTGCACAAGCGATCATCTCAGCGAAGGTGGGGATGCAGGTCATACACAGAGAAAAGCCCACAACCACCAGCATGAGGACGGTGAGCCAGAGCTGACTGAAAACAACAACAACAACACACAAGCATTACTGAGGCATTTGGGCTTTAACAAAACCTTAAAAAAAAAAGCAAATGCTGAGGAATTAAAGGGATAGTTCACCCAAAAATGACAATTCTGTCATCATTTACTTATTCATCACAAATCAAGTTTCTATTTTATGTTATAGAACACAAAAATATACTGAAAAGTAGATTAGTATAAAAATACTATAGGTGGTACGGCGGCTCAGTGGTTAGCACTGTCGCCTCACAGCAACAAGGTCGCTGGTTCGAGTCCCGGCCGGGCCAGTTGGCATTTGTGTGTGGAGTTTGCATGTTCTCCCTGTGTTGGCGTGGGTTTCCTCCGGGTGCTCCAGTTTCCCCCACAGTCCAAAGACATGCGGTATAGGTGAATTGAATAAACTAAATTGGCCGTAGTGTATAAGTGTGTGTGGATGTTTCCCAGTACTGGGTTGCAGCTGGAAGGGCATCTGCTATGTAAAACATATGCTGGATAAGTTGGCGGTTCATTCCGCTGTGGCGACCACTGATGAATAAAGGGACTAAGCCGAAGGAAAATAAATGAATGAATGAATGATAAATACTATACAACACAAAAAAAATTCTGAAAAATGTTGGAAAACAGTAACCACTGACTTCCTACTATGAATGTCAATGCCTGCTTTCTTCCTCCCAGTATATTACAGAATAAATAGGGGCCGGGGGCTGTAGGGGGGGTCTTATGACTCTTTAAAGGAGTCACATTATGCTTTTTATACTTTTAGAGTCCTTTAGGGCATAATGTGGAGACTTGAGCATGAAAAACATTTCATTCCAGCAGGAGTTATGCACTATATGCAATGATTGAGCTTTATTTGACAAGGATTTTTTTGTGTTTTTTTTAAGGAGCGTAGGATATAGACAGTACATACATACATAAACACAAAAACACAGAATGGCATTTAAATAAGTGGAAAATACAGTAAACAATAATAATTCTGAAGTTATATACTGTATACACACATCTAGATGGGTTATGTGCTATTGTGCATTGTTGACTTTTTTAACTGAGGTCAAATCTGGTGATGTTAGTAGTAGTGTTTATTGTTGTAATGTCCAAAAGACGCTGTTTTACAGATCTAAAATACTGAAACGCATGCAATTCAAATCAAATTCAAATGTTATTTGTCACATACAGAGTCATACACAGTATGACATGCAGTGTAATTCTTACACAACCACTCGTGACCTTAAAATAATAACAACTATTACAAAAAAAATATAACAACAATAGAATCTAAATAATGGGGAAATTGAAGTTGTCCAATAGAAAACAACTGCAAATATAAAATATTTAAAGACTTTCGATATAGAGTATGTGGCTGTAGCAAAAAAAGTACAAAAGTATACAAATATATAAGAGTTATCTGTACAAGCAGAAACATGGAAGTGTTTCTAACAAACTGCCTGGTGCATAAGAGAGAAAGGAGTGTATCCTATAGGTGGTTTTACAAGCCCATTCACCTGTATGGAGTACACTAGCACTAGTGTTGTCACGATACTGGAATTCGATACCAATCGGTACTGAAATTACTGAAAGTCACGAAGATCAGTCGATTCATTAGCAGATCGCTCGTATGTCAGCTCATAAACAGACTAGCTGATCTTTGTGGCTTTAAAACACTCCAGTGTCCCTATTTCTGTAGTTACACTCAGTAAACAAGCGGTGAGTTTGGTGAACTGATGACCTTCACAGCCAATCACAGTCATTTCTGTTGAGCAAGTGAACACAATGGCAAATCAGCGCTGTTTAAGAACGTGCTCAACAGCGCTCAAATGTTAGCGGGAAATGGAAGTTTTTTAAATTTCAGTACCGATTGGTATCGAATTCCAGTATCGTGACAACACTAACTAAAACTACACAATATATGCCCAGGGTGTGTGCAAAATGTCTTCCCCAACATTATTATATTTTTTTCTGTGTCTGTTCGCTTAGAAAAACGTTTTTCAAGAATTTAAACTGACACTACTTTACTTTAAAAGTAGTTTACTTGTTGTAGCTGGAGTATTAGAATAACAAGCTGTAAAGGCTCTGCCCTTTTATGGAAAGTGGCCGGAAAACAGTAGCTCATTTCCATTTAAAGAGACACACACAAAAACACGTTTTTGCTTCCACTTAAAAAGGGGTGTTTACACCAAGATATAATGATTAGGCATGCACTGAATGTTTGAAGAAAAAAAAATTATAGGCTGAAATTATGTTTTTGGTTTTTCAGGCTAAATAGAAAAACAGCCAAATATATGAGCCAAAAAAGGGCTATGCTGCGCCGCACTGCCCAGTAGTGTTTTACCCAGCTGTGGTCACTGCATAATGTTAAGTGGCTTTCACACTGGACACAGAAAGTTCTACCATACAAACGCATTGGAGCATAGGGTCAACGAGCTTGGTGACGTGCCATGGTTAAAACACAGAATAGCTCAATATTCTAGCCATGTACCAGTATAGTCATTTATGCATGAACCCACACAAGCTCACCAGAAAAAAGTAAAGTCTGCTCAAATAACATGCTGAGAGGACATTTTTTATGATGCAAACTTGTTGCTGCTGCTTGCAATGGTGCTACTGTGCTGTTATGCCAACACTAGTAAAATAAAGCCTTTCCAGCCTCTCTAAAAAAATAAATTTTTACTGTCAATAAAAAGTCCCAAGTTCAACTCTCCAATTTCACTTTCTGTCAATATCTATATTGTTCTATAATAAAGGCATAAATAGCTTGATCAAAAAGCATGATATGACCTTTCACATTCAAAAAATTGCAAAGTAATAAAAAATTGCAACGTAATATTTTACCTTCTAATATGGAAAAAAGGAAGTGGGCCGAGAAAGCAGAAGCTCACCGCTGTGGCCATTCCTCCAATCACCATCATCCATTTCCTAAATGACTGAACAGAGAATAATTTTTTTACAGCCACAGCAGTGCTTCCCAAACAATGAATTATTTGTATACATAATATAAAAACCAAGACTTTCCAAAAGGGTTTGACTTCATTAAATAAACATGAGCACCGCATATTTTAAAATCAAAATATGCTGGTCTTTTAATATGAATGTAATATGAAAAAAAAGACTGTCTTCAGAAAAGTTTGAATGTTATTTTCTTTCGGTATTTTCTGTCATGCCTGATACAATACCATTTGAGAGTTCAGTGCTCAGTGCTGACAGAGTCGAATTGCGTTTACAATCAGTCTTCTGTGTTATTTTAGACTAACACAAAATTCAACTTAAAATATATATAATATGTTATATAAATGTCGCCACCAATAGAGTGCAAGTCTGTGGGAAACACTGCACAGATGACTTTTTTCTCTTAAAATTACATTTGATATACACTTATATTTAACAAACAACATCGATTTTAAATCATAAGCAAAACGTGTCAAAAATATCTTCAAAAAAAAAAAAATTAGATGGTCAAACAAATAGAATATTAGATATGAACGATAGAACGGTAAATAGAACAATAGAAGGATAGACAGGATGATAGAACGATCGAATGGTAGATAGAACAATAGGAGGAACGATAGATAGAATGGTAGAGAAAACAATAGTCCGATAGATAGGATGATAGAACAATAGAAGAACAGTAGATAAAACAATAAAACTATAGATAGGATGATAGAATGGTAGATAGAACAATAAAACGATAGATAGAATGAACAAATGATAGACAGACAGACAGACAGATAGATAGATAGATAGATAGATAAATAGATAGATAGATAGATAGAACAAATGATAGATAGGATAGAACGGTAGATAGAACAATAGAAAAAACAATAGAATAAACGATAGCACGAACGATAGAATAATAGAATGGTAGATAAAACAATAGAACGGTAGATAGAATAATAGTCCGATAGATAGGATGATAGAACAATAGAAGAACAGTAGATAGAACAATAAAACGATAGATAGAACGAACAAACGATAGATAGATAGATAGAACAATAGAACAAATGATAGATAGGATAGAACGGTAGATAGAACAATAGAACAAACGATAGAATAAACGATAGCATGAACGATAGAACAACAGAATGGTAGATAAAACAATAGAACGGTAGATAGAATAATAGAACAATAGATAGGATGATAAAACAATAGAACAGTAGATAGAATGCTAGAACGATAGAATAAAACGATAGATATAATGAATGATAGATAATACGATAGAACGGTACATAGAACAATAGAATGAACGTTAGATAAAAGTATAGAATAGTAGATAGAACAATAGAACGATAGATAGGATGATAGAACGACAGATAGAAGAATAGAACAAATGATAGAACGAAGGATAGATAGAATGGTGGGTAGAACAATGGAACGAACGATAGATAAAAACATGATAGAATGGTAGAACAGTAGATAGAAGAATAGAACGAACAATAGAATAGATTGGATGTATGAATGGACGGAAAGATAGACAGATAATTATTGTTGACTTACAGGATATTTATCACTGATCACACCAAAGACAGGTGACGCCGCCCCATACGGCAGAGACAGTCCAATCATGAGGAGCCCCACTGAACCAGCGCTGAGCTTCAGCTGTTCACACATGTGCAAAGATTTTGAAACAAAACAATTTGAATATTTTTCCTGATTCAGTTTATATATTAATGCATAAAATATATGAACCTTTTCAATGGCAAATATAGACAGCGTTGCATCCAGGAAGCCAAGTCCTGAACTCAACGTGAACACCACAAAGCAGATGAGGAGGATCTTTATTCTGGTACACAGTCTGAGGAAGGAATCCTGGGAAGGAACAGCATCTATATAAGAATGAGATAAACAGACACGTCTATCTCTATGGCTGGAGGGCAAAACAATAATATAAGTAGACGCATGGCAATCACCACATAATGACAAAACCAAAATGGATTGTTCACCCAAAAATAAAAATAACCTCATCATTTATTCTCCCTCATGTGATTTTAAACCATTATGACCCAGCAAACATTTTTTGTTTAAAAAAAAAAGTCTAATAGATTCATTAAATAAGTCTTCATGGAAACAAGGCTAAATTTGAGCTGTCAGTGAACATCTAATAGACATCTAAGAAAAGCCCAAAACTAGACTGACTTGAATGACTACATATGTGATGTCTGTCTAATCTGTATTTGATGACTAGTCTAGTTTTGGTCTATTCTTAGATGTCTATTAGATTTTACTGACAGCCCAAATTTAGCCTTGCTTTAGCCAAGCCATCTACATTTAGATGTCTATTAGATGTCCTAACACAAAATTGCTTGATGGGGAGTTTCTTTCTTCTGTTGAACACAAAAGAAGATATTTTGAAGAATGTGGGTTGCCAGCTACCAGAATTCTTCAAAATATCTTATTTTGCATTCAAGATAAGAAAGAAACTCATATAGGTTTTGAGTAATTGATGACAGAATTTTCATTTTTGGATGAACTATCCCTATATATCTTAATACCCCTATAATAATATAACTATACTTCGTGGGCACTAATAAGGGCACTGATGAGCTTTTTTCACTACACATCGAGTGTGATATAAGAATGTCCTCGCTGTATATCATCAAAACTGGAATTTATGAACAACAGAACTAATAATGCATATATATTAACTTTACTAAATGTTTAAAAGTACATTATAGGTAAATTATTTGATTGTTTGATATACCAGTATTGTTTGAACCATTAAACAATTAAAATGCTTGCTAGATTTTTCCTACCCTATCTAGCTATGTTTGTTCATGTTAAAAATATATGAATAACTGATTCTTTTTAGAAAAAACATCTCTCATTTGTGATTACGTTTGATGATGTGGGTCACCTGACTCATATTTTACACTTCAGAACTTCCGTTAAGGGCACATAGCGTATATTAATGAGTTTTCAGGGTGTGAAAGATTCAGTGCACTTGAAGAATATTTTGAGACAGCACTTATGGCTGACGCCCTAATCAGTGCACTGACTACTGAACAAGGGTGCTGATTGAGACACACCCTATATGCTAAATGCAATAGGCTTAAAATGCAATTATGAAAACAATGTTATATTTGAATTCATTCATGGTGGCTCAGTGGTTAACACTGTCACCTCACAGCAAGAAGGTCGCTGGTTCAAGTCCTGGCTGGCCCAGTTGGCATTTCTGTGTGGAGTTTGCATGTTCTTCCTGTGTTGGCGTGGGTTTCCTCCGGGTGCTCCAGTTTCCACCACAGTCCAAAGACATGCGCTATAGGTGAATTGGATAAACTAAATTGGCCGTAGTGTATGAGTGTGTGAATGTATGGGTGTTTCCCAGTACTGGGTTGCAGCTGGAAGAGCATCCGCTGCGTAAAACATATGCTGGAATAGTTGCCGGTTCATTCAGCTGTGTCAGACCTCTGATAAATCAGACACTAAGCCGAAGGAAAATGAATGAATGAATGAAATCCACACTAACCAAAGCTTGGCAAAATCCACATATTGAGAGGAACTGTTGCAAACAGAAGACATCCTGTGAAAACGAATGGGATTTCATATCCGAATGCCTGATACAGCCAACCACCCAATGGAGGCCCCAGTATCAGGCCAAGTCCTGTAAAAATCTCCATAAAGCCCTGTGAAAACACAACATCTCATTACATCCATCCAAAATTTTACAAAACATTACATTTTTACAATATACATCATAGCAATGTTTCTCAACCACCAGCTCTCCTTCACCAAACACACCTGATTCAGATCATCAGCAGGGACTGAAAGACCTGTAATGGGTGTGACAGACAAAGGAGACATTTATAACATGCAGTGTTGGTGGTCCTCCAGGAACGTGGTTGAGAAACACGGCATTATAGCATCTTTTCTCAGTATTTGAATCAATTGGTTCAAGAATCTGGTCTTTCTAAACCCCGCCGTGTCAACTTTGCTCTGATTGGTCAGATGATTGGCCAAGTCTGTTGTGATTGGTAAACAAATGCCAGTTACCATATCTGCTCTGGAGGCTTTTTCAGCACTTATAAACATGGCAATATGAACAATAATGATGATGATTGTGACATTTTACCATATCAGTTCGATCCAGGTCTTCAATTAAGTGCATGCTAAGTGGATTTGCTTTCCAGTACACAAAATGGCAAAATAAACTTATCCATATCTACAATTACAGTGTTTGAAAGTCAAAGTCAACATTGATTGGACAGCCAATGAAGGCCATACACTTGTATTATGCAAATATGCTATAAACCTATGAATGTGTGTGCAAGAGGTGAGAGAGGAATTACTGACGACTTGTTTCAGACATTTATAGATCGTTTGTTTTCTTTTGGAAGCTCCATTTAATGAGCACTTTGATATTTGAAACTTTACAGACCTTTTATAGTATTTCACACAATATGAAAAGTAATATCTAAAAGAGCACTTTGCTAACATTTTAGCACCAATGGAAGTATTAAAACTAGGAATGGACCTGTACTAGGGCTGCACTACTGGTGGAAACTGGTCATTTCAGCATTGCTATAGTCACATCGCGAGATATACAATTTTGAGTCTAAATTATAGTTGACCAGGAGCTACAGAATTGTATTTAATTACTGTATTTATACGATTTATGCTAAAAGAAAAAGGTTTTCTCACATTTTTGTCTTGTTTCTAGTCCAAATATCTACATTTCAAAGCGAAACAAGATTATTTTACTTACTCCACTGATTAATGGCAGATAATTTTACTTGTTTTAAGAAAAGACTCTTAATTTTGACTTATTTCATCTGAAGGTGAAAACAAAACAATATTTTTAATGTTGAGATATTTGGACTAGAAACAAAACAAGCAATAAGAAACGCATTTTTTGCATTGTGATTATTCAATTTCTGTACCTGAACACTGTTAGACTCCACAGAAAACCATCAAATAGTGCTATTCAAACTATCTTGTGAATGTATTCATATCACAATATTTATGGCAGAAAAATAAAATATCGCAAAATCAGATTATTCCAATATCAACCAGTAGGATTTGTTTTGGCAAAATCCAATTTTGACAAAAAACAACAACTTTTGACCGATTCCAGTACCAACATTGGTGAATTGCATACAGTACACGTTATTTTTTTCCTGCATTAAATAAATTTGAATGTATAAGGATTGAATTTGCTATTTTGTACATATCGACTCAGGTCTGATATTTTGTACAGATTATATTTTGTTTTTAATAGTATTATATCATATTAATAGTTATATTTTTAGATATTTAATCATTTTGATCTGAGGAAAACGTTGGATTATTCAAAAGATGTGCAACTCATTGTCTCCATGTAATTAAAAAACCATCAGCCTTTTCGCATTATTGGAGATAGTTTAAAAATGGGCCAACAAATATCAGCGGCCGATAAATATGAGCATCTCTTATTAAAACCTAACAACAATTCCATCGCAGTGCATTTGCCTCAACCGTGAGAAACTAAATATCCAGACAGACTGAATAACTGAATCTAAAGACGATTCTCTTGAGGGACAGCACATCTTTTGTGACGTGTAATAGGGGTTCCTTTGTCAGTTTACTCCACAACAGCATTACTGCACTGAAAAACAACCACTGACAACAGCTCACCAAAACAGTTGCTATGTTGTCGGGGAATATCTTTGCTGAAACAGCAAAAGATGATGTAATGGCGGCGGAAAAGCCAACTGCATTAATGGAGCGTGTGACAAAACAGAGAGCAATGAATACCGTCCCATCAGACACTCTGTCAAGAAACCTGCAAAACAAATGATTTCATTATTGATGAAATACTAAAACATCTCTCATACGTTTAACAAAGGTCATCAGTATTTCTCATCTTTTTTCCACCCAAAAAATAAACTTGTATTAACATTTAGCCATAATTTAGCACATAAATAACCCTAAAAGCTAAAAGACAACAGAAATTTACTAACCCGAAGAGTACAGTACACCCACTCGACAAGAAAAGCCCTGCCACAATCATAAACTTGGCTCCTATCTGGACAATCTGAAACAGAGGTCAAGAGTTGATAGAGCGTGCAATCCATTATGAAAAGCTGAGTATTTTTATCTTCTCAAATAATGATTAACTTACATATTTACCAAGTATCAAAGAGCCCACCAAAGTGCATAATGCATAAATGCCGAATATTAAACCAATCATAGCTTGACTCACACCTTTCTTCTTTGCCTAGAAAAATAAATGAAAGTAATAAAATCATATGAAAATGCAAGAATAGTTTACTGCTACAGCAGACTTTAAACGTTTAAGAACTTTGAACAGTCTATTGCATTTATTGTCATAGCAGTAAAGCCATGCAAAATATCATCAATTTACCTCATTTGGGAAAAATGGTCCCAGAATGGAATAGCAAATCATTGAACTGAAGTTTATGGAGGCCATTGCAATTACTGTCAGTATCTGTTGTCTGGACATTTTAGCGCCTGTAGTCTGTGATGGCGAAGAATCACCTACATGAAGTTCACATACATTCGTTGGTCAGTAAACAAACCGTGTAAACTGCTCGAGTGTAACGTTACTTATTGAGGTAAAGTTGGTTTTATATTACCACATTCGTTCAGTTATAACGTTTGACAGGGTCCCTATATTGTTTACCACGCTTCTTTGAATATTCGGTGAATATGACTTCAAAAACAACATTAGCCCTATTTATTGACTGAGAACGTTGTACTTTAATAGTCATTTTCCTGCTAATATGATTTCACTATTTAAAATTAGCAAACAATAGTTTTCTGAAATTAGATTATTAAGGAGAAAGTCTGAATGTGCGAATATAAGACCAACTTTACCTCAATACATTATTTGTTGTCACTGGCAAACTCACCAAAAGAGTTCAAGACCCCAGAAGCGGCTAAATGCTAAAAACACCTAGCAACATTTAAATAAATCAATTTCCATACCTCTGTCTTCATGATTCTCCATTGTCGCCCTGAGATCGTGTAAACTCTTACCGCGTGTTCAAACTGTCAGCTGGGAAACTCAACCGTGATGTTCGAATCTCAAAAGAATCGTTCTTTTGAACTGATTCTTTACAATGATTCCACCGAATCGATTCTCAAATCACTCGTCGGTGTTCGGGAATAAGGTGTGAGGTGGGGAACAGTATTGTTAACAAATATTAGAAATAACTGACACCATCCTTTATCAAATACCATAAAGAACAGGGCTTTATTTTGTAACAGGTTATTAACAGAATTTGTTTTTGTTAAGTATTCATGTTGAAGACAAAAACAGTGTTTTTAAAGGCGAATTATTCTACCATTTTGACACGTGCGAACAATAAACATGATTATAAAGGCAATACTGGGACAATAACTTAATAAAATTAATCGGGTTTTTTAATCCATACAAAATCAAGTTAAAAATGATGTGAACAATGAGCGTGAATCGTTTACTGATTCGGTTCATTGACATGAATGAGATTCTATTTCGACCACATTTCCAGGGCGTCATCTAGAGGTCAGTGCCAGATTATGTGCAAAAAAAGTAATCTTATCAAATAATTGCAACCATTAAATAACAAGCTGATTTAAAAAGGAAAGAAACATTATTTGACTGGCAGTGAATTATAATGTACTGAACAATGTTGAAAGTGTTAATGCAAATCTGAGAGTGGGATATCATAGTAATCATCAACAATAATAATGCACACAGATTTCATCAAACTAATTTTATTTTATTTAGTGACTTAAAACCTACTCAGCACAGACATTCTAATGCTTTTCCACCCTTGAATTACATTTTGTAAATGTACATCAGAATAATTAAGCAATAAAGCACAGTTAAAGCCTCACATTCCACATAATTTAAACTGGGCCCGAATAACCCAGTACAAAGTGGCTAGAAATAACTGCAACTGCAAATCATCAAAGCATACAACATCAAGAATAATCAAGAAGTGCTTAAAACATCAACCATATCAACACTACCCGACTCTGAACCACCGTTTGGCTTAAAACTGATGAAATTACTGGAAAACGTCGGAAAGTAAGCAACAACAGACAAATCAATTTGATGACTCATTGCAACAAATATCAAATATTGATGCGGATTACTAAATATCAATACGGAAAAATAAATATGTAACCAGTATGACTGAATATAATAAAATATGCCCCTTTATATAAATCAAACTATGTAATTGGGGTTGACCATTTAACAAAGGAATGCAGAAAACGACATATCATATCAGCTTTCAGGTTTCAATTAGATTCCGTTCATTGCATAATATACAGTGTGTTAAATCTGATTTATATATTTATATAAGACATTTTTGGCTAAATGCTTAATGCATACTATATATTTCGTGCTAAAATGTCATGGATGATATGAGTACATTTTCAGTACATCTAACTACAGCACTTTTTTTGTCATGTCACTTACATGACAATATAATATATCTGAAAGTAATTAAAAAACTTTGATTTCTGTTAAGATTAAAAAGCAAAAATCATTCAAATAGGACAATACCAAGATACTGCAATAACACAGTGTGCAAATAATGCAATATAACTAAGACATTTTGTGAAGAAAAACGTTAAATTGATTCTTAAACCATAGAAATGCATTCATTATATAGTGGCACAATTGGGAAAAATGAACTGGAATATATTATCTCTGGTTTCACTTCATGGAAGTGAGTCATGGGATGAAAATATTTAAATGTAAGTTAATGTTTTTTCCTTTCTATAGATTTCATTGAGTTACTCACCACAAACGATAGCCAAAAATCCATCATTTTACAAGGATTTTAAATAGGAAATGTAAATTTGGCACATATAAATCTCAATAAAAGGAGTTGGGTTACCAAGAGAGGGGAAAAAACAAATCCCATAATCTAACATCCATCTCAGTTTTTAGTAATTACCTTTACATTTAAATCACACCATTATATACCAAGGAAATACATGAAAAAACAATATAAGTAAGTTGAATAATATTCCATCAATACACAAATACTTTTTATTCTCTCAGATGTGTACCACCATTCAGAAATCAGTTTGTACCTCTGTTAACAAAAGGGTACTTTAAAGCACTAAATCTATTGTCGGACCACCTGTGTGCGACTTGCTCTGCCTGAGAGTGACCAGATCTCTCGGCTACTAACCGGCATTGCACAGACGTTATGGCAGCAGAGAGTGTAACATTTCTCACAAACTGCGATTAACAATAATCTCTTTTTCAGCCCATCTGTTCTCATGGACAAGATTTCTATTTAAGTCTCTGAGTGACATTGGCCAAGGCTACGGCAAATGCCTGTACTGCTGAGAATGGATACTGAAAATCCAGGATGTATGCATTGCCATCAATTCTGCCAAACTGCATTACCTGTAATAGAGAATTATGGGTTAGGTGAAAGGGCAAATGATTAGGATGAATAGAGCATGTTTGTTAAAGGGTTAGTTCACAGAAAAAAAATAATCTGTTAATAATTACTCTCCCTCATGTCGTTTTAATGCTGAGACCTTCGTTCATCTTTGGAACCCAAATTAAGATATTTTAGATGAAGATCTAAGATCTTTAATCCTCCACAAACAGCAAGGGTCTCGAGATGTTCAAAGTCCAAAAAAGGAATCAGAAATATTGTCAAAACAGTCCATGTGGCTTCAGTGAACCAAGTGTAATCATACAAAACTCCAAGAACAATTTTGTGCACCAAAAAATGATAAAAACAACTTTGTTTGCCTTTGAATTCTCTTTCACTTCATATTAGAGAGCATGTTTACCACAAGCAAACATAAAGTTTTGGCAGTGCAACATGCAAGCAACATTGCCCATCATCTCAAAATTTTAGGAAATAGTCCAGTGTTTCCCAACCTTGTTCCTAAAGGCACACCAACAGTACACATTTTCAACCTCTTCCTATTCAAAAACACCTCAATCAAATCGTCAAAATATTAGGAGACTCCAAAACCTGAAATGAATGGGTAAGATAAGGGAGACATCCAAAATATGTACTGTTGGTGTGCCTCTAGGAACAGGATTGGGAAACACTGACAAACAAAGTAATTTTTACAGTTTTTTGGGGTCCCCAAAGGTTTCTTAGAGTTTCGAATGATTACAGTTGAACCACTGAAGCAACATGGACTCACTCACTATCCTTCAGCTTAGTCCCTGATTTATCAGGGATTACCACAGTGGAACGAACCGCCACTTTCTGTGGCGTATGTTTTATACTGCAAGATGCCCTTCCAGCCGCAATCCAATGCAGGTAAACACCCACATACTCTCTTATTTACACACACATTAATTCACTATTCACCTATCCCGCATGTCTTTGAACTGTGGAAGAAATCGGAGCACCCGAGGCAAACCCATGCAAATACGAGGGCCACATGGACTGTTTTGACAATGTTTTGGTTTCTTTTCTGGACTTTGAACACCTCGAGACCACTGCTGTATATGGAGGATGAGAGAGCTCTTGGATTTCATCTAAAATATATCAGTTTATGTTCCAAAGATGAACGAAGGTCTCAGTAGATTGAAACAACTTGAGGGTGAGTAATTAATAATAGAATTATCTTTGTCACAGTTTATAAAACACTTTTTTGAAAACAGTTAGTTCTAACACCCCAACCCCAAAATAAGTCAATAGATAAAATTGTTTACCTGACGTCCATCAAGCTCAATCTGAAAGTTTTTGGCTGATTCTTGTGTTACCCGTCCTCCAAAGTCTAGCTGGTAAACCTGGGTGGCTTCATTCCATAATGGCTGCTTGTTGGCCATGACATAAACAAAGCCTTGGCTGCCAAGACTGCGATCCTCTCTCTCGTTAGCTTTGCGGCACTTGATTTCCTCAAGCTCGTTTGCTGTACGCAAATTCCGCTTGCTCTTCCAACCTTTCTTGCTGCTCTGACTTTGGTTCATTAATTCATCACCACTAATGAACAGCTCAGGCTCACTCTCTGAGCTGTCCTGGAACTCATTGGATGTCCTGCTAAGTTTCTTGGCCTTGTTCAGTGGCTCCTTCTGCCCTTTAGGCTTCTTTTTTTCCCGGCTGCCGAGTCTTGGACTGGAGATCAGGGAATTGAAGTCAGAGAGTGTGCGACTCTCTTTTTTGGGTTTACCTTCAGAGACTCCAGACATAGTGGCCTCTTCTGCCCTACTGTCAAGCCTCTTACGCCCCTTTTTGCTGAACCTCTCTGCACCCTGTGGACTCTCGTTGAGAGAGGATTGATCCTGAAAGCTTTCCCCAGATTCAGCAACCACTTCTGAGGTGCTCTGGTGGTTCAAGTGTTCGACAGGTGGAGGAGGAGGAGGGAGAGGAGGTGGTGGAGGAGGTGGTGGCGGAGGTGGAGGTGGTGGAGGCGGAGAGAGAACTGGTTTCTCTAGGGTCTGATGGGTCTTATTGGGGAGTGTGGCAGAATGGTCTGGCATGGGAGGACAAGTGCTGTAAGTGCTCCAAGGATGCAAGCTCATAGGATGCAACTGGAGGTTGTTGCAGGAACTAGTTCCTGGGTACATTGGTGGCAGAGTACAACAACCTAGATTGGTCAAATTAGAGGGATAACCAGGGGGCAGGACTAAAGTTGAGTCTGGTTGGCTGAAAGGGCTTGATGCCACCATGTCATTGGGGCCACAAGTTTGTGCAGGACTCTGCAAAGGCTGAAGTGGAGGTCCACCATGCCCCACAACTGAAGGGTAGGGTGAAAGAGATAACTGATAGGGTGATGGAAGGGTCATAGAATTGGGACTTGTGGTATGCTTAGCTGAAAGAACAAAAGGTAGCCGTGTCATATCTAAGTGCTGTGGCTGGCTAAGTATAAATGGTGGTGGCTTATGAGGTGGAGGTCCAGGCAATAAATTTTGCTCTTGAGGTATCCAGAGTTGTTCTGCTGCAGGAGAGTCCCATTGATAAGGCGGAGGTCGCTTGACTGTCAAGTTGACATCCCCTAGGGTTAAATGGCGCATTGATTTTTCAAGATGACACTGCTGACTTACTGTCTCATCTTCTGTAAAGGCAGAATTCACATAGACAGTTCTGTCTCTACTGTTGTCAGTGGGACTTAGGAGGTTATAGGAGGACTGGGATGCTAATGGCGAGGCACTTTTGGAGTGCACAATTATCGTGCTGTGTTGGGCTCCTTTGCCCGGTGGAAAGTCTTGCCTCACAACTGTTCCTCCAGCTATTCCACTGCTGTTGGTGCCACCACCAGTGACACTTACACTAGTGCTGCTGCTGTTACTGCTACACTGAGTGCACGTGTACAAAGCGGAGGGTATTCTCGGCTGATAAGACAACGTGAGGGAGCCGTTCATTTTGGATTTTGTTGGTAGTGTCCTCACTGCATCCACCATTTGAGAAACCTTCAGAGACGGTTCCCTTCTATCTCGACGCAAAGTGGCATGAATCAAACTGCTGTCAATCCTTTGCGTAGGACTTCTAATTGTGGTTATCTGGTTGGATGTGTCTGGATATGGTGGTGGGTCTCCACTTGGTATGGAATATCTAGGCACTGAGAGGCGACTAAGAGTTGCTGAGCTGTATGGCAACTGGACCTTCTTGTTTTCAGATGAAGTTACTTTCAGTGTAGCAGAGCTGCCCATTCCCTGCATCCCATAAGCATTTTGGTTTCTTAACAGGCGTCTTCTTGGACGACACACCTCTTCAACATTTCCACTGCTGTCAAATGTGGTGATTCTTTCATAACCCAATGGAGTTGGGTATTGTAGGCTAATTGGGTGAAGAGAGAATTCGTCCTTAGTTAAACATGTATCTGTTGACAGTGTAGTGCCATTCTCATTGCTAACAAGAAGACCAGGAGGGGCTGTAGTGGGAATAGCAGCTGCAGCTGATACCACTGTACCGGGATAAGGTGGAGGAGGGTTTATCTTGCGCAACTGGATCTCAAGAGTGTCCATTTCAATGAATGACTGTGGTCGTGAAGGAACTTTTAGAGGAAGGACTTGTTCTCCTCTATCTGGTGGCTGGTCTGGATGAGGAATTTGAGGCATCAGCTGTAACTGATGGAGGGATATAGTAGCATAGCCTGAAGGCGAAGGTTGGAGGGACATCTGCATTTTAAGCTGCTGCTGCATTTGTTGATGTTGTCTTTGCATTTGTTGATGCTGCATCTGTATTTGTTGATGTTGCTGCTGAAGCTGTTGCTGCTGCTGCCTCATCTCCAGAATTTGCTGTCGAATTTGTTGCTGCTGCTGTTGCATCTGTTGTTGCTGCTGCTGCATTTGCTCATGTTGGATCTGCAGCTGCTGCTGCTGCTGTTGAAACTGTTGTTGATGGATTTGTTGTTGTTGGTGTTGCAGTTGATGTTGTTGCATTTGCTGCTGATGCAGCTGCTGTTGGTGTTGTTGCAACTGCTGTTGATGCTGCTGTTGCAGTTGTTGATGTTGTTGTTGTAGTTGTTGATGCTGTTGATGTTGCTGTTGTAGTTGTTGATGCTGTTGTTGCAGTTGCAGTTGCTGTTGATGTTGCTGTTGTAGTTGTTGTTGTTGATGCTGCTGTTGTAGTTGTTGTTGTTGATGCTGCTGTTGCAGTTGTTGTTGATGCTGCTGTTGCAGTTGCTGTTGATGCTGCTGTTGCAGTTGTTGTTGATGCTGCTGTTGCAGCTGTTGTTGCATTTGTTGATGTTGCGGTGTTTGCATTTGCTGCTGATGTTGCATGTGTTGCTGTTGCAGCGACTGTTGATGCAGCTGCTGTGACTGATGCTGCAGTTTCAGATGATGCTGTTGTGGTTGTAATTGCTGTTGATGCTTTGACTGTTGATGCTCTTGTTGTTGCTGACGTTGTTGGTGGGGTGGTTGTGGCAGATGATGTGGAGGGGGAGGAAGAGTTCCACTCAAAATGTTATTCATTTCCAGTCCACTGAATATCACCTGTCCAGGGTTGGAGTATCTGGTTGGCACGGTGTACTGTGCCGTAACAGTGTCCTGACTGTGCTCAGATACTGTTGCATTAGCCGCCGCTGCTGTTGCTGCTGCTGCTGTTGCTGCTGCTGCTGCTGCCGCTGCCGCTGCAGTTGCTGCCGCTGCAGTTGCAGTGGGATTAGTAAGGACATCAAGCTGTATGTTCTGGTTGGCTAGTAAAGACTGGACAAGGCCTATGCTCTGAGTAGGTGACATGGCTTGAGCAGGGCTGTGAATTGGGGCAATGGGGATATTAACTGTGCAAGAAGGATTGTCGGCTGACACTCCAGAAGGTCCCATAACTAGAAATAATCATATGCATCTTGAGATTAATTCTTTACGTGTCTTTGATTTCTTGTTTTAGTTGCACAGAAAAGTCTTACCAGGTAAATCATCTTCATCCTCACTGAACACATTGGGATTGAAAACTGGCAGGCTCATGAAGTCCAGGGAAATTTTACGCACTTCAGGCAAATAGATGGTCATCTGACGAGGTTGCAGGTGCAGCAAACTAGTTTTATAAATAACTGACACATCATGCAACATTTGTCAAAACAGTTTTTAAAAACACTTGATATTTTGAATAATTATAATACAAAAAATAACCATCTACCTGCTCCCAGGTTAGCTGGCAAAAAGGAGGCAAGACCCACTATTTTAAATTTCGTTCCCCAGATGTTAGACGTGACCTGGGCCAAGTAACTATGCTGCAAAGCACATAAATGTTAGCTATAAACAGTATTCAAATTCGGTTTACTGTCATTTCTCTTCTACAAAGCAGGAGATTAAAGAAAATGAGTTGTCTGCTGAGGTCATGGTTTAGAAATGTGGTAAATACTTAGACAGTTATCTTGTACACAGAGGCAAAACAAACACGTTCCATATCCACTTTAGTCAAGAAGATTAATTTAAAACATAATGTACCTCACTAAAGCCATCAACTGGAAATTCTCTTCGAGTGAGACTCGGAGACCGAAGTGGAGGCTTCTTTGGTAATCTAGGAGACCTAGACATTTCTTGAGATGTTTGGGCAAGTTTTGGAGACTTCCTTGATTCCATATTAATTCTAGCAAAATAAAACAAATATATCAAAAACAATTAAGTATATGCATTTGTTTAGTTAAGACTTTTTTAGAAATTTGCTGTATTGTATTTTTGCAAGATTGTTATGAAATAAATATTTCTGTTAGGTTTCAGGCACCCTGTAATGTAATATGAATGTTATATTCAACAGTACCTTATATGTTTAGAGTACCTAGGAAGCTTAGGAGACCTGTTTCCTCTGGAAAGTTTGGGCGACTTTCGACCAACCCACTCATCACTCAGCTCAATATCACTAGAGTCTGAGCAGTTACAGCTGTCCGTCATATAGGAGATCATGCCATTTACACAGACCTCATCTGAAACACAAGATTATAACAAATTGAAGATGTCTTCCATAAACATGTACCTATGCTTAAAGGCACAATATGCATGAACTTTTAATTAAAATATTCAAAAACCACTAGAACAGTGTTATATGTGCATTTTATTGACTTATGTACTTACATTATCCCAAATGTTTTTAACAATGTTCAAATCCAGAAAAATAAGCAAGTTTAACTAGGCGAAGCGTGTGCTGTGTATTCATGCTAATGACGGCACACACCCTCAATTTCCAGTTTGGTTTGATAGAAAACAGCGAAACACTAAAGACGCTTTAATATGACTGCTGCACAGAGCAGCAGTATAACAGAAGCTTGAAATGTATTTAGTCTAATAAAACAGTGCTGCTTCTTCTCCACGTGATCACAAGCAGAAGAACCAGAGGTGGACTGTGGCATAATAAAAGCTCTGCTGTTTTTGTGCTGCGTCATGCTCGTCTTTCATCAGCAATTGCTTCAGTGTTTCTCTCATATCTCTTCAACAGCTTTCAGCCTTACTCTGCTTCATACTACCATGATAATAAGAGTTGAATACGTTAGCTCATCCATCAACTTGATTTCTGCATGAGTCCCATAGGATGTAATGAATACCACAACTTCCATGATTGCAAAAATCATGGAAAAAATTACATACTGTGCCTTAAAAATGCAATAAAGCCTAAAAAGCACTATTAGCAATTGTGCATATACTTGTACCTGCTTTGCCATCCATTTTTGGGTCCATAATGACAAACTCAGGTCGCAGTTTGCTGATGCGACGACCCTTAAGAATAGGCACCAGACCTCCGAGGTGTTCTAGATAGAGGGTATAACAGGGGCCTCCAGCCTCAGGATTTTCCTCTGAACGCTTCATAGTGCAGTGCAATCGTTCATTTCCTGCTGTGGGATAGCTCACAAAGTCTCTAATGTTGTTTGGATCAGGAATGGGGGGCTTGAGAGATAAAAAAAAAAAAAAGATCATACAATAATGCATATATCTGCGTACATTAAACAGGACTTTACTTGCTTTTTCTGTACCTTGATAGTTGGAATGAATGCAGTGGTCACGTAGGAGCAGAGGAGTGAAGGCATGTTCAGTTTTCCCACATCTCTCTCCTCTTTCAGAGCACTGGCAATGCCCTGCTGGCACAGGAGCTGCAGGCTGGCCACACGGTGCTCCACACGCACCACATACAGGGCTGGTCCACAGGCCAGAAACAACCGCGAATCCCTGTGACCCCAGCAAATAGTGGTGATGGGCCTCTAAAAGTAAAAGATTAATAGTTTAAGTAGAATATAGGATATCATGTACAATTGAAGTCAGAATTATTAGCCCTCCTGAATTATTAGCCCCCTGTATATATTTCTCTTTAACAGAAATTTTTTATTAATTAAAATTAATTAATAACTAATTTCTAATAACTGATTTCTTTTATCTTTGTCAGTATGATAGTACATAATATTTGACTAGATATTTTTCAAGATACTAGTATTCAGCTTAAAGTGAGATTTAAAGGCTTAACTAGGTTAATTAGTAAGTTAAGATAATTAGGCAAGTCATTGTATAACAGGGGCTTCATGGTGGCGCAGTGGGTAGCACGACTGTCTCACAGCAAGAAGGTCTCTGGTTCGAGCCTCGGCTGGATCAGTTGGCATTTCTGTGTGGAGTTTGCATGTTCTCCCCGTGTTCGCGTGGGTTTCCTCCGGGTGCTCCGGTTTCCCCCACAGTCCAAAGACATGCGGTATAGGTGAATTGGGTAAGCTAAATTGTCCGTAGTGTATGTGTGTAAATGAGTGTGTATGGATGTTTCCCAGTGATGGGTTGCAGCTGGAAGGGCATCCGCTGCGTAAAACATATGCTGGATAAGTTGCCGGTTCATTTCGCTGTGGCGACCCCAGAATTATAAAGGGACTAAGCTGAAAAGAAAATGAATGAATGAATTGTATAACAGTGGTTCATTCTGTAGACAATCGAAAAAAAAGTCTTTAAGGGGGCTAATAATATTGACCTTAAAATAGCTTTAAAAAATTTTTTAAACTGCTTTTATTCTAGCTTAAATAAAACAAATAAGACTTTCTCCAGAGGAAAAAATATTATAGAAAATACTGTGAAAAATTCCCTGCTCTGTTAAACATCATTTGGGAAATATTTGAAAAAAATGATAATTTTGACTTCAACTGTATGTTCTGTGAGAAGAACAAAGCTAAATTTCATTTTCATTTTCATTTCGGCTTAGTCCCTCCACTAATCTGGGGTCGCCACAGCGGAACGAACCACCAACCCACCCAGCACATGTTCCACGCAGCGGATGCCCTTCCAGCCGCAACCCATCTCTGGGAAACATCCATACACACCCATTCACACTCATACACTATGGACAATTTAGTTTACCCAATTCACCTATAGCGCATGTCTTTGGACTTGTGGGGGAAACCGGAGCACCCGGAGAAAACCCACGCCAACACAGGGAGAACATGCAAACTCCACACAGAAATGCCAACTGACCCAGCCGAGGCTCGAACCAGCAACCTTCTTGCTGTGAGGCGAACGTGCTACCCACTGCGCCACTGTGAGGCCCACAAAGCTAAATGCAAATATCAATATGTAATTACAAATACGTGATTGAGTCATTGTGTAATTTTTAGATTGTGTTGCATTACCACTTGATGCAAAACCAGTAATTTGCTACAGTCTTCAGAAATCATTATAATATGATAATTTGGTGCTCATTAAATATTAGTCAGGATTCTTTGCAAAAAAACATTTGATTAAAAAAGAAAACTTTGTAGCATATTTTTTGAAAGTCTGTAATTGACCTTGATTCATTTAATGCACTGCTGAATAATTAATAACTTCTTTTTTAACTTCTGTTTAGTCCAAAGTTTTGACAGATTTATCATTTTGGCAGATTTATCATAACAAAAAGGAACATTTTTAACAATTAAGCACCAATAATAACTGATTATAACTGATTTTTGGAGGATCATATGATACTGAAGAGTGGAGTAATTTACCATGATATGAATAAGTTGCATTAAAAAAATACCATTTTCAAATTCAACGTTACACAAATGACCATTTTTAAAGCATTCTTGGTTATTCGATTAAAACACTTGAAAAAAATCCTAAAAGGATATTTCACCCAGAAAATCGAACTCTTTTACTCACCCTGTGGTGTCAAACCTTTATGAGTTTCTTTTTTTTCCTGTTGAATACACAAAAGATACTTTGAAGAATGTTGGAAACCTGTGACCACTGACATCCACAGCAGGAATAAAATAATATGGAAGTCAATCGGTTTTCAACATTCTTCAAAATATCTTCTTTCGTTTTCAACATAAGAAAGAAACTCAAACAGGTTTAGAACAAATGGAGGATGAGTAAATGATGATGAGGATGAGTAAATTTTGGGTGAACTAACCCTTTAATTACTCCAAATTGTGGTAACGTAAATATGCTCAATTTATTACAAATGTTAACTGGTCTGATGAGCGGTCACAGCTCACTTGGGCTGGAGTTTCTAAAGTGTATATATGTTCTCCTTGGACATTGTAAAACTTGACAAGGGCGTTCCTCATTAAAGAGTCAGTGGGCAGCCCATGTCTCTCCATCCCGGCCACTGCCAGCAGATCTCCCTGAGAGCACCACTGCACCTCCACATCTGAAAACACACATACATTACAGCTTATAGTAACAGTCAGAATAGCGCAACATTCGATCTGTGCAATTACATTGCTTTAATGAACAAGTCAGAGTTATTTTTACTGAAGTATATTATAGGCAGGAAATTGTAACCGTACTCGGAAATGGAAAGCATGCAGTTGATGTGTGCATATAATTTGGAAAATAACTGCTTTCATTTTAATGACAATTGAGTGTCTGTAATAAAATAAATATTTTAATTATTAATTATTATTATTTTATATTAATTTATTATTTTAGAAGTTATTAAAACTAACTTATATATCTTATTTACCTTATAACTTAAATAACTTATTCCATAAACAGCAGTGTTTTACCTTTCAGTCCTGAGCGAATAATGTTAGGTGAAAGGTCATCGTAGTTGTTCATCAAACTGATATCTCCTGATATGAAGCTGACAGTGAGCAGTGGTTTCAGATTTTGAACTATAAAACAAAACAAAAAAGATGATGTTACAGTTAGGTAATGCTTAGAAAGAGAAATACACATCACAGCATTGCAAATATCCTTAAAATGTCTTGTGCAAGGCTAAAAATAGAGATTCAAAGAATGGCTTTATATGGATTTATTAATGGATTGTGGTGATTGGGAAAAATAATTTTCTTACTTGGAGTTTTTGTCTTGTTTCTAGTCCAAATATTTTCTAGACAAGCAAAAAAAACAACCCAGGCTCATTCTGAAAATGTACAGCTATATACATTTCTGGAGAGTGAAAATGCATACTGGCTACATAATTCCAGTAGTGTCTGTCTGCGGACTGCAAGACAGGGGTGAAACATGAAGGGGCGTAACTTGTAGTACGTTAGAGGCGTAACTTGAAGTTATAGAGACCCACGCGTCAAAACTATGTTGTCAGCAAGATGGCGCTGTACATCAGTTATTAAGGTCTACACCTGCTCCACACCTAAACCCAACCATCACAGTTATTAACGTCTACGCCTATCACAACTCTAAACCCAACCATCATTATTAACGTCTACACCTTCCCCAAACCTAAACTTAACCATCATAGTTAATAATGTCTACACCTACCACAACCCTAAACCCAACCATCACAGTTATTA
>CAIGQW010056782.1:7096811-7118218 GCA_903798125.1 Danio choprae
AATGTCTACACCTACCACAACCCTAAACCCAACCATCACAGTTATTAGCATACAGCCGCGTACAGTAGCCGAGGCTTTTATATTTGACGCGATCGACATTGTACTGTTATTTGCAACCACAGGGGGCGATTCCGTGTAGGCTAACTGTCATGACAAAACAGATGCAGAAGTCAGCGAGTTGCATGTTGGAGTTGCTAAATTCATTCATTCATTTTCATTTCGGCTTAGTCCCTTTATTAATCTGGGGTTGCCACAGCGGAATGAACCGGCAACTTATCCAGCATATGTTTTATGCAGCGGATGCCCTTCCAAACATCCATACACACCCATTCACACTCATACACTACGGACATTTTTAGCTTACCCAATTCACCTATAGCGCATGTCTTTGGACTTGTGGGGGAAACCGGAGCACCCGGAGGAAACCCACGCCAACACGGGGAGAACATGCAAACTCCACACAGAAATGCCAACTTGCCCAGCCGGGGCTCGAACCAGCGACCTTCTTGCTGTGAGGCGAACGTGCTACCCACTGCGCCACCGTGCTGCCCAGTTGCTAAATTAATGAATATAATAATATATCAAATGAATCGGTTGTGGATAAATTTGGAGAAAACATTGCATGAAAACCCTTGCTGAAAATGTTCTCTGGAAAGTATTTCCACCATCGTGCCAACATCATCTCGTTGTGACATCTCGCATGGTTTAATGGGATCTCGATAACTGCAAATTACGCCTCTCTAAATTACTACAAGTTACGCCCCTTCATGTTACAGATACACCTGCATAATTCGCGATCTCCAGAAATGTATGTAGGGGGACAATTTCAGAATTAGCCTATGTTGAAAAAAAAAAACCAATGTCTCGTTTTCCAAAATAATAAGTAAAAAAAACAAACAAGTAAAATAATCTGCCAATGGGGTAAGCAAAGAAAATCTTGTTTTCGATTTGAAATAGCTTTTAAATAGTTTGATTTGATTGTTTGGCTTGTAGGGGCATCACGGTGGCGCAGTGGGTAGCACAATCGCCTCACAGCAAGAAGTTTCACAGCAGTCGACATTTCTGTGTGGAGTTTGCATGTTCTACCCGTGATCGCGTGGGTTTTCTCCGGGTGCTCCGGTTTCCCCCACAGTCCAAAGACGTGCGGTACAGGTAAATTGGGTAAGCTAAATTGTCCATAGTGTATGAGTGTGTATGGATGTTTCCCAGTGATGGGTTGCGGCTGGAAGGGCATCCGCTGCATAAAACATATGCTGGATAAGTTGGCGGTTCATTCCGCTGTGGTGACCCCAGATTAATAAAGGGACTAAGCCGAAAAGAAAATGAATGAATGTTTGGCTTGTTTTAAAGCAAAATGTATTATTTCTGAAACATTTAGTTTTTACTTTTCGGGTAAATGCTTCTTAATTTAAGACTTTTTAGATATTAAAAGCATTTTTGCATTGATCTTTCACTGAAAATATACGTGACCCTGGATCACAAAACCAGTCTTATGTTGTACAGCTATATTTGTGGGGAAAATCCCAAAATATATTGTGTAATACATTTTTACTTCATGCTAAAAATCATCAGAATATTAAGTAAAGATTATGTTCTCTGAAGAGATTTCGTACATGTCCTTCGGTAAGTATATCAAAACTTAATTTTGATTACTAATGTGCTAGTAATTGAATTGAGATTTTCTGCAATATTTCGTTTTTTTCCCTCAAGATTCAGATTCCAGATTTTCAAAGACGTGTATCTCGGCCAAATATTGTCCTAACAAAACACATCAACGGAAAGCTTATTTATTCAGCTTTCATATGATGTATACATCTCAGCTTCTAAAAATGTATGCTTCTGACTGGTTTTGTGCTCCAGCACATGTTTTGCTATACAGTAAAAAAAGGTTCATTATTGCAACCAAAAACAACCATGAAAACGGAATTTAGTATATTTACATTAAGGAAGTACTATAGGAAATAGCAAATCGTAGATTACACCCATGTAAAGTCAGTATATATGATATGGCAAATCTATAATGTTGTGATTTAAATCATTTTAAATGGGTAAACCTTAATTTTTTGAAGTATAGAAACAAAAAATAATGATATACAATAACAACTAGTATTCAGTAACGAGTAACATCTAGTATTTTAATGCTTCATCTTTTAATATGTGTCATCAAATCATACTAAAAATGTCAAGAATTTCATTCATTCATTCATTTTCCTTCGGCTTAGTCTCTCATTTACCAGGGGTCGCCACAGCGGAATGAACCGCCAACTGTTCCAGAATATGTTTTACGCAGCGAATGCCCTTCCAGGTGCAATCCAGTACTGGGAAACACCCATATATTCTCGCATTCACACACACACTCATACAGTACGGCCAATTTAGTTCACCCAATTCACCTATAGCGCATGTCTTTGGACTGTGGGAGGAAACCGGAGCACCTGGAGGAAACCCAAGTGAACACAGGGAGAACATGCAAGCTCAACACAGAAATGCCAACTGACCCAGCCGGGACTCGAACCAGCGACCTTCTTGCTGTGAGGCAAAAGTGCTAACCACTGAGCCACCATCCCGTCATGTCAAGAATTTTAAGTATATCATATAATGTTACACTGGAGAGTGTGTTATCTGTAAATCTAATGTATGGAAATCAATTAAAGATTTAAAACCCCTCTTCATCTTAGACCTGACTATAAGGCATAAAGAAATTGAATTCATCGTTATGATTTCTGCAAAGCCCTGAACCCCTGTGAAGAAAACTTCACTACACGACAACCCCAAACTAAGTGTGCCTCACACAAGTTAGTGGGTTTGACAAACCACCTGTAAAAAAACACACTCTTATATCTCTATGACACTTTAACCAGCACCAGTTTTGCACATTTGCACCAGACACTTTCTTACAATAAGCACAACAACAACAAAAAAAACACTGTGTATTTATGAACACTCCCCCGTCCTTACTCTAGCACTTAATTCTCAGTTCCTCTTTACTTCTTGTGTGTATTGCCTCTTCTTGTTGAATCACTGAATGCCTCCTCAACTTTAAGTCGCTTTGGACAAAATCATCTGCTAAATGACTAAATGTAAATGTAAATCCGGTTGGAAATGTAGTGTGCTGTGACTGAAAAGCACTATATAAAGACATTTGACTTTAATGAGTGTACCGTGAGCTGGCGTCTGGTCATCAGAGTCGGTGTCGCTCTCGGTGCTGTCCTCCACCAGGAAGTTCGGGCAGTTCCAGGACATGCTGACAATGCCATCTGACTCATGCAGCAGAACATGGGCAAGCATACGGCCATGGCAGTCCATCACTATCACTTGTCCGTCTGCCGTTCCAAAAAGCACCTAGGGAGATTAAACGAATGCAAACACCAAATTAGGGAAAAGCAGGCAACAGTCCAAGTCATTTCATCACTCGCTAACAGCCTGCTGACAATAAACACCGCTTGAAGACTAAATTATTAGCCCTCCTGTGAAACTTTAAGTCTTTTTCAAATATTTCCCAAAGTGCTGTTTCAACACATTTTATAACATTGTAGTTTTAATAACTAATTTCTAATAAGTCATTTCTTTTGTCTTTGCCATAATGACAGTGCATAATATTTATGAAGTTATTTAGCAGGACACTAGTATTCAGCTTAAAGTGCAATTTAAAGGTTTAACTAGGTTAATTAGGTTAACTAGGCAAGCCATTGAATAACAGTGGCTTGTTCTGTAGCCCAAAATATATACATATATTTTTTAAGTTAATTGTTTTGGCATTTTGTCTATATTTGATAGGACAGTAAGATGACAGAAAGTGAAATGGAAGAAAGAATTGGGAAAAGTCCACGAGCCAGGATTCAAACTTGGGACACCACAGTGCTGTTGATGCTCTAACCACTGGGCTATCGTGCTGACCAAAATATAATTTTTTTTGCCATCTTGCCTTTATTTGACAGGGCAGTAGGATGACAGGAAGTGAAGTGGGAGACAGAGGGGGACAAGATCAAGAAAGGCCCATGAGCCGGGATTCAAAGCCGGTACGCCTGAAGCAATGTTGACGCACTAACCACTGGGATATCATGCTGGAAAAAATATAATTTCTTATTTTTGGCATTTTGCCGATATTTGATAGGACAGTAAGATGACAGAAAGTGAAATAGGAGCGAAACAGGATCGAGAAAGGTCCATGAGCCAGGATTCGAGCTCGAGACCCCTGTTGTGCTATATGTTGACATCGCTCTAACCACTAGGCTATCATGCTGGACAAAATATTATTTCTTTTTTTTAGATTTCTTTTTAGCATTTTGCCGATATTTGATAGGACAGCAAGATGATAGAAAGTGAAATGGGAGTGAGAGAGGATCAAGAAAAGTCCATGAGCTGGGATTCAAACTCGAGACCCCCTGTTATGATATATGTTGACATCGCTCTAATCACTGGGCTATCACACTGGACAAAATATAATTTATTATTTTTTAAGATTTATTTTTGGCATTTTGCTCACATTTGATAGAATAGTAAGATGACAGAAAGTGAAATGGGAGTGAGAGAGGATCAAGAAAGGTCCATGAGCCGGAATTCGAACTCGAGACCCACCTTTTTTATGCTATATTTTGATGACGCTCTAACCACTGGGCTATCATGCTGACCAAAATATAATTTCTTTTTTACATTTTGCCTATATTTGATAGAACAGCAGGATGGCATAAAGTGAAGCGGGAGAGAAAGGGGGACAGAATCGGGAAAGGTCCACGAGCCTGGATTCAAACTCGGGATGCCCGGAGCACTGTTGCATTATATGTCAACGCTCTTACCACTGGGCTATCCATCTATCAGGGGTCACCACAGCAGAATGAACGCCAATTACTCCGGTGTAAGTTTTATGCAGCGAATGCCATTCCAGCCTCAACTCAGCACTGGGAAACACCCTTACACTCTCACATTCATACACACTCATGCACTACGGCCAATTTAGTTCACCCACTTCACCTATAGCGCATGTCTTTGGACTGTGGGGGAAACCAGAGCACCTGGAGGAAACCCACGCCAACACGGGGAGAACATGCAAATCCACAGATATGCCAACTGTCCCAACCAGCGACCTTCTTGCTGTGAGGTAACAGTGCTAACCACTGAGCCACCGAAATATAATTTCTTAAGGGGGTAAATAATATCGACTTTTTAAAATAAACTCCTTTATTAAAAATAAGACTTTCTCCAGAAGAAATGTATAATAGGAACTACTGTGAAAATGTGTTAAAATCAAAAAATTTCATACAGTGGAGCTAACAATTTTGGCATCTCTCTCTTTTTTTAAGAAGTCACACCAAAAACATTACCTGCTGGTCATCCGGAGTCCAGATTCCACAGGTGATCTGACTCTCCAGATTGATCTCAGATGACCAGTGTCTCTGACCGCTGACTGAGCCCACCAGGACAAAACCATCTCTGTAGGCGATTAAGGCCTGTGTGCCATCATGGGACCAGGTGAAGTCACTCACCTTGAAGATAAATCATCATTTGTTCATTACTTTCTTACCAGAATTTGATTGTATTGCAAAAGTATGAGTTTCACTAAAAAACACAACATTTACAAACTGTATTTACATTTAAAAATGCATTTTGTAATTATCCCTTGTAATCCTTATGGACATTTTAATCTTTTATGGGTAACACTTTAAAATAATGATCCATTAGTTAATGTTAGTTTATGTATTTAATAACATGAACAAACTATTAATAATGAATGTATTATGGTATTTATTCGTGTTAATGTTAGTTAATGTTATTGAAGTTAAATAACGTTAGTCAACTCACAGTGCATTAACTAATAATAACAAGCACAACTTTAGATTTTAATGCATTAGTTGTTGAGCTATGATTAATAAATGCATACAAGATTATTCATACTTAGTTAATGTTAGTAAATACATTAACTAATGAACTTATTCTTAAGTGTTACCCTTTTATGTTTTAGTTTCCATGACCATTCTGGCTGTATTAATGCAAACAGCATAATTTCTCTATTTTTATTTGATTCCACCCTCGTCGTATATCTATTTTTCACTGGGTACAAAAATAGTTCCTCTCAGGACCTAAAAACAAAAAAATGCCACACTGAAAACAATTCAAGTCAGTATTTCATCCCAGTGCCATTTAAGCAAAACATCAAATATTCTTTGTTAACAGGATTTAGTTTTTTTGTTATTTTTTAGCAGGCTTCAAAATAAAGTTTTTACTTTTTGTTTATTTCCTATTTTCTTCTCCTTTAAGGACTGCAGGCCAAATTAATTCAAGTTATGCAATAATAATTATGTGGGTGTGTTGACATGAATATCACACACTATGCTTCCAATTTATATAGTCATATATCATAAGCGTTTTTTACTGTATAAAATATATTAGCAGTCCCTGTAAACCCTGTATAACCATGTATGTGTGTGTGTGTGTGTGTGTGTGTGTTTTTGTATTTAAAAGAAGATTACTTACTCCCAGGGCCATTTATATTAAAGTTGATATTTAGCCACACCATATTGGTGTTTCATAACATCTAGTTTTTATGAGGGGAGTTGTTAACCCAACGCTCAAACCCCAATCTGGAGGACCAGGACGTACACACATACACTACAGACAATCTAGCTTACCCAATTAACCTACAACACATGTCCTTGGACTGTGGGGGAAACCCACGGCAACACGGGGAGAACATGCAAAGTCCACACAGAAATGCCAACTGACCCAGCGACCTTTTTGCTGTGAGCTCACAGTGCGCTACCCATTGCGCCACCGTGTCGCTCCATTTAAAAGAAGATTCATTCATTCATTCTTTTTCATTTCGGCTTAGTCCCTTTATTAATCTGGGGTCACCACAGCGGAATGAACCGCCAACTTATCCAGCATATGTTTTACGCAGCGGATGCCCTTCCAGCTGCAACCCATCTCTGGGAAACATCCATACACACCCATTCACACACACACACTACGGACAATTTAGCCTACCCAATTCACCTATACCGCATGTCTTTGGACTTGTGGGGGAAACCGGAGCACCCGGAGGAAACCCACGCCAACACAGGGAGAACATGCAAACTCCACACAGAAACGCCAACTGACCCAGCCGAGGCTCGAACCAGCGACCTTCTTGCTGTGAGGCGAACGTGCTACCCACTGCGCCACTGTGAGGCCTTAAAAGAAGATTATGTATCCAAATTTATTTTGTTTCTGATCACTAACTTGACCATGATTGCAACACTAATGAAGAAATTGATTATCCTTCGGAATATGGAAAATATTATATATTATACTACAGTCTAATGTAAACAATCTGCAAATTAAAGGGTTAAAATCCAGAAACTGAAAGAACTTTTGGTAGTTACCAAAATTGATGCTGATAAAGAAATCTATGTCAGTATGACTCAGAGTTGAGTAAACTTCAGTACATTTTTCTGTTCTAATACCATGAGTCATTTTTTTTGTCATCTTTGACACTCATTGAGCATAGATGAATAAAAAAAAGTAATTTAAATAGTAAGATACCTGAGCACCTCTGTCATTGACCAGCTCTACAGACCATCTTCCTTCATACTGGATCCACACAAATATCCCTCCCTCCATATCACACGTTGCCAGCTTCTGAAACGGTTCATTCCACCTAACAAGGACGACCTGTACAAGAACCATGGGAGTTTTTATACAAATATTTGAGAAAATTTCATTTATAATATATAAGAAAACGGCTTCATTTTTTTCACAACACATGCAAATAGCCGAAATGTTTTTAAGGGGACCCAAAAATGTGACGGACACAGATATTTAGGTTATGGTTATTTAGGCTAATAATATACAAAAGACAAGGGTATGGTGTAATCAGGATGTTAAAATCAAAAATACTCACCTTTCAAAAATCACCTACAACTTCACTGAGCAATAGTCACGGCACAATAAACAAATCCCAGTCGGGTCCGTCATGTTTTAGGGTCACCTTGAAACATTTCCATTGTGTTCCGTGCTATTTGCATGTGTTGTGAGAAATTGCGGTGCATTTGCTTAATTTGCTTGCGTTGTCAGAAATTGCAGCATGGTTTTTTTAAATGTGTTTGCATTGTGAGGATTTGCAACACGTATGCTGTCAAACTGATGAGGATCTTGTCTTTGTTGATGTTTTTTGTAATTGCATGTGTTCTCTTAAATTGCCGCGCGTTAAGCTCCCTCGGCCACCATAGGAAAGGCATTACTTAGCACTAGGGATGCTCCGATCGATCGGCCGAAGATCTGTATCGGCCGATAACCACATTTCATGACTCGATCGGTACTCGCTGATCTGGCCGATCTCATGAACTGATCGCAAGTGTTTGTTTATGAGTTTACAAGCAGAGAAAGATGCACGTGTGCTCCCGTATAGCCTACAGCAGACACAACATATGAGGAGGTAAATGATGCGTGGGGGCGTGAGCGATCGATGCGCTCATGTCACAACAGCTAAAATATATACAGATGCGGTGCGACCTGTAATACAGTCTTTTGGCGTGACTCGCGTGAGTGATGTTGTCTTTGTTGCAAGTGTAGCCATTGTATTTCCAGTGTTTTGAGCTGCTGTGACATGAGCGGAGCGATCGCCCCTATCTAGTGTCTCATCCAACCTCATGACTTCTACTGGAAGCTCCGCGAGTCTCCTGCATATTCATATCGGCTCCGTGATCCCCAAAAATGTGTTAAAATACCTGGAAATCATGGCAACGAAAGTGAATGAGCAAGAGAACAGATCACGAGAGACACAGGGATTTTCTAAGCATTACATTTGTTAGGTTAAATGAATAGAGCAGTAAAGATATCGCGAGTGTAAATCCCTTTCTCTTTAGTAAAGAAGTATTCGATTTATAGGTGTTCATTTTAACTACTTATGCATCAAATGTGTGCTCCAAGCTTTTTCTTGATTGAGACATGTTGAATTCATCTTTCATCATTTGCAATGTTTCCAAATTGCATTGTTTGTGATTTTTCTTACCAATTTTTATATCTGTGTTATATTATTTTTGGTGGCGGTTTAATCTACTGTGGCCACCCCTGATAAATGAGGGACTAAGCCGAAGTAAAATGAAAGAATGAATTATTTTCTATAAAGCTGCTTCTGGCCATTACATGTTCACACTTAAATGGTTATAAGAGACGTGTTTAAGGGATTATATGCAGCATACTTCATTTATTCTCTTAGGTAAGGCGAGATCTTCTCCTAAGGCTCATACCTAAGAGGGAAAATGAGCTTGAAGCATTAGAATCGTTACTCGTATCGGCTAATCACTATGACAAGGAATCGGTACTTGGTATCGGCTGCAAAAATCCTGATCGGAGCATCCCTACTTAGCACACACATTTTGAAGCTTGCAATTATAACATTTATCCCAACTTAACTGAACATCAGCTAAACAAAAATGTCAAGAAGACGCAAACTCCCACCTCACTGTTGTGACCCCGTAAGTTGAAGTTGATTCTCTGCGGGGTGTTTCTGTCTCTCCTACAGTGACTGGACGTGAAGGTCACTCCCACAACACCTCTGGCGTTCCCAGTGGCCAGCCAGCCTTCCTCATAGTAGCGTCTCCTGCACACTGGCTTCTCCTTCTCACTTTTAGGAACCCGTCCTTTCCATGAGAGGCAGAGGATGTTGGAGTCACTGCAGAGGACTGGACCATGCTCCACCGCAGCCAACATCCCTACAGACTGACCAGACTGTGGGTAAAGATGGAGATTGAGTTTTAATAAAGGAATATTTAAAGTCCGAACGAACCAGAAGCTGCGACTGTTTGTTTTTTTCGTATTGTGACGCAGTTCCTAGAGAAACTAGATATTCAATGAGAAAACTAGCAATGGGAGCTAACAAAATCAAATGGTTAGTTTTGATTTCATTTGAACTTTAAAGGTCCCGTGAAATTAAAATAAAAAAATATGAGATGTTGGTAGGCACCAATAGCCTAGTGGTTAAGTGCACCAACATATAGCACCATGGTGCTCACAGCGACCTGAGTTTGATTCCTGGCTCGAGGTCCTATACCGATCCTTGCCTTCTCTCTGCTCCCAATGCTTTTCTGTCTGCCCTCCACTATCCTATCCCAATAAAAGGTGAAAAACCCCTAAAAATAATAATTAAAGCAAATTGAGATGTTGGTTTCAGTCTATTAGTTTTAAGAATATCTATTGACCTTATTCTTCAATGCGGAAGTGCGCTCGTTTTTGCAATTGTTTTGGAACTTCCGATTCAGTTGCCTATGGGAGAAATGACTAGGTATGATAAATAGTAGAAAACGCTTAAACTACTTGCTCTACAAACAAGTGTGTTCATGACAATACATAAAAAGATTTATAATGTAATACGGAAATATCAGTTTGCAACATCTAGCAGCAACGAGCTGTTTTTAACGTCTAAAAATCAATGGAAGTGAATGAGACCGGAAGCCTTGAGCCAAAAAGATTCTAATGGCTGCGCCTGCTCGTACGCAAAGATATAAGGTCAATAAGCTAGTGTGCTCCAAAACTGTGACAAAATTTGCATTTAGAAAACTGATATAAACATTCAAAGCAGTTTGTCACTTCCGCCTAAATCGTTTTTTTTCACGTCACCTTATACTTTAGTTTCTCATCAAATCTTCTGACCAATCAAATGCTCTCTAGTATCTGACATGCTCCGCCCCCTTCAAGACTTGCTTTTCATTTGATGCGCTTGAGCTCAACCACTCTCACTGGCAGAGCTGTGATGAAGACGAAACTCTATTGGCTGTTTTTTTAAAAGGGAGGAGCTACTCTTTGTCCCGCCCTCTTTTCATGTTTCAGTTGAGATTACGTCATTTACTCACTATTTACTCTCTCTTCACTTGTTCTGAAACCTGTTTGAGTTTCTTTCATCTCAGACAAAAGATGATATTTTGAAGAAAGCTGAAATCCTGTAACCAATGACTTCCATAGTAGGAAAAATAAATACTATGGAAGTCAATGGTTACAGGTTTCCGACATTCTTTAAAATATCTTCTTTTGTGTTCAACAGAAGAAAGAAATTCAAACAGGTTTGGAACAAGTTAAGGGAGAGTAAATATAACCATATTTTTTTGTTTTTGGGTGCATGGTGGCGCAGTGGGTAGCACAATTGCCTCACAGCAAGAAGGTTGCTGGTTTGAGCCCCGGCTGGGTCAGTTGGCATTACTGTTTGGAGTTTGCATGTTCTCCCTGTGTTCGCGTGGGTTTTCTCCGGGTGCTCCGGTTTCCCCCACAAGTCCAAAGACATGCGGTAAAGGTGAATTGGGTAAACTAAATTGTCCGTAGTGTATGAGTGTGAATGGGTGCGTGTGGATGTTTCCCAGTGATGGGTTGCAGCTGGAAGGGCATCCGCTGCGTAAAGCATATGCTGGATAAGTTGGTGGTTCATTCCACTGTGGCGACCCCAGATTAATAAAGGGACTAAGCTGAAAATAAAATAAATGAATGAATAAACCCTACCGCAGATACTCATTGCTACTAAAACATTAAAACAGTCATCATACATAATTATTCATTCATTCATTTTCATTTCGGCTTAGTCCCTTTATTAATCTGGGGTCGCCACAGCGGAATGAACCGCCAACTTATCCAGCATATGTTTTACACAGCGGATGCCCTTCCAGCTGCAACTCATCTCTGGGAAACATCCATACACACCCATTCACACTCATACACTACGGACAATTTAGCTTACCCAATTCACCTATACCGCATGTCTTTGGACTTGTGGGGGAAACCGGAGCACCCGGAGGAAACCCACGCCAACACGGGGAGAACATGCAAACTCCACACAGAAATGCCAACTGACCCAGCCGAGGCTCGAACCAGCGACCTTCTTGCTGTGAGGCGAATGTGCTATCCACTGCGCCACCGTGAGGCCCTACATAATTATATAAATTATAATATTTTTTTTTTAAATCTGGATTTACTGAGTTTACTTAAGGATGACTATTTTCTATCAACTTAAACTGCAAAAGAAAAATAAGATATATATCAATTTAAAAATTACCAACATGTATGAAATAATAATTGTCACAACTTATTTATATTCATTTACTGATGCTAGTGGCACATATATTATACACTTTACATATAAATACAAGTTATGTGACAAATACAACGTATATCATGAACTGTATCAAGTAATACCATAAAATATACACAAAATAGTCATAGAATAATTAGTTATTAAATATGTTATATGACAAATACAACACACTCCATAAACTGTCTCATTAATACCATAAAATTGTCAGATTACAAAAAATATGACTTTTAGATGGAATAATTCTGTATTATCTATTCTATTTGATGTTAATCTACAACTGTAGTAAATATATATTTCTTTTCATGCATATCAGAATACAAAACGTGTAATTTGTGAAAACACTCACCTCTTCATAGTCCCTGGACATTATTAGTCCGAATCCCGTCTTTGAAGGAGTGCTCCATCTTGCTTGCTTATTCAAAAAATGTGCAGTAAAACCCGAGCAATGCTTGACTGCAGATGTGTCTTAAGAAAGAGTGTGTCTAAAATCAGGCCATTATAGTCTGTGGCCACAGCACAGCACAAGGAATACAGCCTATTCTATGTATATTCAACAAAATAATCAAATGTCAAGGCCCGCTGCAGTTTTCCTTCACCATACAAAACCAGCCTTCAATAGTCCAAGCATTTCTATGCAAAAAAAAAGAGAAACACACAGATAAATGTATGAGTTTAAAGATTAAAATGTATCACACTAAGACTGAAACAGCCGTGTGTCTTTTACAAAGCCACCTTTGAGGCGAGCTCTGCATGCAGGATCATTTAAATACATTTCATTTCTCTGTCTGCACCCACACTCGAGTTGACATTGATCCCACCGTGACGTCACAGGACGTTCAAAGACCCCTGCATCTCATGCTTTATACACAGAAGAACGCCAGAGGAACTGTGCATCGAAGCATATGTCCAAAAAAGGCATGCAAACGAGCAAAAGAGATACAGGGGAAAAAAAAATCTGCACAACTAAAGGATGAGGCAGCTCGCAGGCGTCATGGCAACAGGGATGTGATGATGGCTGAATTTTAATGACACCCAGCCTGAGACTTCTTCATCACTGCATTTAATCTGATCTCTGACAGAAATAGTTTTCAACAGAGCATTATATTGATAGAATATATCTGAAATATCCTGTGTTAAAGTACAGTACAATCAATATATATATATATATATATATATATATATATATATATATATATATACAGGTATACAAGGCTGCCAGATCCTAAAAGACTCCGTTTTATAAATATACTAATATAAGATTCGTGTCAGGTAATAAATGTAATTAAACTAGATGCAGTTTTTGAATAAATCCATCAACTATGGTTGCCACCTACACTCGTGATATAACTGCACAAGCATCACGAATACAGCATTGACTATTGTTGTGACATTCCAACGAAATCGGATGAGAACGGCGTGAGCTAAGAATTAAATAACTCAGTCGAGTAATAACATACAAATTCTGCATTCATTTCTAGCAGCAAACTCACCTCTAGCAACTCGCTCTCAATGCGTCTAAATGGTTGCCAGATTCTCACTGGGTGATTTTTTACCCCCGCTGAACAACTCAAGCAGAGGGATGCTGTGCTGTGGCGCAAAATAAACCTTGAAGGAGGGATTTTTTGGCAATCAAAGGCAACCCGCGCTCTGACGGAATGGTGCTGTAGATCACATGACTGTCAACCACATACAGATAGTATACACAAAAAAATGCGGTGCAGAGGCAAACCAGACTGAAATTAGCCATCAGTATTGACTCTTATTTTGTCATACGGATTAAGATGCAGGAAAAATGCAATTAGCTTCACTGAAAGACGGTACACTACCAATTTGTTAGATTATTCATTGTTAGGCGTTCATTTGAGCTGCTATAAGTAATTGTACAGCTTTTATTCAAGTGGATTTTGTTCGTTTTATCATGATATATCTCTTTGACATTGCTTTCTTTCTCATTTTCTTTAAAGCACATTTAAATATCTTTAAAAAGAACTAACCACGTTCACCAAGTGTAACTGAATCGTTTTACGCCACAAGATGGCGACAGTTGTTGGGGTTGTGAATGAATCATTGAATCGTTCACTCAAACGACTCGGTTACGACATAAACCTTTTTACGAAAATAATAAATTTAGATTTTTTTTCCTGTGTATTTTATTTTTGATCAAATGTTCGTTGTGAGTTCTATTAAAGCGCTGTATAAACTATAAAAATGACATCCTAAATGCTCTAATAATGAGATATTCAGGTTAAAAATCCGTACACAGCCCCGTTACCAGTTCCTTGGAAGGGGCGTATCGATCCAGTTGCCCAACCAATGAAATTACCCTTCACAGCCCGAGCTCAAATTCTATTGGCTCATCTTATAGTCAATCTCTGAAGGCTCGAAAGCTCCAGTCAAGTTTTTCCTAAATGAAACGAATTCAGTTAAAACTTAGTAAACTACATAAGCTGCTATCAGAATAAACTGGATACCCTATTATTTTTACGATATATTTTCTTACAAGAAATAGTCAGCGTAATGTTAGTCTGTAGTTAGCAACTTAGAAACAAGTGTCTTACAAATAGCTACATGATTGTGCTCTTGAATGTACTGTATTGTTTGTTTGTTTGTTTGTTTGTTTGTTTGTTTGTTTGTTTTGGTATACAAAGTGTTCCTGCGTCCTCATAAGATAACTCGAGTAGACATTCAGACTATTCTCTCATAAACGTGTATTTATATAAATGTCTGAATATAAATAGCTCGAATGCCGAGTATAAATGTAACGTTTGTTGTTTCCATATAGTTACCTCAGAGCTCAAGGTAAGTTTGGTGTTTAGCTATCGCTAAAAATGTCTGAAATTGAAGTTTTCTTCTAAAGATTCATGTGTTGTGCTTTGTAGTTATTTTCGGTATTATTGACCATTCATGCAATCATGTTGTTTTCTGTTTGCATAAAAGGAATTTTTACCAGCACTTATTTCCTTTGCCCAGACAGACTGCGGCAAGGCTGAGGACTCAAGAGAGATATTTTACTTTCATCTCAGGAAAGGCAAACAGAACAATACCATATTGAAAGGATTCCCAAGAGGCGCTTGTGCTGTACTTTCTGCTCTTCCTAGTTTGCTATACTTAAAGTTAGCATGTATTATTCCCTCACTTACCATGAAATTGTCATGATTTTTGAAGTACCATGCACATTTTGTGGCATATAAATATGATATTATGCAATAATTCATAACCATGGTTGAAAGTAAGTCAAAGAAACACTTTAACAGCTATATCTGTCACATTGAACACAATAGCTAAATACTTAATATAACACTGTTTGTTATTTTTTATTTGTTTTATTGTTAGTACTTTGCGTTTTAGCTACTTAAGTTTAGTAAGCAAACAGCCCAAACCATCATAACGAATGTAAGCTTCCGATGCATTAAAACACGTTATATTTTATCCTGAGTAATGCAAAAATAACTAAATTCAACTATTTAACTCTTCTCAATAAGATTCATTTTGTTAACTTTATTTAACTGCATTAATTAACATGAACATACATTGAAAGATATATTTAAAAGTTAGGGTAATGTTAATTTCAACATTTAATTATAAATTAAAAGCTGTATCTGTTAATACTATTTAATGGATCTCAGCTATCGCTATACAGGATTAATTGTATAATTTTTTTTTTATCCTGAGTAATGCACAAATAACTAAATTCAACATTTTAACTATTCACAATAAGGTTCATTTTGTAAAGTTTATTTAACTTACATTATTTAACATGAACTTACGTTGAAAAATATCTATAAAAGTTCATGTTAGTTTCAACATTTAGGGATAAATTAAAAGCTGTATCTGTTAATACTATTTAATGGATCTCAGCTATAGCTATACAGGATTAATTGAATACTTTTTTTATCCTGAGTAATGCACAAATAGGCAGCACGGTGGTGCAGTGGGTAGCGCTCTCGCCTTACAGCAAGAAGGTCGCTGGTTCGAGCCTCGGCTGGGTCAGTTGGCATTTCTGTGTGGAGTTTGCATGTTCTCCCCGTGTTGGCGTGGGTTTCCTCCGGGTGCTGCGGTTTCCCCCACAAGTCCAAAGACATGTGGTACAGGTGAATTGGGTAAGCTAACTTGTCCGTATGTGTGTGTGTTAATGGAAGTGTATGGGTGTTTTCCAGTGATGGGTTGCAGCTGGAAGGGCATCCGCTGAGTAAAACATATGCTGGATAAGTTGGCGGTTCATTCCGCTGTGGCGACCCCAGATTAATAAAGGGACTAAGACGAAAAGAAAATGAATGAATGAATAATGCACAAATAACTAAATTCAACATTTTAACTCTTCACAATAAGGTTAATTTTGTTAGCTTTATTTAACTTACATTAATTAACATGAACATACATTTACAAATATCTATAAAAGTTAATATTAGTTTCAACATTTAATTATAAATTAAAAGCTGTATCTGTTAATACTATTTAATGGATCTCAGCTAGAAAATTATTATTTACAAAAATGAACAAAGACAAATAAATACTTTAATGCATTCCTCAATAATACACAATGTTGAAGGGATAGTTTACCCAAAATTAAAAGTTTGTCATCATTTACTCATCCTTTACTTGTTTCAAATCTTTATGAGTTTCTTTCTTCTGTTGAACACAAATGAAGATATTTTGAAGAAATGTGTAACCATTGACTTCCATAGTATTTGTTCTTCCTACTATTGAAGGCAATGGTTACCGGTCTTCAACTTGCCTCAAAATATAGTATTTACTGTTCAACAGAATAAAGAAGCTCATAAAAGTATGGAAACACTTGATGTGGAGTAAACAATGAGTACATTTTCATTTTTGGGTGAACTATCCCTTTAACAAGTAGCACCTTATTGCAAAGAGTTAGTAATGCAAATAAGTAAGTCAGATCCCTCTCAAGGCTTCCATTAGATTTTCTCCACTTTTGTTGTGGTTAATCCATGTTTTGTGATTTATGTACAATCTTTCGCAGGTCCATAGTCTGTAATCACAATGCAGTCAGGTACAGGTCTCCTGAAAGATGTGAATGACACTGTCATATGCAGGTGGTGGAGTCTGTCTGGGTAGAAAACCTCTTAGACTGCCTTTCCCCAGCCAGAAGGACTCTGCTGGCTCCATACTAAATGGATCTGTGATGTTAGGGAGTAAAGCAGCTTGATTATCATCTTCCATTTCATCGCTGGTCTTCTTAGTCTTTTTTACAGGTGGCCGAAAAGTGAAGGTCTGAAAGCTGGGGCTTCTTCCCAGCAGCTCATTTGGGTCTACAGAGGTTTGCCTGTGCAGGTTTAAAGCAGCTCTTCCAGCATATTCATTGTTTTTGTCAAAGCCGTGACTCTTGTAGTGTTTGAGGTGGCAGCCTTTCGATTCTGAAGACTGGGTTTGATGTCTGGTGATCCTGACCGAAGCTCTGGTTCTTGACATCCATGTGAGGAGGAGGAAAATCAAGATCCCGATGAGCAGACCGATCAATATCGACAAGCAGAATGCCAGGATGAGCTCCTCTGGATGGAAAGGTCATTCATTTTAGTTATATAAAAAACAAAGCATACTGAATAGTTGAATAAATGGACTGTTTTGAAAGTTTTCGTCTAATTTCAGCATTGAACTGATTAGTTAAATTATAATATGAATCACATTTACAAGCAAATGAAGAAATTTTGGGCACAATACTAATGCAAAACAACAGAAAACTTTAATCTTCAACAGAAATCTTAAAACATTTTTATAGTGACACACAGTTTGTATTGATAGTAAATTATGTAGCTAAAATGATAGCAAAACAAATGCATGGCAATTCTTTTGACTATATAAAATTTATTTAATAATAAATGTACTGTTTTGTAAGTCTTCATCTACATTGTAAAAAATGCTGGGTTTCACACAATCAAGTTCTTTTAGGCCAACATGAAGGAATTAAGTTAACTTTTTACAAATTTAAATAGAGTGGACGTAAAACAATTAATTGACCCCCCAAAAAACTCAATAATTTTGTTGTTTCAGCTCATTTTAAATAAGTAGTTTGAACAAACGGCAAACATAATGTTTTGAGTATAATTTCAGCATTAAATCCTCAGTGAAAAATGCTGGATTCCACACAACCCTTCATGTCGTCCCAATGCAAATGAATTAAGTTAACTTCTTTTTTTCCATTAAGCTGTCCCAAAAAAAACTCAATAATGTGTTGTTTGAACTCATTTTAAATGAGTAGTTAGAACAAAAAGCGAAAATATTATTTTGAGTGTTAAACTATAATATGAATCACTTTTACAAGTAAATAAACAATCTCTTGGGCACAACAAATGCAAAATAACAGAAAACTATCTTAAATTATCTTTATAATTACACACGGTTTGTATTGATTGAAAATGGTGTAGCTAAAAATGATGTAGCAAAACAAATGCATGGCAGTTCTTTTGATTATATAAAATAAGAAAGCACTCTGAATAGTTGAATAAATGTACTGTTTTGGAAGTTTTCATCTACGCTGTAAAAATGCTGGGTTCCCCACAATCAAGGAAGTTAACTTCTTAGTTTTTACAAATTTACGTGGATTGAATATAAAACAATTAAGTTTTCAAAACAAAACCTTAAGAATGGTGCTCATTTTAAATAAGTAGTTTGAACAAACAGCAAACATCATTTTTTGAGTGTAATTAATTAGTTAATTAATTAATTAGTTAAACTATACTATGAATCACATTTACAAGCAAATGAACAATCTTGGGCACAATACAAATGCAAAATAACAGAAAACTGGCCATTAACACCCAAGCAATCACCAACAATCCATCTCAATAAAACCTTTGTTTTTTTTACTTTATCATAATGGTTTAAATATTTTTCTTGCTATACCATTTGTTTAAAAGTTCTTCATGTATTTACTGCTGAGGATACTGACCCGACCTATATTTTTTATTGTTAAATAATAATAATAATAATAATAATAATTATTATTATTATTGTGAAATGTATTAAATTATAAGAATTTTTTGATCGGGCAAGTGAAAATCATTTCCAACTGGGATATATATATATAAAAAAAAATCTTAGCGTTTATTCCTTGCTTAAGTCTTAAAAATGTCTTAAAGTTTTACATTTAACTTGGTGAACCCTGCCGAAACCCTGGTACAGTAGCTAAAAATGACATCAACACAAATGCATGGTAATTCCTTTGATTATATAAAATAGCAAAGCATTCTGAGTATTTAAATAAATGTACTGTTTTGGAAGTTTTCATCTACACTGTAAAAATGCTGGGTTCCACACAATTCATTTGTGCTGAGGCAACATGAAGGGATTAAGTTAACTTCTTAGCTTTCACAAATTGAAGTAAATTGAACATAAAACAATTAAGTTGTCTCAAAATAATTCACAAATTGTGTTGTTTTAGCTCATTTTAAATAAGTAGTTTGAAGAAACAGCAAACATATTTTTGAGTGTAATTTAAGCGTTGAATTAATTTGTTAAACTATACTATGAATCACATTTACAAGCAAATGAACAATTTTAGGCACAATGCAATGCAAAATAACAGAAAACTATCTTGTGACACGGTTTGTGTTGATAGAAAATGATGTAGCTAAAAATCATAGCAAAAGTAATGCATGGCAATTCTTTTGATGATATAAAATAAGAAAGCAAACTGAATGGTTGAATAAATGTACTGTTTTGAAAATTTTCATCTAATTTCAGCATTGAATTAATTAGTTAAACTAATATGAAACACATTTACAAGCAAATAAACAATTTTGGGTTCAATACAAATACAAAATAACAGAAAACGTAAATTATCTTTATAGTGACACGGTTTGTATTGATAGTAAATGATGTAGCTAAAATGATAGCAAAACAAATGCATGGCAATTCTTTTGATTATATGTACTAAGGAAACATTCTGAATAAATATATGAATGGAATAAATGGACTGTTACAAAATAATGTCATCTAAAAATCATAGTAAAACAAACGCATGGCAATTCTTACCAAAATCAATAGTGTTAAGCATTTCCTGCAGCGCATTTGTTTCATTTGAAGCCATACTGGTGTGCAGATGCATGTCAGCATGCAGTCAGACGCTCAATCCAAGCCCACAGCAATTGTTCACTGTATTTCTCAGGGAATCTGGCACCCTTTTTTTGTTTGTTTGCATAAAGGGAAACTTTGTCGTCATTCTTCCTGCCTCTTTACTTGTAAAATTAGCAAGTGCTCTGCTTATCTGTATGGGACAGAAATCCAGAGGAACAGGGCTGTTTCCTATTGCATCATTTCCTTCGTTTCAGTGGATACAATACAATGGCTTCTTCACCCCATTATATTATAATAAACCAGCTTAACACTTTTTTCTGTTAGACCTTTTAGCACTTTAAATGTTCTTCTTTTGTCAGATTGGTTTTTGAGATCGAGCAAGGAAAAGGGAAGATAATTAGGTTAGAGAAAACCGAACGAAGCATCTTTTAAGGTAGATTTGATTTGACACAATTCCCCCAAGTAAGTGGAAACACCCATAGGTGATAAGTTGTCAGCTGTTGGAGGGGATTTCCTCATTGCATTAGCATCTGTGTCTTTTGGCATATCAGTGAGCAGAGAAACAAAAAACATGTACAAATACCAACCTTAAAGTAAAATGTCTATCAATTTTGCTGAAAGTGATTTAAAAAGTAAAGGAAAAAGTGCAAAATGTCACTGTTACTTTCTGGTGTACTGCTTGTACAAATTTTGGGGTGAAACTTAACAATAGATCCATACAAAAACAGGAATGGCCAGAAGATGTCACTGTTGAGTCACAGTAGCCTATCCATCTATCTATCTATCTGTCTATCTGTCTGTCTGTCTGTCTGTCTGTCTGTCTGTCTGTCTGTCTACAGTCACCGGCCACTTTATTAGGTACGCCTGTCCAACTGCTCGTTAACGCAAATTTCTAATCAGATGTCAGCAACTCAATGCATTTAGGCATGTAGACATGGTCAAGAAGATCTGCTGCAGTTCAATCCAAGCATCAGAATGGGGACGAAAGGTGATTTAAGTGCTTGATGCTATCATGTCAATATGGGGCAAAATCTCTGAGGAATATTTCCAGGACCTTGTTGAATCTATGCCACAAAGGATTAAGTTCTGAAGGCAAACAGGTCCAAACCGGTACTAGTAAGGTGTACCTGATGAAGTGGCCAGTGAGTTTATGTTTGTCTATCATTTGTCTGTCTGTGTGTGTGTCTGTCATATGGCAATCTATCTATCTGCCTGCCTGCCTGCCTGCTTGCTTGTCTGTCTGTCTATCTGTCTGTCTGTCTGTCTATCTGTCTATCTATCTATCTATCTATCTATCTATCTATCTATCTATCTATCT
>CAIGQW010056782.1:7134252-7166680 GCA_903798125.1 Danio choprae
ACATTTCTAAACATAATAGTTTTAATATCTCATTTCAAATAACTGATTTATTTTATATTTGCCATGATGACAGTACAAAATATTTTACTAGATATTTTGCAAGACACTTCTATACAGCTTAAAGTGACATTTAAAGGTTTAACTAGGTTAATTAGGCAAGTCATTGTATAACAGTGGCTTGTTCTGTAGACAATTGAAAGAAAAATGCCTAAGGGGGCTAATAATGTTGACCTTAAAATGGCTTTAATGAAATTAAAACTGCTTTTATTCTAGCCAAAATAAAACAAATAAGACTTTTGCCACAAGAAAAAATATTATAGGAAATACTGTGAAACATTTATTGTCCTGTTAAGCATAATTTGGGAAATATAAAAAAAATAATAATAATTAACAGGAGGGCGAATAATTTTAACTTCAACTGAACATACACAAACAGAAACCTGTAAATATATAAGTATAAAAGGCAAAAATTATGGCAGAGAAGTATATTATTGAAAAAAAAAGTCTAATAAAATCCATGTAAAACAGGTCAAACTGACAAAATAATTAGTTATATCACCTATATCTTAAAATACATCTTAATTGTTTCTCCTACATCATTCTATTAGATTATTTAAGTCTTAGTAATGGAGATCAAACTATAATACTGAGTACTCTTAACTGTATTCGGTTCCAATGAAGAATGGATTGATCTAGTTAAACGATGTCTATAAAATAGGATAACCATTGATGGATTGGCAGGAAATAAGGAGAGAACCAGGAACTGATAATTGTTTTCTTTGCAGCTTTTAATCCTGAGAAATAAAGTTTGCTTTTGGTTTAAAGTCAGGGTTACTGAAGAAATGACAAGGTTTGGGATTGAAAAGCTTTACATTGTTTTATTGTATTTCAGAACTGGACAGCTCCATAAAACACTTGAAGAGCATATGGATGGATATAGATAAATAGTTAGTTAAATAAATAAAAACGTATAAATAAACATATATGTCCTGTAAAATATAAATTATATATCAAATGTTTGGAGATGGAAGTTTAACTGAGCAAGAAATATTTTCACAGTATTTCCTATTATATTTAATATAATGAATATAATTCATAATTAATATAGTTTAAAATTATTTTTAGTTTGGCTAGAATATGGATATAGATAAATAATTATTTAAATAAAACACAGATGTATAAATAAATAAATAAATAAATAAATAAATAAATAAATAAATAAATATATATATATATATATATATCCTGTAACATTTTAATTCTATATCAAATGTTTGGAGATAGAAGTTTAACTGAGCAAGAAATATTTTTACAGTATTTCCCATTATATTTAATATAATGAATATAATTCATAATTAATATGCTTAATATAGTTAATAATTAATATAATAAAAAATATTTTTGGTTGGCTAGAATATTTTCTTATTAAAAACCTGCTAAGGTCAATATTATTAGCCCCCTTAAGAAGTATTAATTAAATACAGAACAAACCACTGTTGTCCGATGAATTTCCTAATTAACCTAACTTGCTTAGTTTACCTAATTAACCTAGTTATTAGAAATGAGCTTTTATTTTAGCTATTATTATATATTATATTTTAGCTATTATTATAATTTCCCTATATTAAGCACTTTTATCCATTAAGCATTTTTTTTTTGCTTTACTGCACACAATTTCTTGACTTTAATCCATTTTAAAGAACTGAACTGTAACCTTGTTATCTGATAAAACCACATTGCGACTCGTTAGATGAGCATGTGATAGTAATAGCAGGTTTGATTCTCATGAATTTCATTATCCTCTGTGACTGGAACCGTTTGAGGTACATTCCTCGATCTTTAACTCAAAAGGCTTTTGGAGATATAAATACCTGATCTTTGCCACATCGAGCGAGCGGAGAATGGATTTTTTCTCTAAGTGGATTTGCGAAGGAACAATTATATTTTGTAAAGGCACTTGCATTTCAGAGCAACAACACTTTGAGATTGAATTAGCTAATTTAATAAAGCTTGCTTTATTATACAAGACACAAAAAGCAATGCATGGCCGAAAGATCAAGAGTCAACACTGGGCATTTACATTTCTGGTCATGAAATGGTCTTATAATTGCAATTAAATATATATACACAGTTGAAGTCAGAATTATTAGCCCCCCTGTATATTGTTTCCCCAGTTTTATATTCATCAAAATTCATATTCCTAGGAGGGCAAATAATTTTGACTTCAATAGTATGTGTATATATATATATATATATATATATATTCATATTCATTCATTCATTCATTCATTTTCATTTCGGCTTAGTCCCTTTATTAATCTGGGGTCGCCACAGCAGAATGAACCGCCAACTTATCCAGCATATGTTTTACGCAGCGGATGCCCTTCCAGCTGCAACCCATCACTGGGAAACATCCACACACACCCATTCACACACATACACTACGGACAATTTAGCTTACCCAATTCACCTATAGCGCATGTCTTTGGGCTGTGAGGTAAACCGGAGCACCCGGAGAAAACCCACGCCAACATGGGTAGAACTTGCAAACTCCACACAGAAATGCCAACTGACCCAGCCGAGGCTTGAACCAGCTACCTTCTTGCTGTGAGGCGATCGTGCTACCCACTGCGTCAATGTGAGGCCCATATATATATCTATCAGGACACAAATAAATATTCTGTCAGGGGGGTTGGGTTTGTGTGGACCTCATGCTGTGGCCGCTGGTCAGGAATAATAGAGTAAAGTCGCTCACTGCACCATAGCAGGTGGCAGATGCTTTGCTCCGGCTGTAACATTAATGATTCAATACTTTGAGTGCGGTTGGTTCCCTGTTGCCTTTTAGCCATTTGCAAATAATGCATGTGTTGTTTAGTTTGATTAAATTTGTGATATTAATTACTTTTGCCATAGAAGATGTGTACTGAATCAAAAACACTCGTTGATTTAAAATCAGTATGAATGTATTATTGACTGAAACAGAAAATGAAATAATAATGTAACTGAAGGACGCTGGACAACAGAGTTGAAGATCCATACGCAGTTTACTTAAACAGAGAATGGTCAGGCAGGCAAAAATCAACGATAACAGTAAAACATAGCAAAGCAAAGGTCAAAAACACAGCAAGACTAGGAAATGCTTCGTAATGCTCACGTACAGTTAAACAAGACTCTGCAATGTGTGTGAGAATGTTAGGTGTATATATAGTCTAACTAATCAGTCTTCATGAGCTACAGATGTGTGCAAGTACTCAGTTGTGAGCAGGAACTGGTGTGTGTGTGTGTGAGGTGCCTGATGAGAGATGTAGTGCCGTTCAGGGGCAGAATTGTAGTTCATTCATTCATTCATTCATTCTCTTTTCGGTTAAGTCCCTTTATTAATCTGGGGTCGCCACAGCAGAATGAACCAACAACTTATCCAGCATATGTTTTACACAGTGGATGCCCTTCCAGCTGCAACCCATCGCTGGGAAACATCCATACACACTCATTCACACTATGGACAATTTAGCTTACCCAATTCACCTGTTCCGCATGTCTTTGGACTTGTGGGGGAAACCGGAGGAAGGAACCCACGCCAACACGGGGAGAACATGCAAACTCCACACAGAAATGCCAACTGACCCAGCCGAGGCTCGAATCAGCGACCTTCTTGCTGTGAGGCACCGTGAGGCACCAATTGTAGTTCAGGTGATAGTGAATGTTTTCCAGCAATCTGCAAGGACTAGATTGCTGGCCTTCGTGACACATAAGAAATAATAATAATAATCTAGTGGGACTGGGAGTTTGGTAAGCATTTATATTGTTTTTGTTGAAAGAAGTTTTGTTATTAACTATTGTTTAGTTGTTAACTTTATTATAAAATATTGTTATTTAAATATAAATGTATATATATAACATATAAATGTTCACCCCAGTCTCCATTGTCACATGATCTTTTAGTAATATGCACATATCTTTAGTTAGGAAACATTTTTTTATTGTTAGCAAAGTTCAAAAGAACAACCTATAACAAATATTTTGTAACATTATATGCTAATAATAAACTTTCTCTTGATTATTTAATGCATCATTCAATCATTCATTTTCTTTTTGAGTTAGTCCCTTTATTAATCAGGGGTCGCCTCAGCGAAATGAACCACCAACTTATCCAGCATATGTTTTACGCAGCGGATGCCCTTCCAGCTGCAACCCATCACTGGGAAATACCCATACACTCCCATTCACACACATACACTACGGACAATTTGCTGTGTCCTACAGCCTTCTTGCTGTGAGGTGACAGCGCTACCCACTGCGCCACTGTGCCGCCCCGTTATTAAAATTCATTCATTCATTCATTCATTTTCTTTTCGGCTTAGTCCCTTTATTAATCTGGGGTCGCCACAGCAGAATGAACCGCCCACTTATCCAGCATATGTTTTACGCAGCGGATGCCCTTCCAGCTTCAACCCATCATGGGAAACATCCATACACACTCATTCACACACATACACTATGGACAATTTAGCTTACCAAATTCACCTGTACCGCATGTCTTTGGACTTGTGGGGGAAACCGGAGCACCCGGAGGAAACCCACGCGAACACAGGGAGAACATGCAAACTCCACACAGAAATGCAAACTGACCCAGCCGAGGCTCGAACCAGCGACCTTCTTGCTGTGAGGCGATTGTGCTACCCACTGCACCACCGCGTCACCGTTATTAAAATTATCATGTTTAAAAATATGTATATATATATATATATATATATATGTATATGATGTCCCGAATCAAATCGATTAAGTTAACTTCATAATTTTTACAAACTTAGATTAAACATAAAACAATGAAGTTGTCCTACAAAAATAAGAATTGTGTTGTTTTTGAGTGTGTATATATATATATATATATATAACATACATTAACATTACTTGTAATATTTTTTATACAATTCTTCACATTTTTCCAAATAGCATTTCTTCTATATATGAAATGAAAATAATGTCATTATAGAGCTTTTTTCCATCAGAAAAATCCTCAGTAGAATAAATAAGAAACTAAAAAGAAAAATGCCTCATTGAACATCACTAATAATGTTTATTTTATAAATGATGTAAAATTAGACCAGTGATGTCTCTACCAAACCAAAAAGAACAAAAAAAAAAAACCCTTCTGTTTGCTTTGCATCTTACTCACATATGCACACCCACCACTATTCCATTGTTGTAAAACATTCTCTGCACTGCAACGAATCTGATTATTTTTTAAGCCATTCTAGCATTAGGGTGTCTGCAGTGCCTGTAGTGGAGTTCAGGCAGTGTAGCACGAGTGCTGACCCCCACCCACACATATAAATCAGGATAACACCAGCTGCCTGGTGACATCACAGCCCCCCCTGTGTGCTGATTGGACGGTCGCTGCCATAGCCGGTTAGTATGGCTGCAGCGGTGGGATGCTGCTGTAACTAGAACAGACCTGAATGGAGCATCCACACCAGCACCATTCCCAAAAACAGGAAGCCGTCTGCCTTTTAAAAACTGCCCTCGAATAGAAGCAGAGAGAGAGAGAGAGAGAGAGAGAGAGAGAGAGAGAGAGAGAGAGAGAGAGAGAGAAAGAGAGAGAGAGAGAGGAGGGGGAGGATCCATCATTCAGAGCTCAGTCGCGCTGTGTTTTCACACGGAAAAGCTTCTCTCCCCGGAGGAAATAAAGGATAGCTGATGTGGTTTTCCACACGCGCACTTTCACACATGAAGGACACAAAGAATCAGCGTGCACAATGGCTCACTTTAAGGACGTAGCTGTGAAAAAGACCACGTCTCTGAATCTGGTGACAGGATTCTTTCAGTATCTCCGCGGTAAGTGGGATGTCTCCTGCTCTCATCCAACTGGATCTTTCAGGAGTGTGGGATTTACTTGTACGTGTTCACTGAATGTAGGTGAAACCGATGCATGATCCAGATATGCAGTGGCACGTCTCTCTGGGTCATATGGCTCACTAGACATTATTGGCCAGCTGAGGTCTTCCTCGTTTTCTTCCTGCTCGGGAGAGGTAATCTTAGTTTTTGGGCTGATGTTGTCCTCTTTACAGCTGCGCATGTTGGATTATGACGGCTGTGGTGTGCTTAAGGCTGCACCGGCATGCCATGTGTGCTGTGGTACATGGATGCTTTTTTAATAACATACATCATGCATTGCATTAGGACGTGCATGCAAACGTAGGATGCTGTGTGTTGTGGATATCGCTGGCCTGTTGTATGAGCCCATCGTGCATAAATATGTCTGGTGGGTGTTTGTTGGTGACCTAAATGACCTTATCTGTGACTTGAAATGCTCTGCAGGATTTGCATATCGTGCTAATATATACAAGTCAAGCTTTACCAGTATTACATCTAGAGCAAAAAGAAAAGACCAGTGCTTTTGTGCTCATACTTGTAGTAAGTTAAATAGTTGCAGTGTTAAACTTCTTTTATTTTTTACACGCCAGATGATTTGGATCAGTAAGCAGTCCCTAGCTTAGAACATCCTTAAAGGTGTAGTTCACTCAAAACTCAAATAAATCTTGTCATTATTTACTCATCATTCACTTGTCACAAACCTATTTGAGTTTCTTTCTTCTGTCGAACACAAAAGAAGATATTTCGAAAAATGCTGAAAACCTGTAACCATTGCTTTTCATAGTAATAAAAACAAATACTATGAAAGCCAATGGTTTCTAACGTATTTCAGAACAACTTCTTTTGTGTTCAACAGAAAAAAGGTTTGAAACCACTTGAGGGTGAGTAAACCAACACAGGCTCATTCTGAAAACGTATCCTTATATACATTTCTGGAGATCGCGAATTATGTAGCCAGAAGTACGTATGGCTGCATTTTGTCTTTAAAACAAATGTTATGGGGTGGTATGACGCTGTTTCTTTTCGCGCTAGCAGCTGACTGCTTACCTCCGTATGGATGGCTTTCCCGCTGTTACCAGTTTGCCTAGTAGCTCGCCATGTATGTCGGCGGGCTTGAGATGCAGAGAGGAGTTGACGACGACGGGGTTTAAGTCCGCCAAAAAACGGTTCAAGAAAGCGGGTAAGACAAAAACAGAAGCCAAAAAATAAAATAATCAAGTAAATAACATGATGAGAATGTGGTAAAATCTTAAAACATGGTAAAAATCAGGCAGGGGCTTTTCTTTTTCTGGATTGCTTTTTAAAACTGTTGGTTGGGTTTAGGGAAATGGGTGGGCGCTGGTCAATCGGTGCTTTTGAAAACACTATTGGTTGGATTCAGGGAAGGAGAAGAGTGGGTCAGTCGATTAGTCACTCAGTCAGTCAGTCAGTTGACAGTGGCCTCTGGTGGATTTACATGAGAACAGCAGGCGCGAATGGCACTCGCAAGAGAAATTTGAGATCTCAAAAAGCGTACACAGCGGCCTCTGGTGGATTCGCAAAAACAAAAACTGCCTCCTGGGACGTATTTAACGCTCTCCAGAAATGTATATAGCGGTACGTTTTCAGAATGAGCCTGGGTTAGAGTAAACAGTGAGCACATATTCATTTTTTGGTGAACTATCTCTTTAAAACTAGACCGCAACAAGATAGAAACCATATAGAAGCTTTGTAAATGAATAGCAACACCCTGGCAACCACTCTGAACACATTTACAGCCACTTAGACTGCAAAGAACATCTTAGAAATAACATGACAACCACTCAGAACATCTTTATAGCTGCATAGGAACGGCTTGATAACCACTTAGAACACCTTCAAAAGTGCATAGCAACACCCTGGCAACCTGCAAATGTTCTGTATATCATACAGAACATCTTAAAACATAATAGTGCTCTGAAAAAAACACATTGAACATCTTATTGACTGCATAGCAAGCAACACCTTGGCAACTACTTAGAATCTCCATAGCAACACAATTACACTGGCCTTACACTCACTCAGAACATCCATTTGGCTGCATAGCAACAACCTGGCAACCACTTAGAACATCTTTGAAAACAAGTAGCAACACTCTGGCAACCCCTATGAACATGTTTACAGCCATCTCACAAGGCCCTGGAAACTGCCAAGAGCATCTTAGTAACTGGATAATGATGACTTGACAGCTACTCAGAATAATTTATACTTGTGTTACAAGACGCCGGCAACCTGTTTGAACACCTTTCAAGCCACATCCTGATTTTGCCACATTTGCCATTTTAATATTTCTCATACAGAAGACAATGGCAACATTATCAGTTAGGTAAATTTAGCAAAATTGAGTTGTACTGACAGGGAAAAAACCCCACAGCAAATTCAACAATTTACTTGGAGCTTGCTGAAACCCAGAATAGAGAATGGGAATGTGTCGTTACAGCACAATGCATTATGGTAATTTGAGACACAGGAACCTGGATCCCATTAATCTCTATGTTTTTTTGTATCGTATACTTACTATTATATACTCTGATTTGAGAATCAAACGGTTGCGCAGTGGGTAGCGCTGCCGCCTCACAACAAAAGGTCGCTGGTTCCAGCCTCGGCTGGGTCAGTTGGCATTTCTGTGTGGAGTTTGCATGTTCTCCTCGTGTTGGCGTGGGTTTCCTCCGGGTGCTCCGGTTTCCCCCACAAGTCCAAAGACATGCGGTATAGGTGAATTGGATAAACTAACTTGGCTGTGTGAATGAATGTGAGTGTGTATGGGTGTTTCCCAGTGATGGGTTGCAGCTGGAAGAGCATCCGCTGCGTAAAACATGATGATGATACGTCGTTGGTTCATTCCGCTGTGGCGACCCCAGATTAATAATGGGACTAAGCCGAAAAGAAAATGAATGAAAATGAAACAAATCAGAACTTGTCAAGCAATCAGAGCATATACAGTTGAAGCCCTCCTGAATTATTAGTCCGCCTGTATATTTTTTTACCCAATTTCTGTTTAACAGAGAAGATTTTTTTTCAACACATTTCTAAACAAAATAGTTTTAATAACTCATTTCTAATAACTGATTTCTTTTATCTTTGCCATGATGACAGTACATCATATTTTAAATATTTTTTAAGATACTAGTATTCAGCTTAAAGTGCAATTAAAAGACTTTACTAGGCTAATTAGGCAAGTTTGGGTCATTGTATAACAGTGGTTTGTTCTGTAGACAATCGGGGAAAAAAAAAATTGCTTAAGAGGGCTAATAATATTGACCTTAAAATGGATTTAAAAACATTTAAAACGGCATTTATTCAAGCCTAAATAAAACAAATAAGACTTTCTCCAGAAGAAAAAATATTATAGGAAATACTGTGAAAAATTCCCTGCTCTGTTAAACATCATTTGGAAAATGTTTGAAAAAGAAACAAAATTCACAGGAGGGCGAATAATTTTAACTTCAACTGTACATGTATATAAGCTGTACAGCAGCATCCAGGTAACCACCAGAACATCTTAGCAATACCCTTGTAACAACCCAAATCATCTGAGCAACCTCTACATTTGGTAGCACTGAGAATGAGACCACATTAGAAACTACCCTAGTTATATGCTAATTTTCACATAGCAACACACTAGCAACAAGCTCATTAAAACGTATATGAAACATCACATGTCATCACATCACATTTATTTGATCTCTTCCCTCTGCAGCTTCTCTACAGTAGTCAACATTAAAGGTGGATCACAACATTTCATCAAAGCTGTCCTTAAACTAAAACAACACCCATTCAAACCTTTTTCGATCCACTTCAAATGTTGACTTGACTACTATAGCACTGGAGACAAAATATTGTGCAATGCATATTTTCAGCTTCTCAGAAGCACAAAGAGCAACTATAAAGATATTTTATAACAAAGTGTTTGTTAGATGTTTTTCCAAAAGGTGTTACTGTACAATGGTCAACTTTTTCTGTGCTGATTTGCATTGGTTTACATTGTGCGCTTCTGAGCGTGTCTGGAAACATGGCAGAACACAACTCACCATAGATTCCCATTCTCTATATCTCTACAACTCAATAGCAACGACCTGGAAGCCACTCACTAACCTCCTTTCAACTGCTTAGCACCCACCCTGGCAACCACTCAGAACAGGCTAACAACATAACAATACCCTGGCAACACAAGTACAAGCTAGCAAATTCATAGCAATGTCTTGATACATAATCAGAAAATATATACAGCTGTACAACAGCAGCCTGGCAACCATCGGAACATCCTAGCAACACCCTAGTAACAACCCAGGTCAACTTCGCAATAACTCAAAACATTAGCAGCCTGGCAATCATAGAAAAGCTTTACATCTGGCAGCCCGCTGAGAGTGAGAGCGCATTAGAAACTACCTAACAACATCCTGGTAACATGCTAGTATTTACATAGCAACACCCTATTAACAACCTCATTACACCACTGTATTATGATGATGACTTATGTTCTGGCTGACACTTCTTTTAAACTCTTGAAAGCTTGTGGGTTGAGCTTAAATGCATATCTATGTTGCCTTTTTTTAAATGCAGCATGTTGTTTATGTTGAGTATGGTTTGTACTCTGTCTAATAATGGGAATATTGCCACATGTTTCTGATATCATGTTAATGTTTTTACCCATGCCACATGTGGACTCTCAGCTCCTCTGTGCTGGTGAATATCTTCTCTCTAGCTTTGAATGCAGGCTTACCATAACGGAACTGAAAAACACACAATATTAAATTCTCTGGAATGCATTTATTTTTTTGTAAATAACCAATAGGATAATCAAATGAGTCATGATGGCTGTGAGCAGAATGAAGAAGACAGGAAGCCGTAATAGCACTGTAAAGTAATGAACAGTAAAGTATTTGCCCATTTATGTGGTTGTGTTTCTCTCTATTGCAGATGAACAGGAGTCGGTGCAGAAAAGAACTTTCACAAAGTGGATTAATTCACACTTGGCCAAGGTAAGATGTTTCACAATCTTTTTCTTCTCAAAACCTCAACGTGCTACTAGTGGTGTTATTTACACTGGATTACAGTACAAATAGTATTGCACTCCTGCTGTTTTTTAAAAAGTCTGTGTGTTATTGTATTTATGGTGTTATCATAACATATGTAGTTTCATTTGTGCACAAACCTTAAAAATATAATTAAGTAGAAAACTATTATTATATTATTTTGTATTATTTTATTTTAATAACTAATAAAATACACTAAGGACACTAAGGGTGGCAAGGTGGCTCAGTGGTTAGCACTGTTGCCTCACAGCAAGAAGGTCGCTGGTTCAAGTCCCGGCTGAGGCAGTTGACATTTCTGTGTGGAGTTAGCATGTTCTTCCAGTGTTTGTGTGGGTTTTCTCCGGGTGCTCTGGTTTCCCCCACAGTCCAAAGACATGAGCTATAGATGAATTGGATAAACTAACTTGGCCATGTGGGTGAATGTGAGAGTGTATGGGTGTTTTCCAGTACTCGGCTGAGGCTGGAAAGGCATCCGCTGCTTAAAACATATGCTGGAATAGTTGACAGTTCATTCCGCTGTGGTGACACCTGATAATCAGGGACTAAGCTGAAGGAAAATGAATGAAACTGGACACTACATTTCCTTTTTTAATTGTAATTTGATTAAATAAATGTAAGCCCCTTTCACACATGCAGATCTTTCGGAAAGGGATCATGTGTGAACAGGCTCTTTTTGAAAATACCGGTAAATTTGTTCCGGAAAGAAAAGTTGTAACATTACCGGTAATTTGCCGGAATGCTGCTCTGTGTGAACGCAGAAGGAAAATTGCCGGAAAGAGAGACGTGAGAGATGTGAGACGTCTACTCCAGGCTATCAGAACATTCAGACGCATTCACATCCGCACTGTTTATAAAAATAAAAGCTTTTGAATATTTTTCCATAGACATTTAGCTGCTAGATGTTAGTCAGATAACGTTTCTAAGTTCCTTCTTAATGCCAACTGTGGAAAAAATTATCGATAAAATGCTTATGATAAACCGCTGTTTGTTTACCTTGTTGCTTGATGCGTGTGCAGCAGCCGGTGAGCGCCAGCACACACATATTATGTACCATCAACAAAAGTCCGACCCCTTCTATGTTTACAAATACAAGCGCAGCCGTTTAGAGGTCATTTTTGGTTAATGATGTCAGAATTTACCGGTATTTTGGAATATATGTGTGAATGGTCTTTTCCGGACAAATTCTGTAACATTCTTGCCTGTTTCTCTCTGAGCATAAGGGACTTTATAAGGTACATCTTTTAAATCTTGATGGTTGCAAAGTTTTAAAGGATAGTGTTTTTTTTTATCATGTAAACAAACTTTATTGTGATGTGTTTGGAATTGTGCGTGTGGTATTCTTAAAGGTGCCATAGAATGAAAATCTGTATATACATAGGCATAGCTTAATAATAAAGGTTGGAAATGAAATACCATGAGCCTCAAACACCATTGTTTCATCATTCATTCATTCATTTTCTTTTCGGCTTAGTCCCTTTATTAATCTGGGGTCGCCACAGTGGAATGAACCGCCAACTTATCCAGCATATGTTTTACATATGGATGCCCTTCCATCTGAAACACATCACTGGGAAACATCCATACACACTCATTCCCACACATACACTATGGACAATTTAGCTTATACAATTGACCTATACCGCATGTCTTTGGATTTGGGGGGGAAACCGGAGCACCCGGAGGAAACCCACGCCAACACGAGGAGAACATGCAAACTCCTCACAGAAATGCCAACCGACCCAGCCGAGGCTTGAACCAGCGACCTTCTTGCTGTGAGGTGATTGTGCTACCCACAGTGCCACCGCTTCGCCTATTGTTTCATCATTCTCATGTAAATCCAGGGAGTGTAAAATAACAGTGAAAAACAGGACAACTACAACAAAGCACCAACTGTGACAATCCACAAAGGAACATTAATGTGCACATTTCAGGCAGCGTTTGATTGGCCACAATGTTTCCTAGTGACATTGAAACATTGAAGTTATTGAATTAAACATTCAAGTTTATTTAAGCGTGTGCTGTACTTACTATGTATGTGGGACATTTTGAAAATTGAAAAGATTTTAAGAAGAGTAAGTTGTTCTGTGAAGCAGGTACATCTGTTTACAGCTCGTCAGAATGCAAATCATGCAATATACAGATTACAAATTTATTCAATGACATCCCGATAATGCATAAGGTCTGTTTAAATGTATCTTATGTAAGTTTAACATGTATATTGTGAAATTTGCCACATTTGTTTGTAACAGCCAACAAACACATGTTGACTGCTGAATATAAGTGTTCAGTGCACATTTATGCATTGTGTCATATCACTCAGCTCTTACTGTGATTTCTCTTGTGTCAAAGGTTGCCATTAAACTTTAAAAAACTAATCTGTTTATGCAGAAGTTGACATTAATTCCTGCCTGTCTTTTCATATACATTAAATCCGTACAACTAAAAATACATCTCTGTCAGCTCCTTTTATCGATAATAATTAAAATTGAGCCAATATTTGATCCACAGCATAACTTAGGAGCAAACTAGGTTTCAGAACTAGTTAAGATAGCTTACTCACTCCTTCTTGCTAAATGAAAAAAACATTGTCATTTAACAATGAATCTACTCAATTTATTAGAATATGTTTTGACAATTGAAGTATAATGATTTTGGGTTGAAAATGGTCATGTGAAACCAATTCTGGAGAATCTTTACATAAACCACATACTTTTTATTTAGGTAAAAGAGAACAATTTAGCATATCATACCAATGCATTCTATGGCAGCTTTAAAAATAAACGACACCTGCATAATATTTCATTGTTTAATACAATGACCTTTAGTGACTTTTAAAAAAAATGTAACCTTTGTGTCAATATATATTATTATAGACAGTCACTAAATGAGAATATAATGATAGACAGGGGTGATTAATTTTGTCCTGGGGAAATGTCCTGGTGTCTTAAGCAGTGATGGCTGTGTTACTGTTTTCCTGACCTCTCATCCGTGAACAGTGAATGGTCCATGAGATTTGCTTTGTAGCCTAATGTCATAATCACTCTAAAGGCTAAATGTCTGTGTAACAGAGTAAAGCTCCGATGATTAAAGGCTGATCGTTGTCAAGACAGTAAACAGTGAGTGAGGGGGCGTAATGATGTAATACTCTAATAAAAAAAATCCTGAAGGCCGCGGTTTATGCTCTGCGCTTTGAGAGTGAATGCTGTGTTGTTGTGCTATCCCGCTGCCATGGCCAAGACGAGTGGGTGATCTTGTGTTTGTGGGCTGAGCATAAAAAACCCTCTGAAACATGAGTTTATGAAATGTGACATGTGATATATATGGATTTATGGAAGCTACATTTGACCAATTTAAAACATTTCTTTGGTAAATCTTAAACAGAGCAAAAACATACTTTCATAAAAAATGTGCTCCGCATAATTGAGTACACCCAATTTTGAAAATGAGTATTTTTATCCATTTCTCAGTGTAAATAAGCATTGTATTTTGGTGCATTTAAACAAAACATATTTATTAAACATTCATTCATTCATTTTCATTTCGGCTTAGTCCCTTTATTAATCTGGGGTCGCCACAGCGGAATGAATCGCCAACTTATCCAGCATATGTTTTACACAGCGGATGCCCTTCCAGCTGCAACCCATCTCTGGGAAACATCCATACACACCCATTCACACTCATACACTACGGACAATTTAGCTTACCCAATTCACCTATACCGCATGTCTTTGGACTTGTGGGGGAAACCGGAGCACCCGGAGGAAACCCACGCCAACACAGGGAGAACATGCAAACTCCACACAGAAACGCCAACTGACCCAGCCAAGGCTTGAACCAGCGACTTCTTGCTGTGAGGCGAACGTGCTACCCACTGCGCCACTGTGAGGCCCTATTTATTAAACAGATATTTATTAAAATAATATTTTAGTCATCGAACATATTTAGAAATGAAAAGATAATACAATTAAATTCAAGCAAAATATTGCCAAAACAATTACAACCTACAAAATTTTTCTATTTTATTGCTTCTCTTGATTTTTCCTCTTTTTTTAAAGGTGCAGTTAGTAAGCTTGACACCCAGTGGTTGAACTAGGTATTGCATCTCTGACTCTGGTCTGACGATCGAGCCTAAAGGCTGATCTAAACAGTGTTCTAAATAAAAGCAACGGCACGCGATAGAAGGAATATTCTCCATATTAAAAGGAGTTTTTGTTCTAACCAACACCTGACATTGATATATTAGAAACGGCTTCTATTTCTCACAGGTGAACAACAGAAAACTGACAATGATCACCTCAGGTACACCTCATGTGCTTTACTCTGTGCTAAATGCTAATAATGTGAGTTTGAATGCCATTTAATGTGATATTTATTGCCATACTACTAAAAGCAGCAGCAGATAGTTCAGATCTTGAAAATAAAATAAACCCTTTGAAATTGACCTTCAGAACTGTGACTCAGTGCAAACCAACACATATCAGTGATTCAGCATCTATTTTTAATAATGTTAAAGAGGTTTTATATGTAATAATTAGAGTATAAACCTTACCATTTCGTGAATGAGTGCATATTATGAATGGCTGTTTTTAAATTTCTGTTGTGTTTCGTCCGGTGCAAACAGCCAAATTGCTTATCACTGCAAATCTCGTCACGTAGCATGTTGTTAGGACACGGGGTTACAATGTAACCTGCTCACCTAATGTTTACGCTCGTAATGTTTATATTATTTGCTAATTAATAATCTCATGTGGAACTCTGAATCTGCATCTCATTTCGGAGTCTGCTACTGTCCACCGGAGGTCGCATTTCAGTCATGGACGCATGCTTTGAGAGCCTTCTGCAAAGCTTCCTATTAAAAATATGAATTAAAAAGATAGATTTGCGAGGGGTGTACTCATATATGCTGATCACTGTACATTCTTCATGTTTTATTATTGTCACCTTAAACCTAAAATTCACATAATGTCATATAAAACCGACACAGGCTCTTTGGAAGTATGTGTCCAGGGATACATATTTGTGAACCAAGAAAAATGTCCTTGCGGGTACACATATGGCTTTTTCGTTACTTCGGACTACTTTCCGGCTTGACTAGTTTGCTCGTTAGCTCCCCACAAACTATGTCAGACTTGGGTTCAAGTCCGGTTTCCAGAAACCAAGTTAAACGAAACCCAACAAAAGCGTGAGGTTGTGGTTGAAGCACGCGGCCGTAATGGCTTTTCTCTTCTAGTTTGCTTTTGAAAACACTATTGGTTGGTTTTAGGTAAGGGGGTGGGTGGGTCAGTAGATATCAACCTGATTTATTATGCACTACAATCCATCCGATTTTTCTTTTATGGACGCGCACAAGAAGGACATTAGAATTGATAGAAATGTACACTCTGATGGATTTACAAGAAATGGCACGTATGAGAAAACATCCCCGAGTAACCTATTTAAGATTGTCTAAAAGGTACACAGCACCCTCTAGTGGATTTGAGAGAAGGAAAAACTGCAAGAAAATTTAACCGTACATATTTCTCGGTTCTCAAAAATGTAGCCCTGGGCACATATTGTGACATCAGGCTCTCTGTTTGCCAATTAGAAACTCTGTGTTAAAAAGGAAAAGAAGTTTGTGTTTGACAGGTGAAAAAATGCTTAAACTGGACAGAGACTTTCTGTCTGACCGCTTTGGGATGTCATACTGTTACATTCAGTTTTGTTGAGATATTACCCATATATTAGTGCAGGTTACGTTGTGTGGAAATGCCGGTTGAATGTCTTTTTATGGAGACGGGTATACTTATGGGAGGTTTTGGACACTGTTTGTATGTGCAGATGGCCGTCGAGAGGGGCTGGAACAATTCTCAGTAGGGAGATTCATGCTTCGCTCCTGAGGTTTTACAGGCGCGTGTCCGGTCATTTCAGATGGTGTGATTAAAAAATTAACAACAGAGCATTAGTAATCAATCCAGCCCATGGTCAGCATTTAATGTGACAGTGGTTAAGACGATTCTGTCAACTAATCTAAAATAAAAATGTGAAATGCCTTTGCATTGCTATTCAACGCTAATAATTTGACTTGTTATAGAGTGAAACTGGGTAACCAGGCATGTAATTGCTTGTAAAAACGTAGAAAAATGTAGATATGTTGGTGGAAAATGGTCATTTTAAAAGCAGAGATGATGCAATTTGATGATGTTTTCTTTAAATAATTTGGTTCAGTTTTGATTTCATGTTTACTTTAAATTAACCCCTGATAGCAGTGTGCTTAAGTTTACTTCAACATTTTACTAAAAGCTAATCTTTTGAGATATCAACTTCAAATTAGGATTAATTTGTTCAGATATTTAGCGTTGATTTTCTGAGGCTTTGTAAAATACATTTGTTAATGTAATATAATACAATATTTATTGAAAATATTAAAATAAAATAAAATAAAAATATTTAACCTTTATTGTTTTATTATTTTCATAAAATTAAAGGCACATAACTTTAGTTTTCTTTACATTTTTCTACATTTTTCTGCAGTCTGTCTTCTTTAAGTAGAGACTACACTTAAATCTATGCAGCAAAATGTTGAAGATTGTCAATCAGTTAAGTTGAACATGTCGTTTTTATGCCTATGTTAAAAAAATGGGGGTGACATGTAGGGGTAAAACTATTTTACTAAATTAAATTGTGATATCTGATAATAAAGAAAATCATTTTACTATATTGATATACAGTTGATGACAAAATTATTAATTAATAATTAAATTGTATTTCTTTTTCAAATATTTCCCAAGTAATGTTTAATGAAGAGAAGCTTTTTACACACTCATAAACATAATATTTTGAATAACTTATTCAATAACTCTTATCTTTTGTCTTAGTACATAATACCATAATACATAATTTACCAGTTATTTTGCAAGATACTAGTATTCAGCTTAATTAAATTTCAAGTCATCTTTATTTCTATAGTGCTTTTACAATGTAGATTGTGTCAAAGCAGCTTAACATAGAAGTGCTAGTAAATTGAAATTGAAAGTCCAGTTTTCAGAGTTAAAGTTAGGGTTAGTTCAGTTAGTAAAGTTTAGTTCAGTTCAGTGTGGTTTAATTTTCACTGCTTAAAGCCAAACACTGAAAAGCAAATCCATCAATGAGCAGCTCCACAAGTCCCAAACCATGCAAGCCAGTGGTGACAGCAAGATACAGTCTTAAAAGGAAATTTAAGGGCAATAACCTTAATTAGGTTAACTAGGCAAGTTAGGGTAATTAGGCAGGATAACAGTTTGTTTTGTAGCCAGAAAAAGAAAAACATTCTTAAAAGGGCTAATAATATTTAGTTTTTAGCATTTTGTAAAATATTTATATGTATGTTTTTTTTTTTCCTGACAAACTAAAAGAATTAAAACTTTCTTCAGAAGAAAAATATAATCAGAAATACCATGACAAATTTTCCTTGCTCTGTTCACGTGGGAATATTTTATAAATAATTAATAAAAATCACAGAAGCCCTAATAACGTTCTTTTATATATTTATGCTATGTGCCTTTTCTACAAATTAATTTTTCCGTAATCAATTGTTTACTGTACCAATTCAGAATAGCTTCTGTGAAATTTGTAAAAGACAAAAATGTAGAAACAATTCAAATTGCTAGCAAATTTCACAATTAATAACAAACAAATAGCTGTCAACACATTAAAACAGTATTTTGTATGAAACTAGCAGTATTTTCTTAAAAATCATATATATTTTTTTCTTTTCATTTTCTTCAAACCAAATGTGTGACCATGAACCATAAAACCAGTGTCATGTTCCATGCAGGGTATATTTTTGTCATTTTCTGGGTCACAATTATAGATTTTTTTAAAATGCCGAAAATCATTAGGATATTAAGCAAAGATCATGTTCCATGAAAATATTTAGTAAACTTCCTACTGTAAATATATCAGAGCTCATTTTTGATTAGTAATACGCCTAGCTCAGGGGTTCTCAAACTCCAGAGGTCCGGTGTCCTGCAGACAAGAGCTTGATTAGCTAGCCCAGGTGTGTCTAATTGGGGTTGGTGCTAAAATCTGCTGGACACCGGATCTCCAGGACAGAGATTGAGAACCTCTGGCCTAACTAAGTACTTAAATTTGCACAACATTAAAGGTGTTTTTCTCAATATTTACATTTTTTGAACCTTCAGATCATCAATGGAAAGCTTATTTATTCAGCAAACTCCCTTATGAGGGCGACACGGGCTCAGTGGTTAGCACTGTCACCTCACAGCAAGAAGGTCGCTGGTTCGAGTCCCAGCTGGGGCAGTTGGCATTTCTGTGTGGAGTTTGCATGTTCTCCCCGTGTTGGCGTGGGTTTCCTTCATGCGCTCCGGTTTCCCCCACAGTCCAAAGACATGTGCTATAGGTGAATTGAAAGAACTAAATTGTTCGTAGTGTGTGTGTGTGTGAATGAGAGTGTATGGATCTTTCCCAGTACTGGGTTGCAGCTGGAAGGGCATTCGTTGTGTAAAACATATGCTGGACAAGTCGGTGGTTCATTCCGCTGTGGTGACCCCTGATGAATAAAGGGACTAAGCCGAAGGAAAATTATTGATTGAATGACTCTCTTATGACTGGTTGTGTGGTCCCATATGCGAATAGAAGTTTAACACACACAAAAAAGACATCTTCATTCGGAAATAGACAAATAGCACTCAGAATAAAACTATTTTGTTGTTGGAGTGGTTGTAAAATGGTTTGATGGCTCACAGTAAATGATGACATCAGCTCTCTATTGTTTTGCATAATGACCCACATGCGGATCACAGAAGCTGAAATGTAGCTGTTGTGAGATGTTGTTGCTCCTCCCCCTCGCTCATTATGCGTGATTAGTTGCTTTGGTGACGGGGCACTATGCAGAGCACAAAGAGAGGATAATCTGACACAAATGGTGGGTTTAAGTATTCCAGTCAGTGCAGATTGTACTGAGGGCCCTTTTGTTCCACACAATCTGCTACACAACAGTTCAAAGTGCAACTAGGAAAAGTTTGAAGAATCCAAGTAATGTTTTTTTCAGCCAGTGAGGTTCAGTGCAGTGCGTCCATACAGAAACACACACTCAGTGCATACTAACTGAGCTGCAGAATATGCTGTGTAATGCTTTATGAGTCTGCAGAGGCCTGTACACTGCTAAAAATGCTTTTCTTACTTGGAGTTTTTGTCTTGTTTCTAGTCCAAATACCTAAAGTCTTAAATTAAGAAGGATTTTATAGACAAGTTAAAAATATTGTTTTGTTTTCAGAAATAATATGTAAAAATTGGGCTTCACGGTGGCGCAGTGGGTAGCACGATCGCCTCACAGCAAGAAGGTTGCTGGTTCGAGCCTCGGGTGGGTCAGTTGGCATTTCTGTGTGGAGTTTGCATGTTCTCCCAGTGTTGGCGTGGGTTTCCTCCGGGTGCTCCGGTTTCCCCCACAAGTCCAAAGACATGTGCTATAGGTGAATTGGGTAAGCTAAATTGTCCATAGTGTATGAGTGTGAATGGGTGTGTATGAATGTTTCCCAGTGATGGGTGGCAGCTGGAAGGGCATCTGCTGCGTAAAAACTTTTGTTAGATAAATTGTCCGGTCATTCCGCTGTGGCAACCCCAGATAAATAAAGGGACTAAGCCGAAAAGAAAATGAATGAATGAATATGTAAAAATTAAGTGGGTTTTTCGTTAAAACAAATGAAATCTGCCAGTAGATAATTGTAACATATGACTCTTGCAACAGATTTGGGAATCTAAATGCAGCATCTTTATTTACAAGAGTAGTCAGGCAAGAGAATTCAGGCAATAGTCAATGTCAGGAGCAAACGGGTAAATACTAGGGATGGCCGACGTGAAATTGATGTTTAGGCACAGTGTTTAGATTCCGAAGCACAAGGGTTTCGAAACACTGCACTGAAGCATGATATGAAACACCCAGGTCACGTGACTAAAGCGATACAAAACACCAGGTCACGTGACTAAAGCGATTCAAAGCATCAGACATTTCAAAAGCGTTTCGAGACCTGGCGAATCTCCGTTTGACTGACAGGGTCGGAAATAAACCTCTATCTCACGTAACCTAGTGGACCGTCTGTGTGCATAGAGTAAGTGTGTTTCAAATGGCCCGAGTTCGAATCTTGACTTGTACAAATACTCTGAGATTATGACATGATGTATTTTAATAATGTTTTTTTTTTTATGACCAAAACAAGACATATTAATTCACAAAGTGTTCAAGAACACAAGAACAGAGCATTTAAAAACTAAATCTATAACTGCATCCCCCTGGGTTCAAACCCGTTATCTCTGCATGCTAGTCTGGAACTCTCACCGCTCCACTAAATCACTTGAAGCCTCACTCTACAACATGGGGTTTAATACCTCAATTTGCTTAACTGTTTTTTTGCTGAAACTGTTCAAGAGCAATACATATAAAATTACCACTAGGTGTCACTGTAGAGATGGGTTTTGAAGCTTCGACAAATTTGCTTCGACTGTTTCAGTGTTTCATGAAGCCTCCCTCTGCCCACCGCTACATACAGGGCAATGCAAAGAGTAGTCAAGTCACAGGCGAAGAGATCGGTTCAGACGGCAAACAATACAACAAGGCAAGGATAAAACACAGAAAGACTTAGTCTACCAAGACTAAGCGATGTGAATGAGAAAGTGTAGTGTATATAACTGAGTCCATGTAATGAGTGAAAATGAGCTACAGCTGTGTATGTGAGTGTCCCGATTATTGTCAGCTGTTGCAGGAGTTGATGGGAGCAAAGAGTTCTGGGAGTTGTAGTTCTGCAGGAATACCAGAATGAAACTGAAAACAATATTATATACTTAACTTGCTGATTATTTTGATTGTTTTCAGGAAAAACTCATTTAATTTTCAATGTCAAATACTTTATGAGTCTGCAGAGGCAAAGGTTTTTGTCTCGTTTCTAGTCTAAATATTTAAAATAGTTTTAATTAAGAAACATTTTATAGACAAGTAAAATATATTGTTTTGTTTTCAGAAATAATAAGTCAAAATTAAGTAGGATTTTTCTCAAACAAGCTAAATAATCTGCCAGTTGCAAGTGCAGTTGAAAGTGGTTGTTTATTTTGGTTGTTTTAAGGAAAAACTTTTTTAATATTTGAACTAGAATCAAGACCACAACTAAGTAAGAAAAGCTTTTTGTTTTGCAGTGCTTAAAGATTTATATCACCACCCATCTGCTTGTTGTTCTGTATAGTTATTTTTGTGCCATACAAATGTTTTAATGAATATTTTTGCCAAAATGATATCTGTATTAACTGTATCTGTATTCATGCTTCCTTTAAATTTCCTAATAGTCAGCATTTTTAAAGCTAATGTGTTTGCACACCACTTCTGAGGTTTTTCATAGTGGAAAGTTTTGTCTATTTTGGTTAGGCCTCTGACACGTCTGTTATCTTTTTCTATTGTGGCCGTTTCCTTTAAAATTTTAAAGCCTTTTGCACTTTTTATGGTGTTTGTATGTCATCAGCTGATCAGATATTTTCACACTAAACACAGACCTGTCTGAATCATCTCTTTATGGGATAATTCACCTAAAATTTTACAATTTATATCATTGTTTACTTGCTTTTGCCTTTTTTGAAGAAACCTGTAACTATTGATTTTCATAGTATTTGTTGTTGTTGTTGTTTTTACTTTGGATATACTGTAAATGGTTACAAAACACTCATAAGACAACCTTATAATTATTTTGATACATAAATCACACTGTGTAGCAGAGACACTTGATACAAATGAACTGAAGCATGAACAGCTTTCAAACACACCCATCACAATTAAAGTTGTGAGTCAAAAAACACTCTGAGACCCATTGAAAAATATTCTATGACCCACTTTTGGGTCGCGACCCAAAGAGTTAGATCATGAGCTTCTTGTTGTATAAGGATGTATGAAAATGCAAACAAGTATTAATTCTGTTTTGCCTTGATATGTTTTTTTAACTCTCAACGTGCCAGTAGCCATTGCCTTGCATTACATGGATCTCCAAGTAACATGGTTTCAGCTAAAAATCTTCTTTAATGTTCTCCTGAAGATAAAGCAAAATGTACATAATGGATGACCTGAGGGTGAAGAATTGTTCCATTTTGGTTAAGATTTTCCTTTAAGTGACTACTTGCTAGCACAGTTCACACAACAAAATATATTTTGTCATCATTTACTTATCCTTCACTTGTTTAACACAAAGAAAATACACTGTGGGAATGTTGAAATAAACAGCCATTGACTTCCATAGTACTTGTTTCTTTCTACTATGGATGTCAATGGCTGTTTTTTTCCAACATTCTTCAGAATATCTTCCTTTGGGTTCAGCAGAAGAAAGAAACTCGTACAATGTTTTCAATGTTCAGCATTTATTTCATTTATTCATTCATTCATTTTCCTTCGGCTTAGTCCCTGATTGGTCAGGGGTCGCCAAAGTGGAAAGAGCCGCAAACTATTCCAGCATATGTTTTACACAGCGGTTGCCCTTCCAGCCGCAACCCAGTACTGGGAAACACCCATACACTCTCACATTTACACACACACACACACATACACTACGGCCAATTTAGTTTATTCAATTCCCCTATAGCGCATGTCTTTGGGCTGTGGGGGGAAACCGGAGCACCCAGAGGAAACCCACGCCAACACGGGGAGAACATGCAAACTCCACACAGAAATGCCAACTGCCCCAGCCGAAATTCAAACCAGCGACCTTCTTGTGCAAATAATTGTCTTTTGCTTGTGAATTCACAAATTGGGTTTTGTATTTATGAACTGTGTTTTGAATTTATTTGACATTATTTACACATGTGAATTGTGCTGTGGATGTAAGAATTTTATTTTGTAAATGTGTTATTTTGAGACCTGGCTCCATATTTAAGTATCATAAAAAATAAAGTAGAATCCAAATAGTAAAGCAGAAGAAATAAGTCAGAGCAAGAACACGGAGTAGCACAGCAACAGAAGTACAGTTTTGTAATCAAATCACTATTGGGGTTCATTAAGTTATTTATTCCTCCTCTTTTTCCAGCACAAACCTCCTTTTGAAGTCAACGATCTCTTCGAGGACATCAAGGATGGGGTGAAACTGCTGGCTCTGCTCGAGGTGCTGTCTGGCCAGAGATTAGTAAGTGTTGATGTGATGCAGTACAGTATATCTGCAGATTATCCCAGTGTGAAACCTCTGCATTGAGCGGCTTGTGTGCATCTTTAGCCTTCAGAGTGTGTTTAATGCCAGGATGATGGGCTAGAGTCCTCCTTCTTTTAATTTCTGCCACTGATAAGCCTCTTCTTTCATGCCTGCAGCCATGCGAACAGGGCCGCCAACTCAAAAGGATCCACTGGGTGTCTAACATTGGCACAGCTCTAAAGTTCCTGGAGGGAAGGAAGGTAGGTGACTTTAATAACAATCTGGTTATGTCATCTGACTCATTGAATTGCTCATCTGTCTTAATTATAGTGTGAAATTCAGTGTAACACTCCTAGCCGGGCAATTCCTACTCTGTAGTGCTTTTTAAATGACTAAAAATGAACAGGCTTGTGCTATAATTCAGGCTTGTGTAGAAGAGAATATACCAGACTGTCAGAACTATGCTCTGGTCAAAATCAGGCAAGGACATGAGATGAACAGGATGGAAATAAAGACCAGACTGAATCTGCAGACAAATGTTTGCTATTTCTGCACAAGATTTATGCTGGATGATTTTGAGAGTATAGTAACTAAAAACTTAACACATTAAATAAAAATATATATCTTTTTAACTTTTGTTTAAGGTTTGCAATGCAAATATAATTAGATCCACTTGTTTGGTAAACAAAGCATATATAAGTATATAAAGTATAAAGATCTCTTTATACTTTATATACTTATATCTCTACTAAAAGACAGAAAATATTACTTTACAAACTGTATTGTACATAAATCATATAAACATTTGCATATTTTTCAATAATTTTACTGAAATTAATATAAAAACTTAATAAATATATATTTGCATAAGTAATTAAATAGACTCAATGGGCTAAACATCTGTGGAAATTTGCAAAGAAAAGTTTTGCTCAAATCATTTAATATAATGATTAATATTAAAGCAAAACTATATTTAGGATCTATGTATATTTAAGATTCTTTGGTTAATAAAAAATAAATAATAATATAAAAATTGTGAATATCAAAATTGTTAGCCATCCTGTCAAAGTTTTATTCTTTTTCCAATATTGTTTGTTAATTCGCAAGATATAACCCAGCAGGCACAGGATGTCAATATGACGTTAGATTGACATTGTACCCAAATGTTGTGGGACGTTGCATTTTGTTTGGAAATTAAAATGGGGTTGACGTCAGAACTTAATGTCAGACCGATGTCAGTATCCGACGTTGCATTTTGTTCACTTTCAAACGCAACCGAAAAACAACCAAATATCAATGTTTAATGATGTTATAGCTTGACGTTGTGTGGAAGTTACCACTATGACGTCTATCAGACATTGGATTTTGGTTGCCATACCTGATGAATAAATGTCAATATTTAAGGTCAATATGATGTTGGCTTAAGATGTTGGCTCGACGTTGGATTTTGGTCACTTATTAACGCAACCTAAAAAAATATCAACGTCATTTGACATCGTTATTGGACTTCAAATTATCGTACATTGATTTTTGGTCACCCAACATCACAAATTAAATCTAACCTAATATTAATGTCTTATGACGTTGTGTGCCTGCTGGGTAGTATTCAGCTTACAGTGCAATTTAAAGGTTAATTAGGATAATTAGGCAAGTAATTGGACAACAGTGGTTAGTTCTGTAGTTAATCATAATAATAATTCTTAGAGGGCTAATAATATTGACTTAAAAAGTGTTTTATTTGTATTTTTTAAACTGCTTTTATTCCAGCCAATCAAATATATGTAAGAATAGAAGAATATGTTACATTATAAATCTCATTACTGCTTTTAATTAATATGAATTGCTTATAATGCATCCTTGCTGCTCACCTTAAACTTTTGAACAGTAATGTCAAAAATGCACATTAGGTATGATTTGGCCATATCTGCAGCATCTTTGTATATGTCCGTATGTCCCAGTCCAGCCTCCGTCTTCATGTTGTGTTTCTAACTGTGTCCTCTCTCTTAACATGTCTCGTCTCAGTCTGTGTACCGAGGGTCTCCGGTCAGTACTTTGTCTAGTTACAGTTTCCACCAACACCTGCTGTTGATACACATCTGCATTTGATAATGTGTGTTGTATGCAGCGAGCATCATTTACTGATCTCTGCTGTATCTGCTACTGGCTGAAAGAGCTGCACTTATTTTTAGAAAGCTTGTTTTTTTCCCCTACAGCATCTCTTATGATGCCCATGATTGGCTGACCATCAGAGAATTGCACTTTTCTTTGTTCACTCACGTTACTCATACGCACAGTGCATTTATATTTGCTTATTCCTGAAGAAGTGAATAAGACTGACTACTTGATTTTGTTTTAGAAGTCAAAATGGGCTGCATTTACTTTCTGAATGCACGTTTTTGGTCTTTTTCTGCACGATTCATCAGCAGATAGTGATGTTTTTTTGCAGATGCACTGACCTCAGATCTGTTGATTTATTTGCAATGTTATTTTCGTATCACTGATATACTATTGCTGGTTTTATTAATAGTTTGGTTTATATATTGTCTATTTTCAATTTAATTTCAGGGAACTTGTTTTTAGTATTTGTGCGGTTTTAATATTTCTAAACAGTTATTATTATTATTATTATTATTATTATTATTATTATTATTATTATATTTTGTTATTTTAGTACATCAAGTTAAATTATAGGGAGATTTCTTTGGTATCTAAATGCAATAGATTTAGTTTTTCGATGCTGTAGATTTTATTTTAAATATTGTCTGTTTTATTTAAAGTATCAGAATTAGTTTTAGTTTTGCAGTTTTATTTTTAGTTCACTAAATTAACCTTATCATAACAGTTTAGCTATACTTAAGTAAGAGTTTCTAACATGACAGGTATTTATTTTGCAGATCAAACTGGTCAATATCAATGCCACTGACATTGCTGATGGACGCCCGTCAATCGTCTTGGGGCTGATGTGGACCATTATCCTCTATTTCCAGGTAATCAGGTTCCAATTATCATGGTAGGATCAAGAAAACTGTTACGTGAAAAAGTTTAGACACCCATTTGAATTTCATGGTTTTACATATCATAACATAATTATAAATAAACAGAGGGGGTGGGGTGGGGGTGAGGGGGGGCATATTTATATTTGTTTTAATAAAAACTAGTTCACATTTGTCCACCTGTTTGGAGACATATGCATCACCATATGGGGCATAAGAACAGGAGAACAAGACGTATGTTTGGATATAACTCAGTTTTTGACCACACTTCGTTATTATTGTTAATTTATTTGTTTACTGGAAATTAGAACTGAATTTAGAAATAGTTTTGAAACAAATCTTTGCGCTTAAACGAAATTAAATATGTAGGCGAATGGATGTTTTCAGTGGTGTGCGTACCGTTTCCTCATCCACGAATGTAAAGGAGTAAAGAGTAAAAGTAAAGTAAAGAGGCCAAATAGAGAAGGCTCGTTCTTTATCCTCGCGCTGCAGATGGTGTGTTTAACTGTTTTCTCGCTAGTGAAGCTTTCCACTTATAAAGTCTGCCGTGTAAATAGCAAATGCGACATGGTTATGCTCACATTATGCTCAAATAATCATGCACGTTATGCTCAAAACACACCCATAACTCATTAAGAGAATAAGCACAACCCTGTTAGACCATGCGCCGGTGCGCAGACCATATTTTTCCTTCCATAAAATTCGGAGTCACCCTTAATGCTTTTACGCCATGCGCTTTAGACTTTGCACTTAGATCATTAAAATAGATCCCTAGATGTTGTTGTGCATTTGAGATTTTATTTCCCAATTTTTAAGACCTGCCAATGATCAGATAATTGTTTATGTCCTGATATAGAAACATTGAAATTTAACAGTTTGCCCTAACTTTTTCATATCACTGTATATTTGTATGTTAAGTCTCTATCCTTTCAAACTCTTGCAGATTGAGGAGCTGACCAGTAATCTTCCGGCCCTTCAGGCCTTATCCAGCAGTGCATCTTCAGTGGACAGCATGGCCAGCTCTGAGACTGGAAGCCCACCAATGAAACGCAAGGTTGTCACTAAGTTTCAGGGCAGTGCCAAAAGAGCCCTGCTCAGATGGGTCCAAAACACAGCAACCAAGTATGTCATTTATTTGCATTTACATTTACATTTAGTCATTTAGCAGATGCTTTTGTCCAAAGTGACTTACAATTGAGGAGGGGTTCAGTGTATGGCGCGACATATTCAACAAGAAGAGGCAATACACACAATTTAAATAGGTGAAAAAATGGTCACACTTTACAGTAAGGTTTCATTAGTTAATGCTAGTTAATGGATTTACTAACATGAACTAAGCATGAATAATACTTGTACAGCATTTATTAATCATAGTTCAACATTTACTAATGCATTATTCAAATCCAGATTCATGCTTGTTAACATTAGTTAATGCATTAATTAAATTTGAACAACTTTATTTCCATTAATTAACGTTAACTAACATGAACAAACACTGTAATAAATGTATTGTTCATTGTTTGTTCATGTCAGTAAATGCATTATCATAAACTAATACAACCTTATTATAAAGTGTGACCAAAAAAATTATTACTTTTGACTAGCAAACTTATTTGTTGGGTTAAAAGAAAATTTCAATATAAAAACAAGCTGTATTGACAAATCTGAACGCTTTTAAAGTCAATATTTGAAATGGATGTCAACCAACATGAACTGAATTGGCCTAAATAAGACCCCTAATAAGTCAGTATTTCTTTTGCAAGGCGTCTTGGGATTGAAGTTAAAGACTTTGGTCCTAGTTGGCGCAGCGGTGTGGCCTTCCATTCTGTTATTCATGCCATTCGGCCAGAACTTGTGGACATGGACGTCGTGAGGAAAAGAAGCAATCGAGAAAACCTGGAAGAGGCGTTCAGTGTTGCAGAGAACGAGCTGGGAATACCACGCTTACTAGATCCTGAAGGTACTGATGCGGCTTATTTTTCTTCAAAATCTCTTTCATTTCCTCTGAGATGAGCTATGTAAAATTTAAAGTCACACCATGGTATTAATATGTTTTTTGGTGGGTAATATAATTGTCTGGGCAGCACGGTGGCGCAGTGGGTAGCGCTCTCGCCTCACAGCAAGAAGGTCGCTGGTTTGAGCCTGTGTGGAGTTTGCATGTTCTCCCCGTGTTCGTGTGGGTTTCCTCCGGGTGCTCCGGTTTCCCCCACAAGTCCAAAGGTATGCGCTATAGGTGAGTTGGGTAAGCTAAATTGTCCATAGTGTATGTGGTGTGTGAATAAGAGTTTATGGGTGTTTCTCAGTGATGGGTTGCAGCTGGAAGGGAATCCGCTCCGTAAAACATATGCTGGATAAGTTGGTGGTTCATTCCGCTGTGGCGACCCCAGATTAATAAAGGGACTAAGCCGAAAAGAAAATGAATGAATGAATATAATTATCTTTTTTTAATTACTTTGAAGTGCAATTGAAATACCATTGTACAGTTGAAGGCAAAATTATTAGCTCTCCTGTGAAATTTGTATTCTTTTTAAAATATTATATATATTATTATATAAAATGGTGTTTAACAGAGCAAGGACATTTATATTATATAGTTTATTTTGAAGAAGTTTATTTTTTTAGTTTGGCTTGAATAAAAAACGTTAAAGAAATTGAAAAAACTGCAAAGGTCAGTATCATTAGCACTCTTAAGAATTTTTTTATTGCCTACAGTACAAACCTCTGTTTTCCAAGTTGCCTAATTAACCTAACTTGCCTAGTTAACCTAATTAGCATAGTTAAGCCTTTAAATGTCACTAAGCTGAATACTAGTGTCTTGCAAAATAAGTAGTAAAATATTATGTACTGTCATCATGACAAAGACAATATTAATCTAATATTAATCTAAATATAATATTAATATATTAGATATACAAAAATATACAAAGATATTATTAATTCATTCATTTTCCTTTGGCTTAGTCTCTATTTCAGAGGTCGCCACAGTGGAATAAACCGCCAACTATTCCAGCATATGTTTTACACAGTGGATACCCTTCCAGCCACAACCCAGTACTGGGAAACACCCATATACTCCCATTTACACACACACACTAATACACTACGGCCAATTTAGTTCATTCAATTCACTTATACTGTATGTCTTTGGACTGTGGGGGAAACCGGAGCACCCGGAGGAAACCCACGCCAACATGGGCAGAACATGCAAACTCCACACAGAAATGCCAACTGGCCCAGTTGGGACTCGAACCAGTGACCTTCTTGCTGTGAGGCGACAGTGCTAACCACTGAGCCACCGTGCCGCATACAAAGATTTTAGTTATTAGCAGAGGTGTGAACCTACACTGGTCTCATGGTTCGGTTCGGTTACAATTATCATGCCATCGATTCAGTTCAATTCGATATCTCGGTGCATTGACGATGCTTTCCATACACAATTTTATATTTTACTTCACAGCACAAGAATTCTTGTATTAAAATGTGTTATTTATGAATACATTTTATATGTATTTATAATTCAATTTTGTCCTTTAATACAAGCAGTCAGATATATGAACTACCTTTAATTTGACCTGCTCAAAGAAAACACTCTGCATCAAACAAAACTCAAGTACATCCACAGAACAACATGAGCATTTAAAGCAAATAAACAAAGGTAAATATTATCCCGCTTGCTTTTTGAGCGTTGTCAAGCGAGTTGTTAAATGACTATGATTGGTAACGTGCTCAACAGAAAGGGCTGTGATTGACTCTAATGCTCTGGCGCTGTTCACCGATGAGTGACACTGATAAACGGCAGCGGCGATCACAGCTGATCCATGATAGACACAGTGGAGAAAACTTGCTGTGCAGACATGTTCATGTCTGGATCCACAAGTAACGCTGTGATAGCCAAGAGGAGAGGAAAACGACAGCAGGTCAAAGGTCCACAGTGAGAGAGAGAGAGAGAGAGAGAGAAAGAAAGAAATGAAGTTTACAGCTTTCATTTCCATGAAATAGGGGCTTCTGCTGTAACGTTAGTATCAGAGCAACACACGCAGTGAATTGTGCACAGTTTCTGCATTTTTAAGTAGTTGGAGGGCTTTAATTACTCACGCTCGACTCCCTCGCCATATTAAGCTACCGCAATATAGCATATATGAGATAAATGACGTCCGGTTCGTACGTAATAACCGGTTAGGATCTATTACTGAACCGATACTGAATTGTCCGCACTGAAGAAACAATTAATTTTGACACCGCTAGTTATTAGAAATTAGATATTGAAGTTAATATGTTTAAAAATGTGTTGGAAAAAAAGTTTTTGGGAAATATTTGAAAAATAATTCAAATTTAATTTCTTTATAATAATTTTGACAGTTTTAGTAATGTTGAAAAAAGGTTTACTTTTAGGTTTAAGAAGTTGAAGTCAATTGTTTAAGTTGACCCAAATATATATATATATATATATATATATATTTTTTTTTTTTTTCCATTGTAAAAACAAAAAATGGCCTCACAGTGGCGCAGTGGGTAGCACGTTCGCCTCACAGCAAGAAGGTCGCTGGTTCGAGCCTCGGCTGGGTCAGTTGGCGTTTCTGTGTGGAGTTTGCATGTTCTCCCCGTGTTGGCGTGGGTTTCCTCCGGGTGCTCCGGTTTCCCCCACAAGTCCAAAGACATGCGGTATAGGTGAATTGGGTAAGCTAAATTGTCCGTAGTGTATGATTGTGAATGGGTGTGTATGGATGTTTCCCAGAGATGGGTTGCAGCTGGAAGGGCATTCGCTGTGTAGAACATATGCTGGATAAGTTGGCGGTTCATTCCGCTGTGGCGACCCCGGATTAATAAAGGGACTAAGCCGAAATGAAAATGAATGAATGAATGAATGTCTAGAATGTATGTCTATAATTTATGACCCTGTTGTTGTTGATGGACTGTATGGTTTGTCCAATGTGTTTCATGAATGTAAGACTGGTGACCAGTGACAGGCTGTTTTACCCCAGTCACAGGCTTAGGGTGTCTGCTTTAGGGTAGGATTTATGACGATTTGTCCCAGGTTGACAGTTGAACTATGTGTCAGGCCGATTTTGGTAGGATTTATAGTTAGATTTGTGACAATGTGTATGGTTTGTCATTTTTATAACCTATGCCACACTTCTGGCATTCCAGCTGCTAAGTGTAAGCAGGGGGGTTTCAGGTTGGGGGAAGTAATCGGGCAAGCGATCGTATACCTCTGACCGAGGATCCTTTGATTGGGGGTCTTACACTGAAAACTTTGTTTGATCTACAAAAGTTCTTGTTTTATCAAAAAAAACAAAAAAAAGTTGGTTTTCTCTAACAACCAAGGCTGCTGTGCTATCTGTGGCCACTTTCTGTGGGGGGAGAAGAAAAGTTGTCA
>CAIGQW010056782.1:7186158-7206094 GCA_903798125.1 Danio choprae
CACACACACACACACACACACACACACACACACACACACACAGACAGCGCGTGCGTTTAGCTTTGCACTGTTTTTGCACAGCAAATGTGACAGGATACACATTAATCAACCCTTTTCACAAGACTGACTGCGTTTAACGGTCATCATAATCTTAAATCTTTGAAAGTTTTTAATAATTTGATTTTTTAAAAATTGTATGAACATTTATATGTATTTATGTATGTATAATATCATCTTTGCTTCAAATTACAAAAAAAACGAATTACCGATTGTGCGAGGTGTTTGTAATGCAGCGTCTATGGGGCTGAGTGTAAATTTGATGTTATTCTCCACTGCTGTATGGATATCCGTTAAGTTAATGTACAAAATAAACCTGATTTAACGTCCACAACCCGGGATTGAAGCATCTTCTTTTATAATTGTACTGACACGCGGCTGTGTTGATAAAGTAAAGCTGAAGTAAATCGCTGTAATTCATTACAAACATGCACTGTTTTAAAAAGGTGTTAAACTTGTAAAACTCATTCTTGATCACATTTGATGATGACTGATGATCACAGAGTGCTGAACAGATCTTTTAATCCCGGTTGCTTTGCGCACATCCTTTCTGGTTGATATGATTATATGCATTACTACGGAGACATGTTAATACGCAGCTGTCAATCAATTTGGTGGGCGGGGAAACCGCACTCCTACGTCAAGTTGCAGTCGGCTTCAAAACGGGAGGGATTTGGATGCTATTTTAACATCAGGAAATAAAAAAAAAAGAGACTTATTGTCTTTATATCACCCCAATATGACTGTGGACACACTATACCTACACACAGTTCTATCCAAACAGCTTAAAAAAAGATGATTTCCATTATAGGTACCCTTTAAGACATTATTGCAATATTAACTTTATAATGCATTCGGTTGCACAGGCCTTGTTTCATATGTACTGTATATATTTATATTTATTTCACATTACCTGTATGTACAGTGTGCATGGAGACAAAGGGCTCAAAATCCCACAGATCAGTAATATCTCATGTTTCCACAGGTTTAATTTTGTGACCACGTCATCTCACGTCCATCTAATTAAGTTCGAGTTCTGGGAGATGAAGTATCGCCTCATGGCATTTCTAATGCTGGCGGAGTCAAAGCTCAAATCATGGATCATTAAATACGGCCGGCGGGATTCAGTGGAGCTTCTCCTGCAAAATTACATTGTACGTCCTCCATTGAGCGTAATATTCAATCAGCTTAATAATAAACGATTCAGCTAAGATATCTCACGTCTTACTCTAAACAGGTGTTCATTGAAGGCCACAAGTTCTTTGAGCAATACGAAACCACTTTCCGCACCCTGAAACAGGCTGCAGACACCTACTTGAAATCTGGGACTTCAGGTAAGCTCTCTTTTATCCACTATTTTCCTGAGGCTGGAGATTCATGGAGCTTTTTATATTCATTGCCTGGCAGCTATTATGAACAAAAAGAGCCTATTGCTTTGTGATCAGGCAGCCTGATTCTGTCAAGCATCCGTGATTACAATGAAGAATGAAAGTGTTGTAGAATAATAATTATTTCTTGGCCCTGTGTACACCTGCTTTTAAGAAGTGCTTTTGTTAGTCCAATTGAACGTTTTAAAGAAACACTCCACTTTTTTTTGAATGTACGCTAATTTTGCAATGCAAAAAATGCTTTTCTTTTAGCTTAGCTTAGCTTAGCATAGATCATTGAGTCGGATTAGACCATTAGCAAGTGTTTCGATAATTTTCCTATTTAAAGCTTGACTCTTCTGTAGTTACATTGTGTACTTAAACTGATGGAAAATGCAAAGTTGTTATTTTATAGGCCACTATGGCTAGGAACTATATTACTCAGATACCTGTACAATATCATAGCGCATGCTGCAGCCATGGTAGGGCGGCAAAGTTTCTTGATTATTACAGTATGCTGGAATGAGTGCAATGAAAAAAAATACTTTACATTTTACATCGATGCTCAAAACCAGCAATATAGAATCATGCATTATGATGATACAATGTCAGCTTTAATAATTACTATTAATTATTAACTATAGTAACTGTTTCATGTTGTAGGTGGTAAAATCACCAAGAGAGGTGAGTTTAGAGAAAGCAGAATACGCTTTAGCATAGCGATTAGATAATGATTGATCTTGACTGACAGTGCACAAGTGTTTAACATCACTTTACAGTGATTTCACTCCTACTAACACCTGCTGCCAGTGCACTTAAAGGTCACTAATCAACAATACTGGCCACTGTCCTGAATCCAGGGATCGATTTGTGCGGATTATGTCATGTGCACCTCAAAACCCACATAGAAATCTGATACATGGTAATATATGCAAATTACATACATATGACATGCAAGTTCATATATGGATTCCACATATAGAAAATGTCATATATGCAACATATATTTGAAAGTATTGCAAAAATGGCTTGCTTTCTATTATTTAAAAAAAAAAATTGGAGTTACAACTGTAAGGCTTGAAGCTTACGCTGCTATTCTGAACCAATAATCGAAAACAGAAAACAGTTGAAGCATGGTGTGTTTAAATCAGTTATTTATCTGACAGCATTGTAAATAATCTGACTCCATTAAAGCAGTTATCATCATTGATAAAGAGAAAGAATCTCAACGGCATAAGCAGTGAAAGTTGTTTATTAAGTTACATGTTTAGATATACAGACAGTAGAATTAAACAAACTAACATACTGTATAAAGACACTTAGCTGGAACATATGAACTGCTGTATAACAAAGACAGTGAAACCAAAACCAGTTAAACAGCTAAACATGAAAGCAAAGTTGGCCTCAGGCCATGACTCATTCATTCATTCATTTTCTTTTTGGCTTAGTCCCTTTATTAATCTGGGGTCGCCACAGCGGAATGAACCGCCAACTTATCCAGCATGTGTTTAACGCAGCGGATGCCCTTCCAGCTGCAACCAATCACTGGGAAACATCCATATACACTCATTTACACACATACACTACGGACAATTTAGCTTACCCAATTCACCTCTTTGGACTTGTGGGGGAAACCGGAGCACCCGGAGGAAACCCACGCCAACACGGGGAGAACATGCAAACTCCACACAGAAATGCCAACTGACCCAGCCAAGGCTCGAACCAGCGACCTTCTTGCTGTGAGGCGATTGTGCTACCCACTGCGCCACCGCGTCGCCAGGCCATGACTCAACAATAGTAAATAGATTGTATATTGAAACATATCGATGTCTCTGTTGATTTCATTACTACAATCCTGAAGTCATAAACTGTCAAATGACGTCAAACATGACAAGTTATATGAAAGACGGTCACGAGCAGATGAATTGTGTATGGTGGAAAACACATTGTTACTGTAAGCAAATGGCAGATATGTGTATTGGAGCTGTGAGAAACTCTGCCTCACCAGGAGGACTCAGGATGGCCCAGTAGTCCTTCATTAGCATAGAAGAAATAGTATAATATTTTCTCAGCTTACACAAACATGTACATATATGTTAAAATAAATTATAATATATATGATACAGGCTGCATGGTGGCGCAGTGGGTAGCACGATTGTCTCACAGCAAGAAGGTCGCTGGTTCGAGTCTCGGCTGGGTCAGTTGGCATTTCTGTGTGGAGTTTGCATGTTCTCCCCATGTTCGCATGGGTTTCCTCCGGGTGCTCCGGTTTCCCCCACAAGTCCAAAGACATGCGGTACAGGTGAATTGGGTAGGCTAAATTGTCTGTAGTGTATGTGTGTGAATGAGTGTGTGTGGATGTTTCCCAGTGATGGGTTGCAGCTGGAAGGGCATCCACTGCGTAATAAGTTGGCGGTTCATTCCACTGTGGCGACCCCAGATTAATAAAGGGACTAAGCCGAAAAGAAAATGAATGAATGAATGAATATATGATACATTTATATGAACATATATGAACTCATTTTTATTTGCCATAAGTAACATTTACATTTTCTGAAATACTGAATTTAAGTTTCATTAGCTGTAAGCCATAATCATCAAAATGAAAAGAAATAAACACTTGAACTATATTAATGTGTCTATAATTAATCTATAAAACTTTTTTAAACTATTACTATTTGAATTGAATCAGTGAAATTAATTAACTTTTTAATGACATTCTAATTTATGAACATAAACATAATTATTTTGAACATATATGTACATATTTGTAATTGCAGTAGTTGTAAAAATATATACAAAAGCAACCAGTTTTGCAATATTTTGAAATATATGTTGAATATATAAGAAACTTTTTTTAATATGAGAAATCCAAATATGAACTTGTATGTCATATATGTAATTTGCATGTATCAGATTTCTATATGAGAAGTCAGCCTCACTATTAAATTTGTGTTTAGTGTGCAAGAAATGGTTTGATTTCTAAAGTGCTTTTCCTTCAGCTGAAGAGGTCGAGGGGGTGAATAAGTTTCTGAGCGATGCGACGGCGCAGTGGAAGAACCTCTCAGTGGAGGTGCGCAGCGTCCGCAGCATGCTGGAGGAAGTGATCTGCAACTGGGAGAAATACAGCAGCACAGTGGCCAGCCTGCAGGCTTGGCTGGAGGATGCAGAGAAGATGCTCAACCAATCAGAGAGCGACAAACGGGTGTGTTTGTAATATTGGGAATGTCTTTATTCTTATTTTATGTTTATTTAAATGTTCAATCATAAAGTATTTTAAGTTACATTTGGTCCACAGTATGCAACCCTAAAGGGATAGTTCACCCAAAATTCAATATTTCATATATATTTTTCAATATATATTTATAACCTCAATATTTACTCACCTTTAATAACCCTGGTTATAAACATTTATGAGTTTCTTTCTTCTGTTGGACAAAAAAGAAGATATTTTGAAGAAAGCTGAAAACCTGTAACTATTGAATTCCATAGTAGGAAAAACAAATAATATGGAAGTCAATGGTTACAGGCTTCTAACATTTTTCAAAACATTTATTTAGTGTTTAACAGACGAAGGAAAGTCATAAAGGTTTGAAACAAGTAAAGAGTAAGTAAATTATGATGACAGAATTAGCATTTTTGGATGAACTATCCCTTTAAATGACCTTACAATATACAGACTTACAATAAACATATGGCATGTGTATTGACTGTACATTATAATCAAATTTGACTTAATTATAAAAAGAAAGATAACATGGAATAGGTTAGAGAAAAATGAAAAAGAACAAAATAGGTAAAGGGCCTCACGGTGGCGCAGTGGGTAGCACGTTCGCCTCACAGCAAGAAGGTCGCTGGTTCAAGCCTCGGCTGGATCAGTTGGCGTTTCTGTGTGGAGTTTGCATGTTCTCCCCGTGTTGCCGTGGGTTTCCTCCAGGTGCTCTGGTTTCCCCCACAAGTCCAAAGACATGCGGTATAGGTGAATTGGGTAAGCTAAATTGTCCGTAGTGCATGAGTGTGAGTGGGTGTGTATGGATGTTTCCCAGAGATGGGTTGCAGCTGGAAGGGCATCCGCTGCGTAAAACATATGCTGGATAAGTTGGCGGTTCATTCCGCTGTGGCGACCCCAGATTAATAAAGGGACTAAGCCGAAATGAAAATGAATGAATGAATGAAATTAAAAGAGGAGAAGAAAGGGACAACTATTTACATCCAGAGTAAAAACGTGTCCTAATACAGTAATAATTTCAAATGAACTTCATTATGCATATAGGTATGAGACAGAATACATGCATATTTGTGTGTATATATATATATATATGTATGTACTTATACAAAAGACAGCATACATTATATACATATATTTACATATCATGTATTTATAACAAAAACAATTAGGACTTCTCTCTGAAATATATTCAACCCATTTCCTCCATTTTGGGAACGTTGGGTCTTTCACATGATACACTGACACACTGCTTTGTGGTAAATTGTGCGAAATCATCTGCAGGAGTTTTTCCGGAATCTTCCACACTGGATTCAGCAGCACATGGACATGAACGATGCTGGGAACTTCCTGATTGAGACGTGTGATGAGACCGTGTCCAGAGAACTGAAACAGCAGCTGCTGCTTCTCAATGGCAGATGGAGAGAGCTGTTTGTCAAAGTCAAACATGTAAGACCTTGCATTATGTTTGTGATATTTTTTTTGCCATAAAGAGCTTATATTGTAGTTATATTCTATATTATATTCTATAAAGTATTTTGTTTTTATTCCTTAAAGGGATAGTTCACCCAAAAATGAAATCATCATTTACTCATCCTTAACTTGTTCCAAACCTGTTTTAGTTTCTTAGTTTTAGTTTTAGTTTTCAACACAAATATGCTGAAGTGATATACTGAAGAATGTTGAAAAATTTATCAAATGTATCTGAATTCAAGTTTATATGAATTTAATTCTTCTTTTGAGCACAAAACAAGCAAAAACAGCCATCGACTCTCATAGTAGGAACAAAAACAAATACCATGGAAGTCGATGTCTGCTTTTTTCTTCTAATATCTTGTGATGTGCTCAAAAGAAATAAATTATTTAATAATTATTATTTATAATTATTATAAATAACCACTTGAGTGTGAGTAAATGGTGAGAAAATGTTCATTTTTGGTTTTTGAAGTCAAGGCTTGCCTCACCAAACCTATGATTTAATTTTCTTGCCAATTGTTTTTTCTTTTCCAGACCCTTCTTTACAGACTGTTATCATTCTCATCAGCATAATAATTTGATAATGGGACATTTCTACATTTTTGCATTATACATTTACATTAATGCATTTAGCAGACACGTTTATCCACCACTCATTTTAACGTTTATGTTTCCTACATTATGTATATAACTCTAATGGCTTGTATGTTCTTCTTAGTATGCAAGAGCAGACGAAGTGGACAAATTGAGGAAGGATTATGATGATGGGATTGAAGCTTTAAAGGCGTTTATTGACATGGCCAATGAAAGGATGAACACTCCAGTTCAAGTATCTTTTCTCAACATACGGACATATATACAAGACATTGAGGTAAAATCCATAGCATGAATCCACTTTAGAGTGATAAAATTACTTTGGGGAAGATTTTGTAGTGTTGATGGGTCTGATAAAATAATTATAGGTAACACTTTTGTTACCTTTTTTAACTAGTGGCTTATTACCTGCCTATTATTAAGATACTGGCTGTTTATTTGTACTTTTTAAAATACATATTCTGCATAATTATATTCTACACCCCTAACCCTACCCAATACCTAAACCCAACTACTACCTTAATAACTATGAATTTATTAGTTTATTGAGGCTAAAGTCAAAGTTAATGGTTTGCTAATAGTGAGAATTTTACATTAAATTAAAGTGTGACCTAATTATATTTAGAAATATCATTAGAATTTAAGGGTGACACGGTGGCTCAGTGGTTAGCACTGTTGCCTCACTGCTGGAAGGTTGCGGGTTCGAGTCCCAGCTGGGTCATTTGGCATTTCTGTGTGGAGTTTGCATGTTCTCCTCGTGTTCTTGTGGGTTTCCTCCGGGTGCTTCGTTTTCCATGCGCTATAGGTGAACATGCGCTATAAGTGAATTGAATAAACTAAATTGGCCATAGTGTATGTGTGTGCATGAGTGTGTATGGATGTTTCTCAGAACTGGGTTGCAGCTGGAAGGGCATCCGCTGTGTAAAACATATGCTGCATAAGTTGACGGTTCATTCCGCTGTGGCGACCCCAGATTAATAAAGGGACTAAACCAAAGGAAAATGAATGAATTAGATTTTTAAAAGAACTGCTTTCTATTCAAACATATTTTTCCAGTCTTCAGTGTCACATGATCCTTCAGAAATAATGCTGATTTGCATTTGAATGCTAAAATATGCTGATTTGCTGCTCAAATAAACAGTTTTTATTATTGTCAGTGTTGTCCAGCAATATTTTTGAGGACAGATGGTACATTAGGATTATTGAGTGAATATAAAGTTTTATAGACACCATTTATGTCATAAATTGATTAATGCAACTCTAATTAATGTTAATGTTTAAATTACTTAATATCTCTAAAAAAAATGCATTTTCCTTCGGCTTAGTCCCTTATTTATCAGGGGTCGCCACAGCAGAATGAACCGCCAACTATTCCAACATATGTTTTACGAAGCGGAAGATTATCCAGCTGCAACCCAGTACTGGGAAACACCCATACACTCTCACATTCACACACATTAATACACTACGGCCAATTTAGTTTATTCATGCATGTCTTTGGACTGTGGGGGAAACCGGAGCACCCGGAGGAAACCCACGCCAACACGGGGAGAACATGCAAACTCCACACAGAAATGCCAAGGCAAGGCATTAGGCAAGTCATTGTAATACAATGATTTGTTCTGTAGATGATAATATTAGACTAATATATTGACCTTAAAATGGTTAAAAAAAATTAAAACTGCTTTTATTCTAGCTGAAATAAAACAAATAAGACTTTCTCCAGAAGAAAAAAATATTATAGGAAATACTGCGAAAAATTCCTTGCTCTGTTAAACATCATTTGGGAAATATTTGAAAAGGAAAATAACAGGAGGGAAAATAATTTTGACTTCAACTCTACATATACCCTTACATCTCACAGGACATCAAGCACAAAGTGCCCTCCATGGAGGCGGCCTATAAGACGGCCACACGTAATGCACAGCAGCTGACCAAAGACCTTTCTGAGGACGAGATTGCTCACATGCTGAACAACATGGCAAACATCAAGGATGAGCTCAGCAAGGTGCCTGTCCTGTATTTGCCCCCGTGAACCACCACATTTGACCTTAATCACACCATCTCACATTATAACATCAATGTTAAATGTCTCGTTCAGATAAGAGAGAGAGCTCTGCCCCTGCTGAGGGACTCGCAGGCCATGCTGCCTCCATTAGAGGAGATGGAGAAAAATATCACTGGGTTCTACCAGTCTTTGGAGAAGGCCAGCCGCATCACTTCCTCCCGGGACTCGGAGGCTCCAGGAGACTTTAAGCAGAAGTGTCAGGTAACTTATTGAATAATAAACAGTTTCTTTCTTTTGTTGAACACAAAAGAAGATATTTTGAAGAACGATGAAAACTAAAATCCTTTTATTTGTGTAATATATTTGACTTCCATAGTATTTAGGGCTGCAATATTGATAATAAAATGTGTTGTCAAGAATGCCGTTATCGATTAGTTGGGTTGGTCAGGTGACTGAGAAATGTGATGGTAAATACCAAGCTGTTAACACAATGGAGGGTACAGAACCGGCTGCAGAAATAAGCAGATCATTTAAAATTATATGCCTCTAAGAAGACGGTAACCTGCCCGCTGTGCAATACTGAGGTTTCGTGCCATGGAAGAAGCCTATCAGTCATCTTTATTGTGCCAAAATGGCATAGTTCAAGTGCTTTTGTTTAAATTTTTTGCTAACTTCAGGACATTCACGCTAGATCAGTTCAGTTGCTACTCACGAGCATCATGTTGCGCAATCACCTCATGAGCAATAGTGATGATTAATTAACTGGCGCTACTTTAGATTAGCAAAACTACTGCAATTAGCAGAAGAATATTATAATTAGTCAATGTTGCGGTTTTCGGTAATGAATATTAGTAATGTTACATTTGTGCACTGAGCAGTTAAAGTTGACCTGTTCTTCTGATTTCTACTTCTATTTCAAAAACAAACATTTGTTGTGTATTTTTAATTTAGAATTTTGATATTTAAACAAATTCTGCTGCTTAATGTCTTATTGTCAGCATGTTTATGTCCTTATTTTATAATGTGAATATAATAGGAGTACAACACTTGTTTTACTTTTTGTTTATTTTGGATATTTAGAGAAGTTTTACTGTTCGAAAACACAAACAAACTTTGCTTTTCAATTAAAGTCAAAATTAAAGATCATTAAACTCGATATTTGGTATACTTTTATACATAAATAATAAACTGATTTATGGTTTTATACACACTACCTGACAAAAGTCTTGTTGCCTATCCAAGTTTTAGGAATAACAAATAATAATTTGACTTCTAGTTGATCATTTGGTATCAGAAGTGGCTTATAGGATAGGCAAAGGCCTCTAGATTACGCTTATTTTACCAAAATAAAATATGATCATGTCTTGATTTTTAATTATTAGGACAGTAAGGTCTGACTTTTTTTAGACAAAAGTCTTGTTACTTAAAATAAATAATGTACAGTATAGAATATAAAGTCATGGTGCAGTGGAAAAATAATTAATATTGTGTATGACTCCCATGAGCTTGGAGGACTGCATCCATACATCTCTGCAATGACTCAAATAACTTGTTAATAAAGTCATCTGGAATGGCAAAGAAAGCGTTCTTGCAGGACTCCCAGAGTTCATCAAGATTCTTTGGATTCATCTTCAATGCCTCCTTCTTCATCTTATCCCAGACATGCTTAATAATGTTCATGTCTGGTGACTGGGCTGGCCAATCATGGAGCACCTTGACCTTCTTTGATGTGGAGGCTCAAGTATGAGGAGGAGAGCTATCCTGCTGTAGAATTTGCCCTCTCCTGTGGTTTGTAATGTAATGGGCAGCACAAATGTCTTGATACCTCAGGTAGTTTATGTTGCCTGAATGCACTGAATGTAACCCCAAATCATGATTTTTCCTTCACCATACTTGACTGATTTCTGTGAAAATCCTGGGTCCAGATGGGTTCCAGTAGGTCGTCTGCAGTATTTGTGATGATTGGGATGCAGTTCAATAGATGATTCATTGGAAAAATCTACCTCTGCCACTTTTCTAAATGATCAACTAGAAGTCAAGTTATTATTTGATGCTCTTACAACTGGGAGCGTAGTTATAATAAGCAAAATGTCAAATTAAAAAAAGCATTTAGTTTTTATTTGATTAAACAAACAATAAAATTATAATCACCCAACTAATCAATTACCAAAATAATTGTTAGTTGCAGCCCTAATAGTATTTTTGTTGCAAACCGAAAGAAATAAGACTTTCCCCTGAATAAAATATGTAAAATGAAATATTGTTACATTTCCTTGCTCTGTTAAACATAACATGGGCAATATTTGAAAAATAATTAAAGCATCAGCTGTATATTTCACATTAATTATCTCTCTTTGATCGTTTTCTGTTTATATAATCAACAGGAGCTGGTGACCTATCAGCAGAGCTGTAAAAAGTGTCTGTCGGTGATTGATAAAAACCATCAGGTCATTCTGAAGTCACTGGACACCAGTAAGAACCTCAAACATCTGGACACGTCTCTGCTGGAGAGGAGAATCACTGAACTTCAGGCCTCTTCACAGGTGAGAATGGACAGAAATTAGAGGACAGAAATGTCATGTTTGGCAAATTTGTCACTATTGGTTGCAAACTTGTGTGAATCTGAGCACAATTAGAGCTCTTTTCTGAAACTTTAGAGAAGACACATTGATTATTTTCTCAAAAAGAAAATCTTAGAACAAGGATAATTAACCTTCCGGTTGACTTACAGGTCAAAAATAACCTGGGCACCGTTTTAACAGCAGAAAAAAAACTAAACAATGTTTTTCATCTTAAAATTTGGTGACTTTTTTTCTAAAATGACCCAACAAAAATGAACCATTTTCATATTTTCATGAAAATATACAGTACACATTTAGGGTACAACGCATATCCTTTGAGTGAATTTTGACCCGCCAGCTATAAAACACAATACGAATCTGCTGCTTTTAGCATTAGAAATTACACCCTTTACTTTAGTCAAAAATTAATGTTGCCCACTGATTAAACATTAATCAAATACTGCACACTGATAAGAGAAAACCTAGATATTCTCAGAGTTTCTGAGTTTTTTTTCTTTTGTGTAAAATAGATTTAGGGATTGAAATGAAATTTAGCTGCTTTATTTTAGAGGTTTAGTAAAGGCGGGTCAGTTTTGACCCAGAGGGCGAATGGTGTATAGAATTATAGGTCAACAGGAAACCAAAGTCTTGAATTGGACCACATTGCTCATTAAAAAAAAAAGAAAAATAAAGGCATCCAGTCAAAGTCCAGAGCTCATTCTGACTGAAATGGGGTGCAGAAAATGCCATAACTCCTCCAGAATGGTCTGAGAAAAGCTGATCTTGACTTTACTTTTGTTAAATAAATGATGGCACGTTGTAGGATGTCATGCTTGCATTGTTTTGTGTGTTGTATCTGAAAAAGGGCATGGTGAAAGAAACCACAGAATGGAAGAGGCATGTGGAGGCGAACAGCAGCCTTATGAAGAGATTCGAGGAGTCTCGTGTGGAGCTGGAGAAAGTTCTCAAAATAGCTCGCAGCTCGATGACTGAGAGAGGAAACCCAGAGGACCTTCTGAAAAAGCACACTGTGAGAAACCAAAGCCAGCAGTCTATTCTAGTGCTCGGCAAATAGGCCGAAAGCAGATTGAACTTTATTTGGTGTTCACAAGCAAATGAGTTTACATTTCAGAACTGACATGATTTATTAGTAATATTTCTGTTGGATGTGCTGCAGGAGTTCTTCGGTCAGCTGGATCAGAGAGTTCTCAATGCGTTTCTGAAAGCCTGTGATGAGCTTACAGATATTCTGCCAGAGCAAGAACAGCAGAATCTACAGGAAACAGTCAGGAAGCTGCACAAACAGTGGAAGGTCAGAGAAGCATTACAGTGATCGCAATTATGACCACCTTTATTTACAAATGATTAGCTTTCCTGTGAAATTGTAATTCTTTTTACATATTTTCCAACAGAGAGCAGATTTATTTCAATACATTTTTAAACATTATAATTTTCATAACCAATAATTTTTTTGTCTTACATAATATTTTACTAGATATATTTTAGGATACTAATATTCAGCTTAAAAAGACATTTAAAGGCCTAACTAGGTTAATTAGGCAAGTTATGATAATTAGGCAAAGATTGTAATACAGTTATACAGTACATTATAGTACAGGTTTATTCTGTAGACAATCGAAAAAATATTGCTTAAGGGGGCTAATAATATTGACCAGCCATTCTAGCTTGAACTGTTAGCATAAAGCTATGCAGGACAGGTGCTCCACTCACGTAATGATTGACAGGAGCGCTGAACCAGTGACCTTGCACAAAGAGCAATAAACCAACAACGTGTCCAATAGATGAATAAACATCTCCATATTTCGAAAGATCATGCACCCATTAGCTAAATTCTCCCATCAGACAAACTCGAAAGTACGTTACTGGCTAAAAGTGACTGACAGATAGCATATGTAGAATGTCAAAACACTTGACTGCTTTGTTTAGATTTTAGTAACTATAAGTTTGACTTTTTAATCAGTTTTAGTCTCATTTTATTTGTAACATTGTAAGCTATGACATTGTCTTGCTTTTTACTACAAAGACGCCGTTTCCGCGCATAAGTAGCATAGTAAACCATGTAAACAAATAGGTCTCCGGAATCTATTCATAAGCAATGACATGTTCATAAACAGTGCCCCAGTGCATCCACGTCCTGACACTGACTAAGAGGTTTTAAAATGGTTTATAAAAATTTTTAAACTGCTTTTATTCTAGCCGAAATAAGGCAAATAAGACTTTCTCCAAAAAAACTACAAATATTATAGGAAATATTGTGAAAAATCCCTTGCTGTAATTAACATCATTTGGGAAATATTTGAAAAAGAAAACCAAAAAAATCACAGAAGGGCAAATAATTTTGACTTCAACTGTAAATAAATGCATGTTTCCTGCAGGACGTCCAGACAGAGTTTCCCTATCACCTGCTGCATCTGAAGGTGGATCTGGAGAAGTGTCGCCTGATGACATCACTGCAGGAGTGTCAGGCCGAATTGGCCCGCGAAAACCGCAGTCTGCCCAGCGTCGGCAGTGAGAGGTTAATTAAAGAGCACCGGGTGAGAGCCAGCATCTGTAAACCCACTCTATGTACTGTTTATGTACAGTAGGAAATACTAATGCAGAATCTCTTCATGCAGATGTTTTTTAAGGAAAAGGGTCCACAGGCTCTTTGTGAGAAGCGGTTACAGCATATGGAGGAACTGTGCTTGAAGCTCCAGGAAAGCGAACAGGCTCAACAAACCCTGGAGAACACCAGAACAGCATTTGCTGAGGTCAAAGAGGAGATCGACAGCACACACCAGAGACTAATGCAGCACCCGGACAAGTGGAAGGAGTTTAACACCAGGTGAACCACTGACTTTTTGAATATAAACTGGTTTGGGGCTGTTGATTTTCAGTGAGAACCAAATCCAATCAACAATGATATAGTGAGCTGAATTATTATATACTATATTTGGCTTACTTATATATACAGTTGAAGTCAGAATTATTAGCCCCCCTGTTTATATTTTTCCCCAATTTCTGTTTAACGGAAAGAAGATTTTCAACAAATTTAATAGTATTAATAACTCATTTCTAATAATTGATTTATTTTATCTTTGTAATGATGACAGAACAGAATATTTTACTAAATATTTTTCAAGATACTAGAATTCAGCTTAAAGTGCAGTTTAAAGGCTTAACTAGGTTAATTAGGCAAGTTAGGATAATTAGACAAATCATTGTATAACGATGGTTTGTTTAAGGGTGCTAATAATATTGACCTTAAAACGTTAAAAAAAAAAACTCCTTTTAATCTAGTCGAAATAAAACAAATCAGACTTTCTCCAGAAGAAATATGTTATAGGAAATACTGTGAAAAAATCCCTGCTCTGTTAAACACCATTTGGGAAATATTTGAAAAAGAAAAAGAAAAATCACAGGAGGGCGAATAATTTTGACTTCAACTGTATATTAAGTAAATATCATGTTTCATGAAGATATTTAGTCAGTTTTTTTACTGCAAATAAATCCAAACTTAATTTTTGGTTAGTTATATGCACTGCAAATAACTTAATTTAGTCAACTTAAAGTCAGTATTTTCTCAGTATTTGGATTTTTTTTTTACCCTCGGATTACAGATTTTCAAATGGTTGTATATGGAACAAAAACTAGTCCTATCATAACAAAGCAAACATCAATATAAGGTTTTTTTTGTAGTATTGAGATGATGTATAAATCTCAATTTCCTCAAATTGACCCGTATGACTGGTTTTATGGTCCAGGGTCACATTTAGATGCTTTACAGCTAAAATAGCAATTCATGAACCTAATATTCATATGAAATATAAAAATTGTTGTTTTGCTATTTATTACTGTGAGGCCTCTGTAAAATAGTCCGTATTGTATAAAGTACTCTACACTGTAAAAAAATGATATGTTTTACACAATTCCTTCATGTTGTCCTAACACAGATCGATTAAGGTGATCTGTGTTGGGTAATCTGTGTAAAAACACAATTGTTTTTACACATTTAAATGGATTGAACATAAAACAATTAAGTTGTCTAAAATAAACTCATGAATTGTGTTGATTCAGCTCATTTTAAATACGTAGTTTGAACAAGCAGCAAAAATAAATGTGGCAAGAACAGGGGTGTCCAAACTCTGTTCTGGAGGGCCGATGTCCTGCATGGTTTACCTCCAACTTTCTTCAACACACCTGCCTGGAAATTTCTAGTAAACATAGAAAGAGCTTGATTAGCTGGTTCAGGTGTGTTTAATTGGGGTTGGAACTAAAATATGCAGGACACCGGCCCTCCAGGCCCGAGTTTGGGCACCCCTAGGCTAGAATATTGATCTGTAATTGAAGTGAATTGTAAAATCATAGTTGAATTTCTATAATTTGTTATGTGTGTTTGTGTGTGTGTGTTTTTACAGATTTTCTGAACTCTCTGCTTGGGTTACATCAAAAGAAAGTCAGCTCAGACTTCTGCGAAACCGAGCTGGAGACCCCAGCAAGTTCGGACAGGTCAAATCCACCATTGAGGTGAGAAATAAAGACCAAACCGCCCTGCAAAAAATGTTTTTCTTACTTAAATTATTTGTCTTGTTTTTAGTCCAAATATCTAAAAATTCTTATATCAAGAAGCATTTTCTAGATGAGCAGAAAATTGTGTCTTGTTTTAAAGAAGAATAAGTCAAAATTAAGTGAATTTTTCTTTAAAACAAGCAAATTAATCAGCCAATGGTGTAAACAAACTAATCTTATGTAAAGAAAAATAACAGAAACCATTTGCAGATTATTTTGCTTGTTTTAAGGAAAAACTCACTTAATTTTGAATCTTATTTCTTAAAATGAGACATTATTTTTTGCTTGTCTAGAAAATGCTTCTTGATTTAAGAATTTTTAGATACTGGGACTAAAATCAAGGCAATAAATTTAAGAAAAGCGTTTTGTTTTTTTTTAGAAAAAGTGTGGGAGCTGTCTGAATTCTTCATAGTTTTTGTTTATGATCTGCAGAGTCTGAGGAACGATGCTGAACTGCAGGAGGGGAATGTGAGCTGGTTGAAGAACCGTTTGGCTGCTCTGATCGAGATCTGCACAGAAAGTGATGCTCAGAGGCAGGGAACTGCCCTCAGCAAACTTTCGAATGACTTCAAGGGTCTCCTCACCTCCCTTTCAGAGGTCAAACAGACTATACGTCAAAATCCTTTTATTTTTCTTTATACAATCTTCCTTTCACATTCTTGCAAAAAATTGTGACAATAATTACTTGCAAAGTCAGAATATTAGATCAGTTGCATTTTAGCCCATACATTGAATAATGAATTTATAAACTTGTTTGGATATTTAGCTAATAGAATGATAAGGAAATTAGTATGTGTAATCTCTCTGTATTATCTCAAAGATATGGATTGTTTGAAATAAAAATTGAACAAAAAAAGAACAACATATATGGATAATACTCATTTTAAAAACTATAGAAGATAATATTTTGCTTTGGATGAAATAAAATGCTAAATTCACAGTATTATAAAGTGTTTTCTGACTGAACATATATATGGCTTATATATATGGTGTGTATGGCTTATCCTGTCGGAATATTTAATTACAGTTAATGTTTATTATAATAAATTTTTTTATGGTTTTTCAAGGTTTCTAATCATTTCTTATGTTTAGTTTTATGTGACAATTTCCCACTCCCTGTACCTTTTCATTTACAAAATGTTTCCATGTTGTATTCTTTCACATATTGAATCTAACTGAATGTGTGTGTTGTGTTATGACAGTCCGAGAAGGTGGTGCTGGCTGTGAGTGACTGTGTGCAGTTCAGAGAAGAGGTGAAAACCACACTGGAGGAACTGACTCAGGGTCAAAAGGAGCTTCAGTCCGACAACAACAAGATTCTGGACTCAGAGTCAGTCAGAGAAGCTCAACAGCTCCTGCTGCTCCATCAGGTGCTCAACCAATCACAATTACTCATGAGGTGGTAAAAGATTCTGACGGTATTATAACATTGGAAAAAAATCACGGCATTGTGTTTACTCCTCTAAAATAGGTTCTTTTTAAACTTTAAACTTTTTCCCCCATTAAGCACAATATATTTTATTTTAAGAAACATTTCTAATATTTTGTAACAGTAAACATGTCAGGGTAAATAATTAAAATCATTGACTTCCGTCATTAGTTTAAAAAACACAGATTTCTTAATAACCTAAAAAGTGTCAGGAATTGGGGAAAAGGAGCGAGGACTCAAATGCAGGACAAAATTATGGGTTTATTATAAAATAAAACAAAAAGACAACAAAAACTACCCTCAGGGGGAAAACATTAACAAAACAAATAAGCAAAGGAACTTGGCAGGGCAGGCTGGCAGGGATCAGGGCTGGAACAAGACAAGACAGGACAAGGCGATAAATGATGACAAACTGGCCCAGGACAGGAGACATGAGGAGACTTAAAAGACGAAATTATTAATTAACAGACAGGTGCACTGAATAAACTAATAATGGGATAAAAAGGAGGATGGGACTAGACAATAGACCGGAGAGCACATGACACAAAGAGACTACACAAGCCATGTGCTCACGAGAAAACAGGACTAGAACTCATTAACCTCGTGTTCACATGAAATAAAACACTACAGCACGCGGCCACAATGTAGACATGAAGCCACGTGCTTACACAACACCAACACAAACAGAACGCAAGACACAAGCACACGATAAATGAAAACACTTACAGTGCACTCACACATGCATGCTCCGCTTCCAGTGTCAACCAAAACCAAAACCAACTAGACTAGAGCGCTGAGAACAAAAACACCATGCCGCGAACAAAACAACAAACACGTCAGGGTGAAAGCGCGCCCCGAGCACACCCAGACCTGACCCTAAAAAACTAAATAAAAAAACAGCGTGCATATACCGTAGGAACAGTATAACAGAAAAGGTTGGTGTTTTTAAAACCTTGGTAAACCTTGGTAAATCTTGAAACCGGTTATTGTCCCATGCCTAATCACAACCTTCATCTGTGAAGCTGGAAATCATACTAGTATCTAACATTCATATGCTTTTCTCATCCGCAGCAACAACTGAAGCGCCTCCGGCTGAAGAGGAAGGACATGCAGGAGCAGATAAACCATGGAAAGCAGCTCCAGATCGAGGAGGGTTTGGAAGAGAGTTTACAGGACGACCTGCAAAAGCTTGAGACCACTCTGAAGAAAATGGACGAAAACACTGAGTGCCAGGAAAAGAACCTGGAGGTGAGGATGGCCAGGGCAAAATTAAATTAAATTAAATTAAATTATTTGTTTTGTAGCCAATCGAAAAAAATTATTTATTTAGGTGCTAATTGTTAAGTTTTATTTTTGCTGGTGTATGTATGTAGCACATGAAAAAAAAAGTGTTATGTAAAAGGGCACTTTCAGTATGAGCGGAAAGAGACGAGTTCAAAACTGTTGTTTTTATTTAGTAACACTAATAGTATTGACCTTAAAAATTGTTTAAAAAAATGTTGCTTTTATTTTGGTCAAATTAAAAGTATGACATGCATGCAGTTTCATGTTAGCAGATGGTCTATTTTCAGATGATGCTTTGAATGCTGCTCTGTGTTTTTAGGTGACTTTATCAGCCTGGCAGGAGTTTGACGCCCAGCAGGCGTCAGTGAAGGAGTTTGTTGGTAAAGTGCGATCCGTCACAGAGAAAGAGATGAACTTTAGCAGTCCAGAGAGTCTGAGCTCAGAGCTGGAGCAAACCAAGGTGAGAACAACACCAAATCTTTAGGGGCTCCGTATAATCAATCAGCTTTAATTAAACACCAGCATCTTTATTTTCAGCACAGAAGTGCTGCGAGAGCCTCCACAAACCGTAACACTTCCAGATTCATGCATTAAATTATTATTTTGTCATCATTTACTTACCCTTTACTTGTTTCAAACCATAATGACTTTCTTTCTTCTGTTGAACACAAAAAAAGATATTTTGAAAAATGTTGGAAACTGGTAACCATTGACTTCCATTTGTTTTTTCCTACTATAGAAGTCAATGGTTACAGGTTTTCAGCATCCTCCAGAATACTTTCTTTTGTGTTCAACAGAAGAAAGAAAAGAAAAGGAGAGTAAATTGTGAGTTTATTTTCATTTTTGGGTGAACTATCCTTTTAAGCATGAACACACTAGTAATGATTAACGTATAGCATAAGTGCATATTAGTCATTTAAGGATTCACATTCATGTGAAACAATTTATAGGGGTGTGACGAGGCGCTTACTCCACGAGACACGAGATTGGGTTCGTGAGAACGAGACGAGATGAGATTTTTACACTCATTTTTAAGAAATCATTAATGATGAGATATATGAATGGAAAAACAAAAATAAATCACAAATTGTAAAACTATTTAGGTGCTTTTTAAAATCAACTTGTAATGAATGTTATTTTACTTTTATTTTAATGAATTCTATAGTAAAGTGCATGCAAACACTGCTAAATATTTTGCTAATAGCCTATAATAGTGCCTATAATGTGAACGGAAAATAGTTTTTTTTAATAAATTTAAATATTAGCAAAATATTTGCTAAAATATGAACGGAAAATAGATTTTTATTCAACTGAAAAATAAAATCACAAAATGCAAAACAATTTAGGTGCTTTTCTATTTTATTC
>CAIGQW010056782.1:7206494-7250256 GCA_903798125.1 Danio choprae
TGTGTGTGTGTGTGTGTGTGTGTGTGTGTGTGTGTGTCTGTTGTCCTTTACTCACTCAGTAGGTGCAGAGAATAGTGTCAAACAACCGTGTGTGTATGGCTTATCCTGTCGCAAAATGCGTCTGAAAGTCCTATACAACGGTAATAATTTGATTGCAGTGTTTACATGTCTGTACTGCACTTCAATAATGCGACTAAAATAGGAATACTCCACATGTCTTAATTCCATTTGTGTTTATGACAATTATGACTGTAAGCATATTTGAAGTGCTATTCCATCGCATGGTTACAAACCATAATGTGTGCAGCTGCAGTTGTAGCTTATGTTGGACGCGGCAACCACTGAACTCCGGTAAAAAAGAAAATGGTTACGTCACACTCGTGACATGTGCAGCTCCGAGGCCAGCCTGGGTTGCCAGGTGTGTGCAAAGCATTTGATTTGCAGTTCAAATCCATTCCTGCCTCCAATCTTCAGTGCTAAATTCAACCTCACGCTCCATCATAACATCACAACTCACAAGACAACTTTTCATCTCGACGAGAAATCTTGTCGCGATTTAATCTCGCGAGATCTCATCATACGAGATCTTGTCACACCCCTAATAATTTTTTTTTGAACAACCAATCCAAAATTATGATATGATGTAAGTTTATTGTAAGTTTATTATTTTAAGTATTTTTTTATCACAGTATGTTTATTGCAAACACTTTACAGACAAGACAAGATACAATTACACAGACACAATAAATACAATATAATTAAATAAAAAAACTAATAAAAAAATAAAAGTCTGGTCATTAAATTCATGTCAAACCACAGCCATTAACATCCATAGTAAGAACAAAGAAATACTGTGGACGTTTCTGGCTGTTTATTCAAATATTCTTTAAAATATATTGGTTTGTGTTCAGCAGAAGAAAGAAATTCATAAATATTTACAACCACTTGAGTGTGATTAAATGATGAGAGATGTTTAATTTTATTAGTCCCTTTATTAATCTGGGGTTGCCACAGCGGAATGAACGCCAACTTATTTAGCATATGTTTTACACAGCGGATGCCCTTCCAGCTGCAACCCATCACTGGGAAACATCCATACACACTCATTCACACACATGCACTACGGACAATTTAGCTTACCCAATTCACCTATAGCGCATGTCTTTGGACTTGTGGGGGAAACCGGAGCACCCGGAGGAAACCCACGCCAACACGGGGAGAACATGCAAATTCCACACAGAAATGCCAACTGACCCAGCCGAGGCTCGAACCAGCGACCTTCTTGCTGTGAGGCAATCATGCTACCCACTGCGCCACCGTGAGGCTATCCCTTTAATATTGCATAGTTTTATTGCAGTACAATTCACACATTGAAGCAAAATAAAATACAATTCAATAACATACAGAGATATAAAGCACCTCTGGATAATTAAAAAAACAAAAGTGTTACTGTCAAATCCTCATTAGTAAATATTAACTAAATGAGCCTCATTACAAGCCATTTTAGTACAGCCAGTGTATACTAAGCTGGAACATAATTAACTAAAAGCTTTGGGGTTTTTTTTGTTTGTTGAGATTGTTGAATTTATTCTGTCTCACATAGAAACTTCATTCTCACTTCATTTGTTCCTGCAGGATCTCCTGAAACAGTGTGAAACGGAGGTCAGACAGGTGAATACACTTCTCAAAAGGGCCACAGAAATCCAACTGGGCCCCAAAAATCAGTCTCTCCTCCAGGATCAAGCACGAGCTTTGAGCGAACAAGTGAACAAAGTGGAGAATGGACTCAAGCGAGAGTAATACCCTACTTTATCATATGGATTTTACATTAGGATTATTAAGATAAATGCATCTGGAGTAATACTCTAAGTGGATACATAAAGCAGCTGTAAGAGAGTGTTTTGATGACTGTCTGGTTTTTCAGCGTGAAGACTTTGGAGGGCATGAAAAGTCAGTGGGATTTGTTCGGGAGTGAGTTTGAAGCGTTTTCCTCATGGATAATGGAGAGAGAAAGAGAAATGGATGCCTTGAAAAGCTCCAGCGTACCTTTGGACCAGCAGATCTGTACTGTAAAGGTGCAAAAATTAATATTCATTCATTAATTCATTTTCCTTTGGCTTAGTCCCTGTATTCATCAGAGGTCGCCACAGCGGAATGAACCGCTAACTTATCCAGCATATGTTTTACACAGCGGATGCCCTTTCAGCTGCAACCCAGTACTGGGAAACACCCACTCTAACATTCACACTCATACTCTATGGTCAATTTAGTTTACTCAGTTCACCTATATTGCATGTCTTTGATTGTGGGGGAAACCGGAGCACCCGGAGGAAACCCACACCAACATGGGGAGAACATGCAAACTCTACACAGAAACGCCAACTGACCCAGCCGGGACTCAAACCAGTAACCTTCTTGCTGTGAGGCGACAGTGCTAACCACTGAGCCACCATGCCGCCCCAAAAATTAATATTTTTTCATTCATTCATTTTCTTTTCGGCTTAGTCCCTTTATTAATCTGGGGTCGCCACAGCGGAATGAACCGCCAACTTATCCAGCATATGTTTTACGCAGCAGATGCCCTTCCAGCCACATCCCATCACTGGGAAACATCCACACACACTCATTCACACACATACACTATGGACAATTGAGCTTACCCAATTCACCTATAGTGCATGTCTTTGGACTTGTGGGGGAAACCGGAGCACCCGGAGGAAACCCACACGAACACGGGGAGAACATGCAAACTTCACACAGAAATGCCAACTGACTCAAACCAGCAACCTTCTTGCTGTGAGGCGACAGTGCTAACCACTGAGCCACCATGCCACCCCAAAAATTAAGATTTTATTGCAAAATAAAATTCAGCCTGCTGTGTATGTAATCATTTAGTTATTGATCATATTATTATTATTATTATTATTATTATTATTATTATTATTATTATTATTATGAATGTTGCCTTTATATTTTTGACTGTGTGACTATTTTAAATATTCATATACGTGACCCTGGACCACTAAACCAGTCATACGGGTACTTTTTTGAAAACTGAGATTTATACATCCTTTCCAAGCTGAATAAAAAAGCTTTCCAATGATGTATGGTTTATCAGCATAGGATAATATTTGATGACTTTTGATATTATTTGACAACTATTTTAACTATTTGACAAGTATTCGATTATTTTGTTCAAAAAAATCTAAATATTCAGAAAAACACCTTTTTAAGTTGAACAAATTAAGTTCTTAACAATACATATTACTAATCAAAAATTAAGTTTTGATATATTTACTGTAGGACATTTACAACATCATGGAATGTGATCTTTACATAATATTTACATATTGATTTTTTTTTGCATAAAATAAACATAGATTGTTTTAACTTTTACCTTTTTGTATTTTTAGCTATTCCCACAAATATATTTGTGCAACATAAGACTGGTTGTATTGTCCATAGTCACATATTTTCATTATTAGTTATTATAATACATTTTATGCAGTGTAGTTTATATCACAAATCATTACGTTTAAGTTATTAATATTATTTAGTAACTATTAATTAATCAAATTAACTATTAGTTTAATTAGTTGTTACAGTTTTTTATGAAATATTTATAGTTTATTTCTTATTAGTTATATCAGCATCAACATATATCAGATTAACAAATGTTTTCATGTGCTTTATTGGAAAATCAGTCATTTCACCAAATACTGATTTATTTTTATAACTCTTCTGAAGTTACATTGGTATTATTTTGTCGAAAAATAAATATAAACTTCTCTGAAAATGATTTAACATTATTTTTTAATTAGGAATAAATCTCATTAGTACTTTATAGAATAAAGCAAAAAAATACTATAATGCAATAAACTGTAAAAAACTATAAACTGCTGTAATTACAGAAAACTAATTACATTTCAAGTGTTCTCTTAGTTTTCTCAATAGCTCCATATACTAAAATTATATATTTATTATTAAATATTTTATTTATTTTTAGTTATTTAATGTGTCCATTTATAAACTGACAATTCTTTTTTCATCAAATCAACTACAACTTTAATGATAAGGAAATAAAGTATCATTGACCTCACGGTTTCCAACTTTTATTTTCCGGTGGCCAGACGATCAGAGAGGGTCTGCAGGAGAGATCAGAAGTCCTGTCTAATCTGGAGGAAAAGTCTCAAGCGCTCGTCCAGTTTGTGTCATCTGGCGAATCTGCACGAATCAAAGCCCGGCTAACACAAATCGGCAGGTACTGGGAGGAGCTTAAGGAGAGCGTGGAACACCTGAGTGGACAGCTGGAGGAAAGCTCCTCCCACCAGACTAAGTTTAACACCAATCTTCAACAGGTACATTTTAAACATGCCAAAAGTGTAGGGGAAAAGTGTACAATGGTCATAATAAACAAAATTGGGTTGCGATGTTAGATTTCCCAAAAAGATTTCCTTGGTCTACAAGTCACTCACTTGAGATTAATTAACTGGATTTATTGTAGCTAGAAAAATATTAAGGAGCATCTCTTCAGGGTGGCCACTGGCCAAAATAACAAACCAAAAAATCTGCAAAGAAAATAAACTAAACTTTATTACCTATTACCTTTATGAAAAAGATTATCTATAACTATATAACTATATAATTACCTAATTAACTATAAAGATTTAAAGAATAGTACTGGAAGCTTACCTCACTCCCTGAACATAGTCAAAAGTATTATCTTTTTTTAGTACAACCAAACTATTATCAAAATGCTACATGCTCAAATTCTCAAAAGTGTTTTCACATCTCCACATACATGTGGCCAGTCTCTACAATAACACAAAGTTTGGTTGTCAGTTGAAGGGAGAAAACCAGGAACTCAACCCTGTTGCAGTCCCCCAGAAATTAGCTCCTTGAGCTCTACCGGCAGCTTAGTTTTATAGCTCATGTCTTGACCAGCAGCCAAGTACAGTCTGGACCGTATTTCCATAGGAAACCCATAAGATTACAAAACAACAGAGGAAGGAGGGACAAGAAAATACATAGGATGCACAAAAAATAAAAAACAATGTCCCATGATTTTTATTTAATTGTATCATTAGTATGTTTTATTTATTGAATATTTTAAAGACAAAATTGTAAATATTTAATTCTGTAATAACTGTTTGAATGAAGAAACTCAACTGTTTTTGCCATGATTTGTTGCTGACATGGTGTTAAAGGGCACCTATGATGAAAATCATCTTTTGGAAGCTATTTGGACAGAACTGTGTAGGTATAGTGTGTCCACAGTCATACTGGAGTGATATAAAGACAATAAGTCTCTTTTTTAAAATTTCCTGACGTTAAAATAGGATCCAAATCCCTCCCATTTTGAGGCCGACCGCAATGTGACGTAGGAGTTCGGTTTTCCCGCCCAGCGAATTGATTGACAGCCGCATATTAACATGTCTCTGTAGTAACGCGTATAATCATATCAACAAGCCAGGACGTGCGCAAAGCAACCCGGATTAAAAAGATCTGTTCAGCTCGCTGTGATCATCAATCATCATCTAACGTGATCAAGAATGAGTTGTACAAGTTTAACACGTTTTTAAAACAGTGCATGTTTGTAATGAATTACAGCGATTTACTTCAGCTTTACTTTATCACCACAGCCACGTGTGTGTGTGTGTGTGTGTGTGTGTGACTCATCACAGAAAGGCTTGAATTAACTCCACAACAAATACATCAAATAATCGTTGAGAAAGTTCTTACTGTAGTATTTCCCACAAACTTTACGTGAGATCTGCTTCCTTTATCTGACGCAGCTGATGTGGAGACTGAGGCACGTGGGAATGGCGGGCAGGGAGAACTAGCATTAAAGGCACAGGCCACAAAAACAGCTACATTGTGTTCAAAGCACAAAGTTCCAACATTCTGAAAGGTATAATAAATAATCTGATGGGTGTTTTGAGCTGAAACTTTACAGACACATTCTGGAGACACGAAAGACTTCTCTTAAATCTTGAAAAAGGGGTAAAATAGGTGCCCTTTAAATCATAAATACTATTAATGTAAAATCACTCTAATGTCCCATGATGAATAATCCAACTGCACCCTTTTTAAAGGTACAATCAGAGGTTGAAGAGATCCAGAAAAAACTTGACAGCCCCGTCACCTCCTGCGTATCTTCATCCGAGACCTACAAAACTCTGCAGAGTCACATGGTACGACTTCTGCATGGGACATTTCTCAATCATTTGCAACAGTTCAGTGGGAATAAGAAATTTGTTTGGTTTTAGGACGTGTTTCAGAGTCTGGAAAAGCTGAAGGCCACGTTGATGTCTCTGTCTGCTGGCGCCCGCAGGCTCAGCGAGAGGGAGAAGGCAGAGAAAGCCATGGCGGCCCTACAGCAAAACTATGAGCAGTGTTTAAAACAGGCCAAGGAGAAACAGAACCAAACTGAGAGTCTTCTGTCACACTGGCAAAAGTATGCTTCTTTTCACTGTTTGCCTCATCTGACGTATTCAATTGAAATCTGTAGAAAACAAGAGTAACTAGGGGTGCAGCGAGAGCTTAAAATACCTCTTTTGGTCAAGCTTGTTTTTCTTTTAGAGCATTGCATCAATGGAATTTGATACCACAATCTGTTAAAGAATTTAAGTATAATTTTAAGAAATGGCTTCTTAATAATCAACATTGTGAACACTAGTTTTTTAAAATATTGTTGTTGTGGTTGTTTTTTGCCATTCATTTGAGTATTGTTTATAATTTGAATTATTACATTGAATTACATTTTTATTGGTATAGGCCTTTAACAGCTGGCACAGGGACCACCAAAGAAAAGTAGTCTTTGGGCTAATTTGGGTACATTTACCTTCTTGGGGAATGTACACATTTAATGAATGTACACAGTCCCTTGTTGTGAAATAAATAAATAAATAAATAAATAATGTATTAAATTGAAATTGAAAATCATCATATAATCAACATTGTAAAATTAAACAGTGAATTTAATTAAATTGAGTTCATTTCACTCAAATCTGTAAAATGTTCATCATACTTAATAAGAACAAGTTATGTGAACTCAATAGTTGAACAGATTTCTAGTTCTAGCATGGTTTATATAGGGAAAATAAGTGTTGAAATTAATTAGAAATGTTATTTTGTGTGTTCTTGCAAGACATAACATTTAATTAAAATGAATGAATAAATTAATAATATCATAATATTATAAGTACTATATAGTAATTTTATATAATTTCATATAATAACAATCAAATATAATATAACAACAATAAATTAAAATGTATAATTATTTTAAAAATTTTAGTTAAAAATTAAGTAATTAAATATTAATATATAAAATTAAGTAATTATAAATTAATCTTTTTTTTTTTACAATTAAAAAATTAATCAAATTAAACTTGTATTTTAAGGCAATAAGTTTACACAAATGTTTTGAGTTTTCTGAACTAGCCATGCTTTACAGTCTAAAAACATCCTATTTTAATGCATATCTGAGTGAAATGGCTTCTCAACAACAAATGTAGGACTGAGTAAAACGGCTTCTCGACAACATGTGTAGGACAAGCTTTTGTTTTTGGGGAATTGATTGGATGCTGGTTTGCCATTGGTGGATCTCGTGTGAGTGACAGGTTGACCCCGCCCTTGCACCAGTAAACACAGCATCAGAACAGATGGAATAGATATAATTTTACAAGAAATGCATTTTATTCAAATCTATTGCTCATTTTGTTTTGTTTTTTCAGGTATGAAAAGGATTGGTCTGCACTGAAGTCATGTCTGGAGAGATGTGAAGCTGTGTGTGGCTCTGACAGTCAATCTCTGCCGGTTGACAGACTAAAGCTGGATGGAGAATTGCTGGAACTAAAAGTGATAAATTAGAGTTTTTAATACAGTATTCACTATTTTACTTCTGGAATGTGTCATTTTTCTTTCAATGTCAAGATGTAATAGGGGCTTAATTATTTTAAATGTTAGCTCATTTTGGATGTACTGTATTGGAATTCTGAAAAATATGTTAATTAAATGGATAGTTCACCCCCCCATCCAAAACTAACCACTGAGCCACCGTGTCGCCCCCACCAAAACTATATATAATAAATATATTTTTTATATATGTTATATATACAACATTTCTGTCTGGTTCTCGAATCTGATTGGCTGATAGCGGTGCGATATTCCCCCAGTATCAGCACTCTTCCTATATTTTTAAGATATTTTAAAGAATGTTTGACTTGGGCCTCACGGTGGCGCAGTGGGTAGCACGATCGCCTCACAGCAAGAAGGTCGCTGGTTCGAGCCTCGGCTGGGTTAGTTTGCATTTCTGTGTGGAGTTTGCATGTTCTCCCCGTGTTGGCGTGGGTTTCCTCTGGGTGCTCCGGTTTCCCCCACAAGTCCAAAGACATGCGCTATAGGTGAATTGGGTAAGCTAAATTGACCATAGTGTATATGTGTGAATGAGTGTATGGGTGTTTCCCAGTGATGGGTTGCAGCTGGAAGGGCATCCGTTGCGTAAAACATAAGCTGGATAAGTTGGCGGCTCATTCCGCTGTGGCGACCCCAGATTAATAAAGGGACTAAGCCGAAAAGAAAATGAATGAATGAATGAATGAATGAATGTTTGACTTACCATTCATTAACTAACTAACGAACTAACTAACGAACTAACAAACTAAATAAATAAATATCACAGAAGTCAATGGAAGGCAGAAACTGTTTTAATTTTAGGCTTAGCTTGCCTTTAATGCATTAATATTATTTTTAATTTCTGTTCTTGGAATTCTGAAAAATCTGGTTATTAAATGGATAGTTCAACAACCCCACTCACCCTTCAAGAAGAAGTTTATTTTAAACAACTTTAAAGAATATTTGACCTCCTATTTACTTAAACAAATAAATACCATGGCAGTCAATGGGAACCAGAATTTTAGACTGAATTGAAATTTTTGGTTGAACTATCCTTTAATTACAATGTTATTGAATTCTGCCCTTTCTTTTTTGTTTGAAAACATTGAAAACAGCACATTTTATAAAATTTAGATAGTGAAAAACATTTTTTTCTTTAGAAAATAGTGCAACTAAATTGGATCAGTTTCATATTGTTTCTTAATTTTCTTAAATGTTGTTGTTTTGAAGCACCTGCAAACTGAGCTTGAGTCCCTGGAGGCAGTTTATAACAGACTCGAGGCCCAAACGCCGTCCCTTTACAGCACTGCATCAGATGAACGTGTGAAAACCCTCAAAGAAGACCATCAACAGCTGGAGAAAAGATGGACGTGTCAGACCACAGCTATACTTCACAGGTCAGTTGTTATAGGTAGAAGAATTTACATTAGGGCTGCACGATACTGGAAAAATCTGACATTGCTATATTTAGTTTTTCTGCAATATATATTGTGATTTCAATACAATTTCACCAGATGACTTGAATTGCTCTATTTGGAAAGAATTTATTCATGTAAATTGACAGGGATAATTTTGTTGGGGAGTGAATCATGCATAAGATATAATAAACTAATTACAAGTAAGGTCAATATATACTGTATTGACTTTAATTCAGGTCTCATTTACTTCCATAGATTTTTCGACCTTACAAAAGCTCATTATGCTGCTTGATGTTGCAAACTGATATTGTCTTATTATATTATTCTACGTTTTATGTATAGTCATGAACACACTTGTGAGTAGAGCAAGCAGTTTGACCGTTTTCTGCCGTTTATTAATCCTAGTCATTTCTGCCTAAATCTTCAAGTTCTAAATCTATTGCATAAACGCACTTCCGCATTGCAGAATAAGGTCAATAAACTCAATAGAGCAAATATGAAAGTGAAATAAACAGTGCTTTATGGTTTTCAGGTGAGTCAGATAGTATTCAGCTACAGAAAGTGAATAATCAAATGTTAAAAATGTCTTTATTGTTTCAATAATTCACTAAAATGATTTTTTATTATATGTACATTTGCTTTAAACGTTTGTGAAATGCTCACACAGTCACAAGCCTTAAACATGTGCAAATTATTAAACTTTTCACACATTATGGTGTTGTGGCTATTTTCTTTAAGGAGGCTCTCTCAACGGTGAAGAAGACAAAGTTCATTCATTCATTTTCTTTTCGCCTTAGTCCCTTTATTAATCTGGGGTCGCCACAGCGGAATGAACCGCCAACTTATCCAGCATATGTTTTACGCAGCGGATGCCCTTCCAGCTGCAACCCATCTCTTGGAAACATCCACACACACTCATTCACACACATACACTACGGACAATTTAGCTTACCCAATTCACCTATAGCGCATGTCTTTGGACTGTGGGGGAAACCGGAGCACCCGGAGGAAACCCACGCAAACACGTGGAGAACATGCAAACTCCACACAGAAATGACCCAGCCGAGGCTCAAACCAGCGACCTTCTTGCTGTGAGGCAATCGTGCTACTCACTGCGCCACCGTGCAGCCAAGAAGACAAAGTCTTACCCAAAATGTCTTTTAAAGTTTTATTCTTTTGCAAAGAAGGTCAGACAGTCATACAGTAACACAGGTTCCTGCAGAGTGCGACACTCAAAGAAGAGTGTGTTCCCTTTTTATCTAGTTTCTTCCCTCTAAAGCCCACAAGGCCATAGGTGACATAGCTAATGAATCACGTCACAGTTATCTTAACACTAATGATTCTCTTTTAGTCGTTTATATTTCTATCCCATCTCCCACACGGCTGTAATAGGTCACCATACATGGAATACAATCTTGTCTTATGATAAAAAGGCGCCAAAGTGGTCACGCATAGCTTAACTGTGTAATGTAGACATAGAAAAAGGAAAGAAGAACAGATTAGAAAATGCATATAAAGGTATATAAATGAATTTCCATAACAATGGTTAAACTTTTGCAATATCACTTCTGAAATGACATATTATGCAGTCCTAATTTACATGCCAAATAATATATATGTTCCCTTTGTTCTTTTTTGTATTGTTATAATGTCTAACACAGTAAATCAAACTGTTGATTCAGAATCCAGGTCCTTCAGCAGCATCTCTCTCAGGTCGATCAGTTTGATCAGGCTCTTCAGAAGTTCTTCAAATGGGGAGAGTCTTTTCTGTCATCCTTACACTCCTTCTCTCACACTGATATCACTGATCTTCAGCCTTCCACCAATGATATCAAGGTACGTTTCATCTTCAGAGCCAATGAGAAATAACACCAGTTGACTGTTATCCTCTTTATGGACATTTTTATTTTGGACAAATTTATATCAAAAGTGGTTTTACGATCGATATTTCATATGAATATTACTCATATTTCATGTTTTACTAATAATGCACTCATTTAGCCATTTATATTTTAATAGACAGTATTTTTAAGGGGTTAGTTAGAGAAATATTAGAGACATATTTTGGATACTCCTTATTATAATATTATATTATAAGATTTTGATATATTTTAATAATTCATTCATTCATTTTCCTTCGGCTTAGTCCCTTTATTCATTAGGGGTCGCCACACCGGAATGAACCGCCAACTTATCCATCATATGTTTTACACAGCGGATGCACTTCCAGCTGCAGCCCAGTACTGGGAAACATCCATACATTCTCACGTACACTAAGGCCAATTTAGTTTATTTAATTCACCTGTAGCGCATGTCTCAGGACTGTGGGGGAAACCAGAGCACCCGGAGGAAACCCACGCCAACACGGGGAGAACATGCAAACTCCACACAGAAATGCCAACTGACCCAGCCAGGACTCGAACCAGTGACCTTTTTGCTGTGAGGCGACAGTGCTAACCACTGCGCCACCATGTTGCCTAATCTATTTTAATATAATTTTTTATTTCTGGAGAAAGTCTTATTTGTTTTATATAAAAGCAGTTTTTAAATTTTTTAAAAACCATTTTAAGTCAATATTATTAGCCCCCTTAAGCAATGACTTACCTAATCACCCTAACTTGCCTAATTAACCTAGTTAAGTCTTTAAATGTCACTTTAAGCTGAATACTAGTATCTTGAAAATTATCTAGTGCAATATTATGTAGTCATCATGGCGAAGATAAGAGAAATCAGTTATTAGAAATTAAAGTTATTAAAACTATTATGTTCAGAAATGTGTTGAAAAAAATCTTCTCTCCGTTAAACAGAAATTGGGGAAAAAAAATATACAGGACGGCTAATAATTCAGGAGGGCTAATATTTCTGACTTTACCTGTATATAAACCAAGTGAAAGAGTGTATATAAACCAAGTGCTTATATTACAAGGCATATTTTACCATTTTCCTCACCAGGAAAAAAGAGAAGATCTCCTGAAGCAAAGCATCGTACGTCAGAATCTTCAGCAGCAAACTAAAACCCTGTGTGATGTTTGTGAGCCGGCTGAAGTCCAGCATCTTCAGGGAAGGTGGGAGAGCTCCTTACAGCCGTACCTGGAGGCCCATCAGCTGGTTGAACTCCGAGGAGAGAGTCTGGAAAAACTGGAGGCTTTTTTACACACCCACAGTGTGGCAGCGGGCGTCCTCCAGGGCCTCAGACAGACCGTGGAGAGCGCTGGGAGTTGGGATAAAAGCCGGGTGGATGAGCTGCAAAGAGAGCTGGAAGCCATTGTTCCGGATATCAGCCGCCTTGAAACACTCGCAGTGAATTTGGATGGCAACCTGTGTAAATCTCATCTGCACTTAATGAACGGGAAAGAGAATCGGTCCTCATGTCGTTCGATGGCTGACTCTTTGAGCGCTGAATTGGACACCGTAAGGAACCTGCTGGGCTCTAAACAAAGCGAAGCTGAGGCTCTCGGCGCTCTTTGGAGCTCCTTCAGACAGCGTAAAGAACAGCTGCTAAAAACTGTGGAGGACATCGAGGAGAAGGCGGATCAACAGGGCCTGAAGGAACCCAATGTGCTTACTCTACAGCAGAGGTATGGATTGTGATTATCAACATGGTTATTTATGTGAGGGATAATCAACAGATTGCCATGAGCTAGGATTTTAAATGCATTAAGTTTAGGCAAAGAACTGCCCAACACAGAGCAGAAGTTGGTTGTCTTTGCGAAGTGCATTTTAAGGTGTTGTATGTACGTTTTTGACTCTTCTAAAGCATATAAATAGCATAATATGTTTGCAGATACAGCAGGGTATTGAATAAGTATTGAACACGTCACCATTTTTCTAAGAAAACATATTTCTAAAGTTGCCTTTGTTGACTTGAAATTTTCCCTGGATGTTGGTAACAACCAAAGAAATCCATATATGCAAAGAAAATGAATCTAATTAGTTTAAAAATTAAGTTATGCATAATAAAATGAAATGACGCAGGGAAAATGTATTGAACACATGAAGAAAGGGAGGTGCAGAAAGGCAGTGAAAGCCCAGACAGCAGCTGAAATCTCTCAGTAGTTCTTCAGCAACCCTCTGCCCTTCCTCAGTGTAAACGAATATTAGCTGCTTCACTCCAACATCTACATTAGCAGGATGATGAAGATGAAACCAGGGTGGACATTTCAGCAACACAATGAACCAAAACACAGCCAAGGAAACTCTTAAATGCTTTCAGAGAAAGAAAATCAAGCTGTAGCCAATGTCCCAGCCAATCCCCTGCCAGTAATAGTAATAGTGAAAAGTTCACTGTAAATTAACAATTACAGTTGTGCTGTAAAACTACAGCACAGTTGTAATTGTTAGTTTATTGTGCGCTTGTAAATTTTGCCAGTAATACTTTAAAAATTGCCAGTAATACTATAAAATTTACAAGTGTACTGTAAATGAATAATTACATTTGTGCTGTAAAACTATAACACAGTTGTTATTGTTAATTTATAGTGTACAACTTGTACATTTACAGTATTACTGGCAACCAAAATTGCCAGTAGTACTGTAAATTTAGTAGCAATTTTTTAGTGTAGGATAATTATTTGTCAACTCTGTTATTGTGATATTTCAGGGAATTTGTGACTGGAATTTGTGAAAATATGATGGAAATAAAGTCAATTTTAGATATGCCATGTGGTATCTGGCTTGAGGTTAGCATCAAAAGTGTGTAAAAATGTCCACTCTGTTATGGTCAACTCTGTTATGCTTTACTCTATAGAGGAAACTCTTTTTTGTGATGTGTTTAGGCTTCGGTTTTTCAATCAGCTGGAAGATGAGCTCCAGTCTCACCAGCATGAGGAGCAGTGGCTCAGGGATAAAGGGCAACAGCTCGCTCACAGAGATGCTGAGCTGGGCAGTGAAGTGCTGAGAGAGATTAACCTGCTTCAGACCACCTGGGAGGACACTAAGAAACTCATCACTGAAAGGTAGGCTGCTTGTTTGGCATTTTTACCTTTTAATAAAGAGATTATCAAATCTACAATTGAAGTCAGAATTATTAGCCCTCCTCTGAATATACTTTTTCTTCTGTTAAAAGTCTTATTTGTTTTATTCGGACAAAAATAAAAGCAGGTTTTAATTAAAAAAACAAAAAATCATTTTTAGGTCAATATCATTAGCTCCCTTAAGCAATATTTTTTTTCGATTGTCTACAGAACAAACCACTGTTATACAATAAATTGCCTGATTAACCTAGTTAAGCCTTTAAATGTCACTTTAAGCTGAATACTGGTATCTTGAAAAATATCTAGTAAAATATGATGTACTGTCATCATGGCATCTATATACTATGTTTAGAAATGTGTTGAAAAAATCTTCTCTCCGTTAAACAGAAATTGAGGAAAACAATATACAGTGGGGCTAATAATTCAGGAGGGCTAACGATTCTGACTTCAACTGTATGTTGTAAATATTTTAAGAAATAATAAAGTGTACTTGCATAGATTCATATCGGTGATTGTTCAATATTGGGTTTGTCAATTGCAAATTCTTACATTTTTATGATTGGTTCCGCCAGTGGTTGACATAAGATTCCTTCTTTGCTGGTTTCAAGCAATTGTGTTTTTTTGCAATGTTTTTAATTCAACTTAATAGCAAACACTCCAAAAAAGGTTACAGTTTTAAATGTAATTATTTTATGAATTTCATTATTTTATTTCATGAAAAATCAACAAAGATTTTATCTTGTCACCTTCAGCAATAGTTTTAAAAATGAAATAAATTAGGTACAAGTCTTTAGTGGCTATATTATACAACTTTCACCATATTTAAACACTGCATTTTTAAATATTGGCATATTATGTTTCATTTATCCTAAAGTTAAATGAAACTTATGCAGGCATGGACAAAGCTGTTGGTGCCCTTCCGTTGAAGAAAGAAAAAATACAGTAGTCACTGAAATAATTAGAAACAGAAAAAAGTAGTGATTAATAAAAATGTCTGAAAATAAACTAATAAAAATCAGATATTGCTTTCAAATTGTGGTTCAACAGAAGCATTAAAAAAAGACAAACTAACAAAACTGGCCTTCACAAAATTAAAGGCTATTTATTAGTAAATGTTTAATTATTTATTCTGTCATGCAGTAAATATAATATGGGCCTGAAACTAAATAGAAAGGTGCATTTAATAAAAGCATAAGTGCATTATGGCTGCGTGGTGACATTTTGCCTGATTTGATCAAGCTTAGTTGGTAACTCGATCTAAAAGATTGAGTATCACTGCTTGAGGATATCATAGCTTTTTCGTTTTTATTTAGTTAAGCCAAAGTGCTTATTTTTAGAGTCTGACTGATGTTGCTATATGATTTTGTTGCAGACAAGAGCAGAGCAGTGCTTTAGTAGACCTCATGAAAGAATACCAGACTCTGAAGTCTTCAATAAACTCCATTTTGGAAAGTGCTGATGCTATAGCCGATATTAAAGCTGTCCTGAAAGACCAAGAGGACACACGGAGATCCTTGTTGAAGGTAAAATCTGTCTGTCTGTCTGTCATGCAGAATGCAAAATATCCATAAATACCTTAATGTTGATCTTTAATGATCTTTTTTTCTGTAGCATGAAGCTGTTAAAGCAGACATGGCCAGTCACCAGGATGTACTAGACCGATTCTCCAGTAAAGGAAAGAAGCTTTTAAGTGAATTAAACAAGATCCCTGATTGCGACACACAGATCGTGAAGACAGAAATAGATGCCACAGTGGACCAGTGGCTCGACGTGAGTTTGTCCAAAAGCCAAATATTGAGTCTTCATTAGAAAAATTGGGTAACACTTTATAATAACTACACACTATGAATCATTTATTAAGCATTAACAACTAGTTAGCATCATTTCTTAGCATCATTCATGCTTTGTAAATTCCTTGTATATGATAATTAAATGCACAGTTATATGGAAATAAACGACAGGGTGATTCTGAAAAAAAAATTCAAGATGCAAAAATGAAACCTGTACAACTGTATCAAATGAAAAGCAAATCTCTGCAATCTCATCTAAAACTAAAATACAATTGAAATACTGCTAATAACAGGAGTGTCCAAATAAAACAAGATTTAATTAAACAGCAGTATAATTGTAATGAGGGATGTTGACAATAAGGGTTGGACCCAAACGCAGCTTTTATTAGAATCTTCAGGCAGGCAAAGTTCAAAACAGGTCCAGATGGTGACATAGAGATAATCCAAAGAGTAGTCGGTGTAACAGGCGAATGGTCAAGGCAGGCCGCGAAACAAACATAAACAGTAAAACCAGGATCAAAACATGGCTAGACTTGACAGGAAAGCGCTTAGTAATGCTCACTACAGGATAAAAAGACTCAGCACGGATGTGCGTGTGAGTGGTGTGTATGTAGACCATTTCAATGTGGTGATGTCATTAGCCCATGAACATTTCCTGCTTGTTGTCAAACTATTTCATCACTGTAACAAAAGTCAACTCAATCATAACTTAACGTTTAAACCACTGTCATAAAATGATTTACCAATATGTGTACTTTTTGCGTTTCTCTGAAGCTATGATAATTAAAAATGTAAAACAGGAAATACGTTAGGACCATTGTTATTGTTTACATCTCTCAAAATGGTCTATAGTCCATATAATTAGTCTTGATCAGCTTCAGTTGTGTGTGTGTAATCAGGAGGTGAGCTGAAACTGGTGCACGACTACAGGGTATGATGGGACATATTATACGTGTGCTTATAAGTCAAGAAGTCAACATGTTTAGCTGTAATTATAAACTACTTGCTAATGTTTATTAATGTAAACAAAATATGAATTAACTACTTGCTAATGCTTTACAAATGAGTCATAGTTTGACATTATTATAAAGTGTTACCAAAAGTCTTGGCAAAACTTTAGTTTAGGTCACAAGTCATGGTATTAACAAACCATTAACTAACACTATTAGCTTATCAATAGTTTATCAATAGTATCAATTATCAATAGTTAGTACGGTAGAAGTTGGGTTTAGGTTTTGGGTAGAATTAGGCACACAGAATAAGATCATACTTTATAACTACTAATGAACAGTCAATATCTTAAAAATAGTCAGGTAACAAGCCAGTAGTAAATAGCATGAATTGTGACCTAATCTAAAGTGTTACCAAAATCCCATATAGCCTCAGAAACTAAAAACCGCTACCAACACACAGGTGTCCGATAAAATCGAGGACAATCTAGAAAGTCTCCAGAGGAGTTCTGCTCTGTGGGTGGAAATCTACGATATCAGCGGAGAAATTGAAAGCTGGTCCAACAGCTCGGTTATGGATCTTACAGATGGACTCAATAACTTCAACGATAGCCAGAAAACAGCAAACAAACTCTCTGAAGTCAAGGCATGTTTCAAACTCTGCTATTAAACACATTTATAAAGCAAAGCACCAGTCGTGTAATATTTATATATTTTTGTTCTGTGTAGGTGGATGTTGGCCTGAAAGAAAAGAAGATTGATGCTTTACAAGAGAAAGTTTCCGAGATGAAGCAGCTCTGTGGTGGACAAGATGTCCCCGCTAAACTACAAGTAAGTTTGATTTACAGTTTGTTTATTTGATAATTGGTTTCTTTAACTTAATGCTAGGGTTGGCCAATATCACAATATATACTGTATCATATGGACTAATTAAAAAGTAATGTTCATATTATGCTTTATCATTTATTTTGTGGTGTCACAAAATACTTTCTTTACAGTAATACTTTTTCATAATTAATATGAGCACAATATTATATGTATTACAGAGATGCAGACAGAAACACGATTAACAGCATCGTGAGAAAGTTGCAAGTTTGAAAGTACAATGTTTACATTTTGCATTTTATTTAGCGATTTCTTTATTTATGTTAGACCTGTAATCATTAGTTTTTTAAAGATTTATTTTTGGCACTTTTTGCCTTTTATTAAGTGGGTCGGACAGTATTTCAGACAGGAAGCAAAGTGGGAGAGAGAGAGGGGGTAGGGACAGGAAATGTGCTCAAGCCGGGATTCGAACTTGGGACGCCCTGAAGTGCTACTGCACCATATGTCAGCACGCTAACCACTAGGCTATTGGGCCAAGATCATTCGTTTTTTAAAAGCATTTTATTTTTAATTAATATTTATTTTATATTTCTACATTTTTAATCAAACATTTGCCTTTAAGTTCTAAATAAAGTGAGAAATATGATCACATATGAATGAGTAAATGTCTGAGTATATCATTTATAATGTAAAAAATAAAAAGTCCCTTACATGTGGTCAGTATATATATATAACTATTCATTGATTAAAATTACAGAAATGGTACTATATTGTGATAGACATTGTTATCAGCATATGAAATGACATATTGTGATATTAGATTTTTTGTTTGTTGCCGTTCATTACAGCTTATTTAATTCAGTCACACTTAAAAGTTCAATTCTCACTATTGCTAAACCCCTAACTCTTACTTTTGCTTCAATAAATTCCTAATTTGCTGCTCATTAATAGTTATTATGGTTTATGTATTATGTAGGATTAGATATGTAGAATAAGATCATGCAGAATATGTACTAATATAAGTACTAATAAACAGCCAATATCTTAATAACATACAAGCAACTAATAAGCAAATAGTTAATAGTGAGAATGGGTCCCTGTTCTAAAGCAAAGTCCTCAAATTCCTTCCAGGTCATGGAGACGGACCTTAGAAGAAAACTTAACAGCATTGAAGAGTTATGTGATCAAGCCAAGAACAACCTCCAGGATTTCTGCTGTCAGAAGAAGCAACTGGAGGATTTTCTCAGCCAGATGTCTGAGTGGCTGATGAACGTTGAGAGATCTTTGGTGGATTCACCATGTGGAACGGCTCCTGAAGAGATCTGTAGAGTCAAGGTACAGAAGATTTAGCATTCGTAAATTTTTCTTCGGCTTAGTCTCTTATTTATCAGGGGTTGCCACAGCGGAATGAACCACCAACTGTTCCAGCATATGTTTTTGCGCAGTGGATGCCCTTCCAGCCGCAACCCAGTACTGGAAGATACCCATACACACTCACATTCACACACACACTCATACACTACGGCCAATTCTGTTTAACCAATTCACCTATAGCGCATGTCTTTGGACTGTGAGGGAAAACGAAGCACCCGGAGGAAACCCACACCAACACGGGGAGAACATGCAAACTCCACACAGAAATGCCAACTGGCCCAGTTGGTACTCGACCCAGCGACCTTTTTACTGTAAGGCAACACTGAGTCACTGTGCCGACAAAATAGAAAACATTACTAAATTATAAATTTTGCACTTTGCTGTCGCAAATGGTTAGGACAAAAACTCCTTTTAACATGGAAAAGATATATTTTATTGCATGTCGTGGCATCGTGTGATGTTAGAACACAGTGTTAAAGTTCATCATTCAGTTCATCACTAATGATTTTTGCAGTTTTAGAAGCTCTGTCGATTAAAAAGAAGAAACAGTTGATTCAATAACACTAAAACATGATTGTGATGCTACAAAAATCATTGACTAACATTTGCAAGTCGATTTATAGGGAAAACACAAAGTTTTACTATTCATACCATTTGTAGGAGATCCAAAAGGAGCTTCAGAACCAGCAGGCGAGCATTGATTCAGCCCGGGAAAGCTTGAACACGCTTTGCAGAAAATACCCATCAGAAGAACTAGCTGGTCTAGGATCTTCTCTGACCGACCTCATCAAGAAATATGAAACAGTCAATCAGATCTGTGTGAAAAGGCTCGGGTCCATGCAGCACGGCCTACAGCAGCACTTCAATGGTGAGAACCACACAATATTTTCCCATAAAATTATAGGTATTCATTCATTCATTTTCTTTTCAGCTTAGTTCCTTTATTAATCTGGTGTCGCCACAGCGGAATGAACCGCCAACTTATCCAGCACATGTTTTACGCAGCGGATGCCCTTTCAGCTGCAACCCATCACTGGGAAACATCTACACACACTCATTCACACACATACAATACGGACAATTTAGCCTAACCAATTCACCTATAGTGCATGTCTTTGGACTTGTGAGGGAAACCGTGCAAACTCCACACAGAAATGCCAACTGACCCAGCCGAGGCTCGAACTAACGACCGGCGATCGTGCTACCCACTGCGCCTACTTTTTTGCCTATAAAATTATTGATAAAAACATAAATAAAGACTGTCTGCTTTGACTTTTTGGTCACACTTTATTTTAAGGTGCAGTTCTCTGTATTAATAAAACATTAATTATGACTTTTTCCTTAATAAACTCAGAATTTGCTGCTTATTAATAGATATTAAGGTAGCAGTTTGGTTTAAATATTGTAGGATTAGGTATAAATAAACAGCCAATATTTTCATAATATGGAGGTAATAAGCAACACTGCAAAAACATATTTTTTTATTAACGTTTGTAGTCCAAACATTACCAAAATTATAAGTCAAGAAGCATTTTCTAGACAAGAATAAAATGTGGCTTCGTTTTTAGAAACATTAAGTCAACATTTAATGAAGGTGTCATTGGTGTAAGTAAATAATCTTACTTTAAACAAGATCATTTTATTTACCCCACTGGAAAAGCCCACTTAATATTTCTGAAAACAAAATGATATTTTTTACTTGAGAATGCTGATTGATTTAAGAATTTGTAGATGTTTGGAGCGAGAAACAAGAGAAAAACTCTAAATAAGTTATTCATTTTGTGCTTAAACCAAAGTGATTCAGATTTTTCTTCTTCTCAGATCTTGTGAAGGAGTTTCATACGTGGCTCTCAGGACAGAAAGACATTGTGAGAGAATGTGCAGACCATTCGGGTGATATGAGTGTGGTGGAACGCAAACTGCAGAAACTGAAGGCGAGTTATCTTTTTTATAAAACCTCATCCTAACTGAGAAGTTTGGAAAATGGTAATTCAGGGTGTCAAGTCATTTTTCTGAGAAGCAAAATGTTATGCAAAGCTATAAAATCACTCAAATTAAATAATATTTAATATAAATACATTTTGAGTAGGATTTTAACTGTGTCATGTTATACTTTGGTTTTAAGATATTTCTGTATGTTTTTCACCTAGCTGCTTTATTCATGGTGTCAATTGCACAACATGATCAGGGCCAGACAGCCTTTTTTATGCTTTTTTTTAATTAGCAGATTTATGCAGAATGATTTTGAGAGTATAAACGCATAAAATACTAAAATAAACTCTTAACTTATAGGTTTACAATGCAAATCCAATTAAAACCAGCTACAACAGGTCTTTCGATCCACTAAATTACATAGAATTTCTAAGTTTATCAACGTTCATATTAAACTTATCATTTATGTGAGACTCTTATTATGAAAACAGGAGACGCCACAAAGTCAAAGCTAGCCACACCAGGGTTTTTTATGCATTACTAAGCAAAAACTTTTTAGAAGTCGTCAGAATGCAAAATGCAGGATATACAGATTAAAAAAAGTGTTCAGCGGCACCCCGAAGAGGCATAATGTATGTTTAATTGCATCTTTTGTTAATTTATCATGTTTATTGGGAAATCTGGAAGATATGTTTGTTAATTGAGGCAACAAACCCATGTAGACTGTTGAGTAAGCATCGTGTCTTACCACTCAGCACTGAGAGCTGCGTCAAAGCAACGCTTATTAATATTCACGACCTTTCCAAATATAGTCAGTAATGACCTTCTGAATCTAAGGGTATTTTATGAAGTAATACATAAGCATATAAAACTATTTCTGGAGAATTGTTGAGCTTACCTAAGCCACATATCTACTATGAAGATATTAGAGAACAATTTAATATATTGAATCAATGCAGTATATGGCAACTTAGATGTTCATTGTGGAGCTTGTGTGTCTTACAGGGAGCTCTGGAGCGGGTGGAGGATGGAGACGATCGTCTAACACTGGTCTGTACAGAGGGAGAGAAGCTTCTTCTGCATCTCCCCAAAGCCAGCGCCGGACAGGTTCAACAGAGCCTCTCCTCCATCCAGCAGGACTGGGACAGTTATGTGGAGCAGTGCAGACAGAACCAGCAGAACCTGGAGGACAGCGCCAGTCTGCTTAGCGGGTGAGAATACAACACACTGCTGATTGCGGAGTTAAAGACACAATATGTAAAATTTGTTCATTAAAGGGCTCCAATTTGACCCCTTTTACTTTCAGATGTAAAATAAGCCTTTGGTGTCTCCAGAATATGTCTGTAAATTTTCAGCTCAAAATACCCATCAGATTATTTATTATACAATGCAGAATATGCCCATTTTGGAGTCTGAGGACAGTGTAGCTGTTTTTGTAGCCTGTGCCTTTAAATGCAAATGAGCTGGTTCTCCCCGCCCACCGTTCCCACATGTGTGTCGGCTTCTCATGCCTTACGTCAGATAAACAGCAGTCAGGGACAGAGACAGACACTGATAGACAGGTAATAAACCAGTAGATAATAGTATGAATTGTGACTTAAACTAAAGTGTTACCAAATAATGAAAAGCCAATAAGCCCAAAATCAAAGTGTTTACCTTTAATATTGGAGCGGCAAGTACTTTTGCTGTGGAGGAAGCTGTACACTTGGCTCTCAGCTTGGCACGCGTTTAAATCTAAATTGAAATCGGTGTTTGTTTTGTAGGTTTGACAGCCGTCTGCAAAGACTGAGCCGCTGGCTGGAGCGCATGGATGTGAAGATGAGCACAGAGCTGCCAGAAGGAAGACACGGCGATCAGGAGAGAGTCACCCTGGAGCGGGTGGAAGAATTCCAGCATGAAGTGCTCAAAGAGAGGTGCAGATGTTATGTTATATCAATGCTTTGTCCTGTTGTGTGCATTGACTGGGTCAATACACATTAGGGATGCACCGATGTATCAGCTGTTGATATTCATCAGCAGACATTTAAAGCTATCATCATATCAGCAATAATATGAAAAAGCCAGATGCCGTTGGCTACACATTGTCATTTGCAATAAACTCAAATTAATAAATCAAATAAATAACTCAATAAATAAACCTAATTTATTTTAACTTGTGCCTCTCTTAAAATGTTGGACAGTGGCATGTTAAATGGATTTAATACTTGTTTGGTAAAATTTATTAAAAAGAGAAAACCATAGCTTGTACTGTATGCAATTAAACAATATCGGTATTGCAATCTGGCAAAAGTTTTTGCTTGAAATCGGTATTGATCAAAAGAATCCAAGCCGTGCTAATAACAATTAATAAGTATCTAATCCCTAATAAACATTTTATTGTGCAATATATATTCCTATAAATATTTTTTAAATACATTTTTATTGTATTTTTAAAATAATAATTTTAAATACATTTTATATTAATATAAAATTCTCAATATATTATTGATCAAATAGCCAGGACTGTTTACTTTTATTTTTTCTATAATTTTCAAATTTATTACATGTATTTATTTAAACACATGCATATAATTTCTATATTCTATATTCTATTCTATATATTATATTCTATATTCTGAACTATAAAACTAATGCAAAATAAATAATCATATTTCTGTATTTATTATTGTTATTATTATTATTATTAATAATATTACTGAGAGATATGGCTTAAAATGTCATGTTTTTTTGTTTTTTTTTAGATTTTATGTGTTGTTGTTTTTTTTGTTGCTTTGACATTTTAATAATCTTATATAATACGTCATATAATGCACAAGTAACTGTGATGAAGTGATTTTTGAAATGTAAACGATGGTCCTGCAGGGACTCAAATGAGGTTTATTTTTTATTTCCAAAATATATCTCCATAAACAAACAAATAAATACTTCTAAATACATTTTTATTTGATGTTTATTTTATTTTAAATATGTAGTTCTCAATATATTATTGATAAAATTACAAGGGCTTTATTTAATCTACATAATATTTTTTTAAATAAGATATTTAAATTTATTACATGCATCTATTAATTTAATATATCTATCTAAATGTACTACATGTATATATTTAGCATATAATGTCAAATAAAATTATATTTCTTTATTTATTTGTGTTATTATTATTTATTTTAAAGTGCTGGAAAAAGATTGTTTTGACCTAATATATGTGTGTCTATTACATACAGTTGAAGTCAGATATTAGCCCTCCTGAATTATTAGCCCCCCTGTTCATTTTTCCCTAATTTCTGTTTAACGGAAAGAAGATATTTTAATAAAGATTAAGATTTTAATAACTAATTTCTAATAGCTGATTTCTTTTATCTTTGCCATGATGACAGTACATAATATTTGACTAGATATTTTCAAGATACTAGTATTTAGCTTAAAGTGACATTTAAAGGCTTAACTAGGTTAATTAGGCAAGTTAGGGTAATTAGGCAAATCATTGTATAATGTTGGTTTGTTCTGTAGACAATCAAAAAAGTGCTTAAGAGGGCTAATAATATTGACTTTAAAATGTTTTAAAAAAAAATTAAAACTGCTTTTATTCTAGCTGAAATAAAACCAATGAGACTTTATCCAGAAGAAAAAATATTATAGGAAATACTGTGAAAAATTCCTTGCTCTGTTAAACATCGTTTGGGAAATATTTGAAAAAGGAAACAAAAATGACAGTAGGGCGAATAATTTTGACTTCAACTTTATAACCCTTCATATAATGCATAAGAAACCGTGACAGTGATTTTTGAGTTGTAATTGCTGGTCCTACAGGGACTCGTTTGAGAGTCTGTGTCAGGAGGCTCAGGCTCTCAGCGAAGGAGGTCACGGCAGCGGGTCAGAGGTCAGAGCGTCTGCGCAGCTGCAGCTCCAGCATCAGTCACTGCTGAAGGCTGCACGGGAACGGCTGCGCGTCTGTCAGCTCAGCATGCAGGAGCAGCAGAACTTCCAGGAGACGCTGCAGAGCACATGGCTGTGGCTGAGCGGCGCACAGGAGCGGCTCACTGCTCTCAACAGCACCGGCGGGAATAAAGAGACCCTGGAGAAGAGACTGGGGCTTGTTCAGGTCAGGAAAGACACACTTTTGAGGATTCGCTGATTTATGTTTTAGTATGCTGAAAGTGAGATTAAACCTGTGCCCTCCTTTAACTGCAGCTGTATTATTCATTTTGCTATTCATATTTAATTGAATTTTTTTTTTTTTTTTTTTTTTTTATCTTTTATTTTATTTATTTTATTTTATTTTATATAATTTTATTTTAGTATGTGATTTAATTGTACATTTATTATACTTTGTTTTCTTTTATTAAATTTTTTAAGGATTAAATTGAATTGAAATAATCAGATTTTTTTTCTCATTCAAAATGTAGTTTTAAATGAAACTCAAACTCTTTGTTATTCATTTTGCTATTATTGTTTTATTATTAAAAATATTTTAATTAATTCTTTTTTATTTAGTAATTTTTACATTTTCTTTTAGTATGCAATTGCATTTCATATTTATTTAACTTTATTTTGTTTTATTTTATCTTTTGAGGATTATATATGATTGAAAGATATTGAATAGAATAGAAAGAACTTTTATTTTATTTTATGAGATGAGGATTCATTCATTCATTTTCTTTTCGGCTTATTCCCTTTATTAATCTGGGGTCGCCACAGCGGAATGAACCGCCAACTTATGCAGCATATGTTTTACGCAGCGGATGCCCATCACTGGGTAAACATCCATAATTTAGCTTACCCAATTCACCTATACCGCATGTCAGACTTGGGCGGCATGGTGGCTCAGTGGTTAGCACTGTCACCTCACAGCAAGAATGTAGCTTGTTTGAATCCCGGCTGGGTCAGTTGCCATTTCTGTGTGGACATTGCATGTTCTCCCCGTGTTCACGTGGGTTTCCTCCGGGAGCTCCGGTTTCCCCCACAGTCCAAAGACATGCGATATAGGTAAATTGAATAAGCTAAATTGGTCGTAGTGTATGTGTGGATGTGAATGCAAGAGTGTATAAGTGTTTCGCAGTGCTGGGTTGTGGCTGGAAAGGCGTCTGCTGCGTAAAACATATGCTGGATAAGTTGGCGGTTCATTCTGCTGTGGGGACCCTTGATAAATAAAGGGACTAAGCCAAAAATAAAATGAATGAATGAATGAAAGAGATGAGGATTCATCAATTTTATTTTATTTTTTGAGTATTATTTATTTAAGGGATTTTATATGGCCAATGATTTATTAAACCTGAACCCAATAAAAATACAGCCAGCCATTTTATTTTCAAATTAATTGTCAAAATGTCATTATTTATCAAACCTAATCTCAAAATTCTTTTCAGACATCATTATATTATATGTGAATGATATTATATATATATATATATATATACAAATTTTTATATTGAATGCAGCATCAATTTTATAGTCGTGTTAGTTTATACTGCACTTCTTCTTCTTTTACCCTTGTGTATTGTTCAAATTGACTACCCTTTTGTTATGTTCGTAGCTGTTTTTCCCCCCATTTACCTCCATTATAATTGCAAATTTAAAAAAATCACAAATTTTACTACCCAACAGGGAAAACAATCAAGAACACATGATTATATGATGCTTTGCAATCAAAATATGTCATTACAATAGAAGTCAATGGGGAAAAACAGCTACGAACATAACAAAAGGGTAGTAAATTTGTAGGGGAGTGTATTGTTGAATTTTGGAAAATTACAAAGCATTTTCACAAAGTATAATAACACAACATAAGATGTCACCCAAAATCATTCCATTTGCGGAAACACAGAGAAACCCGTGGCCAATTAAGACTCAAAATCACCCCAGAGTGGAAGAAAACATCCCCAACAGCACACAAGGGTTAATCATTTTGGAGTACAGCTTTCTGCTAGACATTATGTAATGACTGATATTGTGCTAATCTTGTTTCAGGACATCTTGCTGATGAAGGGTGAAGGAGAAGTGAAGCTCAACATGACGGTCGGGAAGGGCGAGCAGGTGCTGAAGAACTGCAGTCGAGATAAACAGGAAGTGATTCGCTCTCAGCTCAAGAGCCTGAAGGATTCCTGGGCCAATATCCTCATGACCGCCATGAGCTGCCACAGGTCAAATCCTGCCTCTGATGTTAAGAAATCACATGTTAAAATCCTTGATTTTTTTTAAACACATGTACATTTATACACTGCAAAAAAGCTATTTTTTACTTTTGACTTATTTCCAGTCTTATTGAATTATTTAGAGTTTTTGACTTGTTTCTAGTCCAAATATCTAAAAATTCTTAAATCAAGAAGCGTTTTCAAACAAGCAAACATTTTGTCAAACATTTGTCTTTTGTCTTTGTTTAAAATATAATATGCCAAAATTGAGCAAGTTTTTCCCTAAAACAAGCAAAATAATCTTGTTTTTTGTTTTGACATGAGATTATTTAGCTTAGTGAAGTTTCACAAACTAATTTCGAGAGGAGCACGTGATATGATCGACTACAGCTGATCCTTATCACTAATCATTAGCTAGCCTATCAGATCATTCCAAAACTACTATAAATATCCTGCCTAAATTTCATTCCCTATCTTCGTTTTTGGAACCCCTCCCCCTCCTCCTCCTCAATTCTATGATCGGGCGACACGGTGGCTCAGTGGCCGGCACTGCTGCATCGCAGCTGGAAGTCCAAAGGTTTAATTGAACTAGTCGGCACTCTCTGCGCGGAGTTTGCATGTTCTCCCCGTGTTCGCGTGGGTTTTCCCCATGTACTCCAGTTTCCTTCCACAGTCTAAAAACATGTACATAAATGTATTGTAATAACAGTCACAAGCACTTAAAGCATACATACTGAATCAATTCTCAGTATATTAAAAAAAAACACACACAAACTGGGGGCTCTCGAGAAATTCCTGATCTCGTACCCCTCCTAATGCTCTTTGACCAGGCGGGAACCTTGGGCTCATCTATCTTCGAGCTCAGGATTCTCTCCCGGGGCAGCATGCCAAACCTGCTATCATAGTTGAGCATTATCTAAGTGTGAAACTGCCCCTTTAGACAAATTGTGCCATTTTAGTGACTGTCGGTTAAAATTCAATTGAGATTGTCAAAGGAGGGTGGAGCAATAAACGCCTATGTGTCACCAATAGCAGCAGATTCAAAACTCTAATGGCACACGGCTGCTTCTCACTCAGGGCTGTTTATGCTAATGAGGGAGAAATTGTCACTAATGGGCGGGGCTTTCCCCCACTGATGACACGTACAAAGGGAGCATGTCAATCAAAGTGTTTCTACAGACTGTTTTTATCAAATGTGATCATAAAATATAGAATTAATAAATTTTTACCATTAGAAGCTGGTTATATTCAACGACTGTTTAAACCCCGTACAAAAGTGATTTTTACTTAATAGGACCCCTTTAACTAATTTTGGCTTGTCTAGAAAATGCTTCTTGATTTGAGAAGTTTTTACTATATTTATAGTATATATCTACTATATCGTCTTTGCATCAAATTACAAACAATCTAATTGCCGCTTATGTGAGGTGTTTGTAATTGGTGGGACAGTAAATGTGAAGTTGTTCTCTTTTCTGCTGCCGTCATCACAATTTTTTTTCCCATTTTTCAAATGTCATGAAAACACCATCGTAGATGTTTTTTTTTATTTGCGTAAATTGCAATGCAAAAAATGTAGTTGAAGCACTATCCCATTCACTGCATTCTAAGTTTAATCAGCTATGACAACTTCTGCTGCTGAGAAACCCGGAAATGTGAAAAGGGTTTATAATATTCATTCATTCATTTATTTTCTTTTCGGCTTAGTCCCTTTATTAATCTGGGGTCGCCACAGCGGAATGAACCGCCAACTTATCCAGCATATGTTTTACGCAGCGGATGCACTTCCAGCTGCAACCCATCACTGGGAAACATCCACACACACTCATTCACACTCATACACTACGGGCAATTTAGCTTACCCAATTCGCCTATACTGCATGTCTTTGTACTTGTGGGGGAAACCGGAGCACCCGGAGGAAACCCACGCCAACACGGGGAGAACATGCAAACTCCACACAGAAATGCCAACTGACCCAGCCGGGGATCGAACCAGCGACCTTCTTGCTGTGAGGCGATTGTGCTACCCACTGCGCCACCGTGCTGCCCGGTTTATAATATATGATATATGATACTATTATTTACTGTAATAAACATATGTGTGTGTGTGTGTGTGTGTGTGTTACAGTCGTCTGGAGTGGACAGTAGCTCAATGGAGCAGTTTTCAGGAGAGTAAAGCACAGCTCCAGCAGTGGATGGAGATGGTGGAACAGGAGGCAGGAGTGGCTCTACCGCAGCAGCCAGGGCTGAAAGAGAAAGCCTCTCTACTGGAGAGACTGCGGGTCATTCAGGCAGATGTGGAGGTCCATTCGACAGCACTGAGCCGCCTCAATGAGAAAGCCACAGAGCTGTATGAGAAGACAGGAGACCAGGCCTTTGCGGAGGGACCAAAATCTGACTTCAGCACACAGTTTACCAACATCACTGCGGTCATTAAAGTAAGAATTTGTATAACAACATCATCTTACAATTACTCCAAGTCTCTAAAAAAATTAAAAGTACATTGTGTATTCATGAAGTGAGCCTCGCACAGGTGAGTGGGCTTGACAAACCACCTGTAGAAACACTCTTCTCTATAAAAACAAACAAGTTAAAAACCTCCAGCCTTCTCTAGCATGCAATTCTCGGAGCACAAACAGTTCCTCTGTATAATTAGCACTTCTTGTTTGTATTGCCTCTTCTTGTTGAATCGCTGAATGCCACTTCTATTGTAAGTCGCTTTGGACAAAAGCATCTGCTAAATGATTAAATGTAATGTATGTTCACTCCCTGTAAAGCACTTTATGTAATAGTGAGGGATAAATGTTTTCATATTTTATGTTAGTAATATTTCATCCACTGGGATCCACAAATTGATATAACACCACAACTACAACGATAAAGATAGAGAGGAATGATATCATTGGGATCACTTTCAGAAGCATTTTTCCCAGCTGATGAAGTATAAAACACTGACAGCCTGTCAGAATCCATTGAGAATTAAAGGGCTTGCACAATTTAAACATACAGATGACATTGTGAAGAAGCACACTGCTTAATGTTAAGCCTTTTTTAAAGATTATTTAAAGATAATGACTATTGTGTAAACAATTGGTTATACAATGGGAAATAATGAAAAAAAATACATGGACGTTATGAAAGTCATGCTGGCATATTGAAGTATAAAAATAAAAGTAATGCAGGAATCCAGTGCTAGTTTCAGTGTCTTTGTGTAAAAATAAACAAATCATTATCGTTCATCTATGTGGATAAATATATTTATCATTATATTTATATTTTTCATTATCATGTCTGCTGTGAACGGGCCTTAAGACTGATATTTTGTGTAATATCTCATTTTGCAGAGTAAAGTCCAGCAGATGGAGGAGATTGTCAAAGAGCATGAGCAGTACATAGAGTCTGTGCGGGACCTGAACGACTGGCTCACCTCGGCTAAAGAGGAGCTCCAGCGCTGGTCAGACATGTCTGGAGACGCAGCTTCTGTTCAGAGAAAACTCTCTAAAGTCAGGGTACGTTCTTCTGATGTAAAGTTAAGATACTTATTGTAATTTTAGCATGACGTAATGCATCAGGTATTAACACTATTTTATCTCAACCTTTGTCAGTTTAAAAATGTACATTGCCCACAGAGGACAAAAATATCCATCAAAAAATACACTTTTTTGGCATCTTTCACTGACATAGATTTCTCAACCAGCATCATTCATTCATTCATTTATTTTAGTCCCTTTATTAATCTGGGGTCGCCACAGCAGAATGAACCGCCAACTTATCCAGCATATGTTTTACGCAGCGGATGCCCTTCCAGCTGCAACCCATCACTGGGTCAATTTAGCTTACCCAATTCATCTATATCGCATGTCTTTGGACTTGTGGGGGAAACCGGAGCACCTGGAGGAAACCAACACGCCAACACGGGGAGAACATGCAAACTCCACACAGAAATGCCAACTGACTCAGCCGAGGCTTGAACCAGCGACCTTCTTGCTGTGAGGCGATCGTGCTACCCACTGCGCCACAGCGACACCTAACCAGCATCAGTTCTAATAATAAATTTCCAAAATGCATTGAATTTAAGGATATTAACACTTAAAACATATTTGTTTTTAACATAATGCTGTTTTTAATTGAAAAATCTAGAAAAGAAAATCTGTTATTTTACATATGCTAAAGGCTAAAAATGTATATTTTTAGATCATTAAAGTCTTGGAAATTTAATTGACACAAAATTTGATTAGTAAACTTATCATGTGTTTAATAAAATTATGCCTATTATTTAAAGCATATTTAAATATAGCATTTTTGAAAACTTATACAAAAATTGTAAACGTAAATACAATTCTTAATGTAATCAATCAACTGGAGAAGTGTGGTGGTAACTTTAGAGTGTTTTCATGCTTTGACCTGTATTAATTATTTGGAGTGGAAAAAAAAACATTTAGGGTCCGTTTACTAAGAATGTGTTTTTCCTCTACAGTGCGCTACTTTTGTATTGTTTTTCAATGTATACATGTGCTGGATGGACGTGTATGACTGTTGCACTCACATATTTTGAAGCGTTATTTAAATTCTGTGTCAAGTTGAAAGATCTTCAACTTTAACACGCAGCTCGCCACTGTCAGATCCAAAAGCAGTGGACCAATCAGAATAGCTCGGAAGCAGGGCAACTGTTGCAAGCTTCTGTTTATAGTAGAAAGTTGGCAGGACAACATGATATTTTATTTACAGTTTTATCATTTCGGAGGAGGCGTTTATTGTAGCTTTGTCCAAACTTACTAACTTACAAGAGTTATATGATCTTGAAGTGCTTATCATAACATATTGTTTTCCTATTTCTAATGGGTCCATTATTACATCCTGTTTACGTTCACATGGACCTCGCGCTGCACTGTGCTTTTTTAAACACCATTCCTGAGCGTCACGTCTCACATTTTTAGAAGCATTTATTCGGTGTGAATGAGCCCTTAAAATACTAAAGACTGCCAACAGTTATATCATATCAAGCACAATAGAGCCTATTAAATTTAATTAGTCAAAATATGAACTTTTTCCTGCGTTCTAAATCCACACCTAAAACTTAGAACAAATACTTTGTCATGGTTTACACCACATAAATAAGCAGAACGTTGTATTCAGTAGTGGAGTAACCATGCATTTTATGCTGTTGTTTACATTGAGTATCTCCATAATAAACAGGAAATCACGATGTAAGGGAAAACACTCTATTAGTATATATTTTACCTTATTCACCTACAGCAGGGCAGAAGAATTAGCATGGACGCAAGGGACATGTCCCCACCAATATCCACTGACTATTGAAATGTCCCCACCAATAATTGAATTGAAAAAAAAATTGCGTTATCAACAACAGGGTTTAATCACGTTCTGTACTTGAGTCGTAGCTCCCCCAAACACATATGAACATTGTGATTGGCTGTCCCTTTCCCTGTTGTCATGTGAGAGGCTATGTAGCTATGTTTCAATCCATAGTTCAGATGTAACAGCACCAAACCTGCGGGGGAATTTTCCCGGGCAAGAATCACATAAGTCACATAAACTCAAAGTTTGCTATTGAATGAGTCCATCATAATAGTGGTAACGTTAATACTAGTGTTTTTTCCCCCCATATAATATGGTTTGAAAACTTAACAGCAGAATAAACAGCTAACTGTAAAAGCATAAATATGATCCCTGTCAGTTCTCCCAATCTCTCAGAGTAGCATGTTGAATTTCATTTGAAACTATTTCCACTTTTATTAATACTGATGTATGAGACATGTTTCATTTGCACTATAGCTAAAATAAACATCTTTATTAAACTCTCTCTTTGTCAGTTATTAAACATTCCTTTAACATTACACTCTTCTTTAATTTAACTTAATTAAGGAATTAAGGAAAATCGCTCCCCACCAATGTCAAGAGCAAATCTACGCCAAACAGTGTCTTACCTTAAAGTAAAGGAGGTCAGTTTTGATTTCATTCAGACTGTAATGTTTTGGAATTGTATTTTAGGGTCTATTAGACTCCAGGAAGCAGGGCCGTGAGCGACTGACACGGGTGCAGAGCTGCGGTGCCGCCACACGCGACCACACGTCTACAGTGGGCTGTGAGGTCCTGGAGCGGGAGGAGGCCGGGCTGCTCTCCGCCTGGGAGCAGTGGGAGCGTGGAGCAAAACACGTGTGCTCAGGTCTGGAGGGCGTTCTGGCTCAGATGGCAAACTCAGAGCAGGAGTTCAACAGTTTGGCTGCACAGCTGGAGCAGGACTTGCAGGAGTTCAGCAGCAAACTGCAGGAGTGGCGAATCAAGCTTCAGCAGGTGGAGGAGATGAGTGCAGGAGAAGAGGCGGTGCAAGGCTGGCAGATAGCCAAGGTGAGGCCTACAGAGATAAAATATTAAACTGTGTTAGAGATGCAAATGTTGAAGATTTTTGCTGATCATTTTGGCCGATAACCAGTAGCCGATGTCAATACTGATACCGATACTGATAATAATAGAAATGCACAATATTGGATTTTGCTGATATTTTATTCTAATTTTGGTCTATAGTCGATGCCGATAACCAATAATTATAGAGATCCATAATATTAAAGATTTTTTTGTTTTTTATCTAATTTTGGCTGATAGCCAGTACCGATGCTAATACTGATACCGACAATAATAGAATTGCACAATATTATATTATGTTGATATTTTTATCTAATTTTGGCCGATAGCCAGTAGCCAATACCAATATGATACTGATAATAACAGAAATTGACAATATTGGATTTTGCTGATATTTTTTTTCAACTTTGGTTGATAGCCAGTAGCGGAGACCAATAATTCTAGAGATGCATAATATTGAATTCTTGTCTATGATTTTAATCTAATTTTGGCCGATAGGCAGTAGCCGATGCAATACCGATACTGATACTGATAATAATAGAATTGCACAATAATGAAATTTGCAGATTTTTTTTATTTAATTTTGGGCGATAGCTGCTGCCAATACCAATAATTATAGAGTAAAGTATTATAGAATTGTTGTCTATATTTTTAATCTAGTTTTGGATCATAGCTAGTAGCCGATGTCAATACTGATACCGGTACCGATAATATAAATGCACAATGTTGGATTTTGCTGATATTTTTTGCTAATTTTGGTCGATAGTTGATACCAATAATTATAAATATGCATAATATAGATTTTTTTGACTATATTTTTTATCTAATTTTGGACGATAGCCAGTAGCCAATGCCAATATTGATAATAATAGAAGTGCACAACATTGGATTTTGCTGATATTTTATCTAATTTTTGTTGATAGCCGATGCAGATACCGATACCAATAGTTATAGAGATGCATAATATTGAAACTTGGTCTATTTTTTTATTTAATCAAATTTTTGCCGATAACAAGTAGCCAATACCGTTACTGATACAGACAATAATAGAAATGTACAATATTGGATTTTGCTCATATTTTTAAATATCTTTTTTGGTCAGTAGTCGATGCTGATACCAATAATTATAGAGGTGCATAATATACAATTTTTGCCAATATTTTTAATCTGATTTGGCTGATAGAAGCTAATAATAATAATAATGCCAAAGCTAATAATAATAATAGAGATGCACCAAGTGTTAATTTAAACATCAGGTTTGTGATATTTATTCTCTATAAGCGGTAGCTTCTGGCCGTTAAATCAAACTTGTGACTTTGACACCAGTTAATGCTTCATTTCTAAATAGAACTAACTAAATATTTTAGTTTTTTGTTATAAGTTTTTATAGTGGGACACAGCAGCTCGTGAAATAAGTCGCATTTCTGATCGGCCAAGTGCTAGGACTCGTTTTTTTGTTTTTATAGTTACTATTATTAATTGTTTTGTGGCTCAGGACACCCTGGAAGCGCTGCTGAACGTGGAGCCCATGTCTGACAATCTGAAGTGTCAGCTGAATGACTTGTGCCGGTTCTCCAGAGATCTGGGCGCTCAATCTGAAAGAGTGTCTGCACTCATTAAAGAGTACAACAGGTAGGAGAGCTCAAGACCAACACTTGCTGGTTTTACTTTAAGTTTGATTTATAGCGGGAAGTCACAGTACCCAGAGACAGACAAGTGTTGTTAAAAGTATAAGTGAAAATATAAAATTAAAAGCTAAATATTAATGTACTAATTTAAACAATAATAGTATGCAAAGAATACTAAAATAGCACTCAGAAACACCCAGCTAGATGGATATAAAATATGGCTCACAATCAAAACCACAAATTATTTTTTTCTCCCTTTTTTCCACATTTCTGGAGTGCGAAACCAACGAAAATTGATCATAATAACAGCCCAGCATATTAATGTAATGGAGCAATTGCCACAAATTGTACAACACTGCCTGCTTAGAATTATTAGATTTTCATTTGCCATAAAACTTCATACATGTACATGGACAGTAAAGAGATATCCATTAATTATATCCCATTTACTTGCTTTAAACAAAAGTAAATGTAGTTTAGATATTTAGTACATTGAATTTAGCAAATCTGATAAGTGCTCATTTTTCTAACCCTGATACATAGATCCATTTCTGATCCATTTTATTTATTTATTGATATTTAATGATATAATGATATATTTATTTATTAAAAATAAATGTGTGTGTGATACCAATAACAGTAGAAATGCACAATACTGGATTTATGCTGATACCAATAATTAAAGAGATGCATAATATTGAATTTTTGTCAATATTTATTATTTAATTTTGGCCAATAGACAGTAGTCGTGGCCAATACACATACCAATAGTGACACCGATAATAATAGAAATACACAATATTGATTTTTGCTGATATTTTTATCTAATTTTGGCTGATAGCCAGTAGTCATGTCCAATACAGATATTAATACTGATACAGATAATAATACATTTATTTATTTATTTATTTATTTATTTATTTATTTATTTATTTATTTATTTATTTATTTATTTATTCATTTATTCATTTATTTATTTATGTTTGTTTTATTGTTTAGAATTAAAACAATAAAATAGACAGAGGGAAAAAAATATATATACACATTCAGATACATAGATATACACATATATACTGTACATATACATACACACACATAACTATGCACATACATGCGCATATCATAATTCATATTTGAAACTATTAACACAAATAATCAATAGTAAAACAAATGGTACAATTTTGGATGCATGTAAAATATTCTTCTTTATCTGTGTGGTTTGCATAAGCAGTTTTTAACCTCTCTCTCTCTCTCCTCCTGGCTGTAGTCTGAGTCTCCAGGCGTCTCGAGAGTGTCAGGGAAAGGAGAAGCTGCTGGAGCAAAGGTTTCGTGCTGCGTTTCGAGACTTCCAGCAGTGGCTGGTCAATGCCAAAATCAATACAGCCAAGTGTTTTGACGTGCCTCAGAACCTGGCTGAAGCGTCGTCCAGCTTGCAGAAGATCCAGGTAATGTTTTATGCATTTCTCATTTCTGTTTGGTCCAGATTCTATAGCTGAGCGTGTCTCATTGCAGGAGTTCCTGAGTGATCGGGAGCAAGGCCAGGGTAAACTGAACACAGTGGCGGCCAGTGGAGAACTACTGATGAGCATCGCTGCTAAAGACAGAGTGGAGTCGGTCAGAGCGAAAATCAACACAGCCAGAGAAGACTGGAAAACACTCATGACCAACCTGCACCAGAGAGAGAACGCCTTACAGGTGTCACCATCCACACACATCTGCTCATCTGTTCAACTAACACCCAAAACTGGAATATGTGAAATTTAATTTAAAGGCATAGTTCACCAAAATATGAAAATTCTGTCCTCGTTTACTCATCCTTTACAGAGTTTCTTTCTTCTGTTGAACGCTAAGAAGATATTTAGAAAAATGCTGAAAACCTGTAACCATTGACTTCCATAGTATTTGTTTTTCCTACTATGGAAGTCAATGGTTACAGATTTTAAGCATTCTTCAAAATATCTCGTTTTGGGTTCAACAGGAAAAAAAAACATTCCAAGGTTTGGAACCACTTGAGGGTGAGTAAACAGTACATTTTCATTGTTGGGTGAACTATCCCTTTTAAATCTTCTTACTAAAAACATAGTGCATCTGAATGAAAATTTATTTATTTATTTTATTTATCTCACCCCACTGTCTTTTTTTTAATCTTGTTTTATCCGTAAACTCAATTCTGAAACATTATTATGTCAACAACTTATGTCATTTTGCACTTTTTGTATCTTAAGAAGTCAAGTTTATTTATAAATTAATTTCGAGAGGATCACGTGCTTATAATTGACCACGGCTGATCCCGCATTAGCTAACACATGATTCACCAATCAGACGATTCCTAAATCACCATAAATAACCAGAGTTTCATACCTCAGTCATCTTCGTTTTAAAGAATCCCCCCTTCCACCCCATTCCTCCTCCCTTTTCCTAGATAGGGTGGCACGACAGCCCAGTGGTTAGCACTGTTGCCTCACAGCAAGAATGTCACTAGTTCAAGCCGAAATTTCTGTGTGGAGTTTGCATGTTCTCTCTGTGCTTGCGTGGGTTTCCCTCCAGTTCACCGGTTTCCTCCCACCGTCTAAAGACATTAGTGAATTGACTAAACCAAATCGGTACCATAGACAAGCTCTTAGTCAGCAGTTTTTGTCATTAGCCATAAATAAGCAGGGAAAGTTCTCGAGATCTACCTGAGCTCAAACTCCTCTCTCGCCCTTCAAATGGGTGGGGCTCGAGGATCTTTTGAGCTCAGGGCTCTCTCCCTGGACAGCATGCCAAACACGCTTTATAATCAACTATCGTTTTAACAATCTTTGACCAATTTGTACTAGAAAACTAATTAAAATCCAGAGTAAGAAAAAAATATCTTTTTATGTTTGTTTTTTCCCATTATTTTTAATTTTTAGACAGAACAGAAACGCAAAACTGAGAGAAAACAGACAATAAAACAAACCCCATATAACAGTCAGACTTTAAAAATTCTTACTTTCAGCACAATTCGTCCACAGGAGTGTTCTCCACAAAAGATGAGGAGTCTTTACATTGAAACAGAAGTGAATTTATATTTATTTTAATCAACATTATTCATGCATGTTTTCAATCTCAAGATGTAATTAAAGGAATAGTTCACTCAAACAAAATCTTATTCACTCCATTATTTATTCACCCTCAAGCCATCCTCGGTGTGTTTGACAAAAAGCATTGTAAACTCCTGATGTGTCCGTCGTGGCTGTATCTCTTTAAGTGTAGCGTGTCATTGATGGTTTTGCTGCAGAATCTCCAGGCTCAGATGCGGGACTTTGAGACCAGTGTGGAGCCCCTTCAGGACTGGCTGAATGACACTGAAGAAGCCGTTCAGGAGAGCAGCAGTCGACTGCAGGACCTCACAGCTAAGAAACAGGAGCTGCACAGGTTACAGGTACAGTAGAGCACAATCAAGAGCAGCTCAGTTCACATGCAGCCATCAGCAGAAGAGCTACTCATATGCATCTCATGCTAGCTGATCATCTGCAGCACATAATGCTTTAAGTCATTAAACCTCTACACTTTGACCATATTTATTTTTTTCTACAATATTTTTCTCTGTGACTATATGACCTTGTAAACTGTGTTTATATATAATAACTTTAACTGTTAAAAGCTATTAGTTACTAGTTGATTAGTTAAAGTTATTAGTGACTAATAAAGTTAGTGATTAATAGTTAAAGTTAATGGTAACTAATAACCTTAACTATCCCGAATTTGATTTTGTAAAGCTGCTTTGGAACAACAATTATTGTGAAAGAGCTATTCAAATAAACTTGAGTTAAATTGTTTTAAGAATATGCATACATTTATTTTAAATAGTTTATTTATTAGAGTAATCACTTTAATTATTATTTATTTATTTATTTATGCATTTTACATATGTTATCTTTAATGTGAAAGCATTAAGGTGAACATGAGTTAACGGTTTTAATTTCCATAATGTGGCATGTTTTTTTGTGACATTCCTAAACATGGTAGAATAATCTGCATATGTAGTAATATTTGTACATCTTGATCATTTTAGGTTATGAAGACATGTTTTTTAATAATTTTGTTTATTTATTTATTAATTTTTTAGATAACTGTAGTTTTAGTTTGTCATTTTCTTAAGTGTTTCAGTTGTCGGTTTTTGATTTTTAACATTTTTGTCATTTTAGTACTTTTGCACTTTAAATTATTTATTGCAAAAACTTTTGGATTTCAAGATAATCCATTTTTATTTTTCATTTTATTTTATGTCAATAGAAAACAATTTTTTAATCGTTTTAGTTAAAAAAAACCAATAAAAAAAGTACTAAAATAGCTGAAATCAAAGAAAAAACAGAATTTATATTAATTGTACTAAAATTACACTTAAAATTACACTTTTATTTAAAATATAATTTAGTTTTTTATTTATTTAATTATTTATTGTTCTATTAAAATTACACACACACACACACACACACACACACACACACACACACACACACACACATATATATATATATGAAAAAAAATATTTCATGTTTACTTTAATGACAAAAACTCCTTTTAATATGGAAAATATTTCTTCTATCGCGTGCCATTGTTTTTAGTTAGAAAAAGGTTTAAATCAGCCTTTAGGCTCAATAGTCAGGCACGCTCCTGTTGGTGTCGTCAATCTGGCAACCTGGGCTTGCGTGGAGTCGTCAGAGGAGGGGCGGAATGAAAATGTGTTTTGAACCAGGAGTGCAATACCTAGTTCAACCACTGGGTCTCAAACTTACTTACTGCACCTTTAATATATTGTAATGTCTTTTCACAAAATGGTATCTGAATAGTACGAATGGTGTCTATATATATATATATATATATATATATATATATGAAAAACAATTCATTTCATGTTGACTTTAATGTCAAATTGCTTGTGCAAAAAATTTGTGCGTGTGATCAAATAGGAAACAATTGCATTTATGTCATGCTTTAACCTGCTTTAACCTCTGCCATACTCATGCTAACATCACTTCTCCCCAGTCTTAACGTCTGTCCTATTCATGCGCCATTATGTTGCTTGATTAACAGTCTTAACGCAGAACTGTGTATGTGTGCGTGTGTGTGATGCTGCTGTGTGCTAATGTGCCTGTGCTTTCAGTCTCTGCTAGAGGAATTAGCTTCTAAGGAGCCTCAGCTGCTCAGGTTGAGGGAGAAGGCCCAGCAGCTGTGGGACGGACACACGGCCGGAAAGGGCTTTGTGCACCGTGTCTCGCAGCTCTCTGCTCAGTACCTAGCTTTAAGCAACTTGACCAAGGTAACGTCCCGTCTGTCTGCCTGCCTGCCTGCTGGGTAACTGACGCTAGTGCTGCAGGGGCCACAAACTATATGTGCTGTACTATAAGGGCTGTGTCTGAAAAATGCCTTTACAAATGCTTTAAAGGGTTCATTAGGATGTGCTAATCCAGTGTTTATGATAGAAATGTTAATTAATTTGTTTGTATTCATTTGAATATTATTATAATAAATATTATAGTATTAGTTGGATATTCAGTTGTAATTAAATTGTATTTTATTTATATATATATATATATTTTTTTATATTTAATTATTCATTTATTTAACTTTTATTATTTTTATATAACATCTTTTTAACCAAATGGTCTCTGATGGAAAAAGTAAACTTTAAAAAATTTAATTAATTATATTTTTCTAATTTCATTTTAATGTAATATTTAATTAATTAAATGTAATATTTTTTATTTTATTTAAAATGTTTAAATTAATTAATTATTATTTTTAAAATTCATCTGAAGCTATTGTGGTATCTGTATTTTTTATGTATAATTTTTTTATTAGTGTTCATTTAATAATTAGTTGTATATTAAATTGTAAGTACTTTTATTGATTTAATTTATTATAAAATGTTTGTGTTTCATTTTTCATTTATTTTGTTTTATATATTTTTTAATAATGTATTTTCACCAAGTGCTATAATAATAAACAGTAAATCTAATAAAACACTAAATGTTAATTTATTTACATTTTTATTGCAACTTTATTCTTATTTAAAACATTTAAAACATTTTTTTGACAACTTCTTATGTAATTACAACCAAGAAAGAATAGTGGTCATTACATTTTTGCTTTGTTTTAAAGAACTTTTTTAAATCCTAAGATATGATATTGTTAGCATCTGATGCAATTGTGGTATCTGTATTTTTTATGTACATTCATATAATAAATTGTCTTTACATTTAATATAAGTTTTTTGTTTTTTTTAAGCTAATGACTAACTGGACCAACAAGCTCCAAACTAGTTCTCTTTTTTCACACACAGCCCATGTGTTTTTATTTACAGTATGGTGGAGGACCCTGGAAGCTTAATATAGAGTCATTTCACTTATTAGTCATAAAGAACCTTTATAACAAATGTTTTTAAATGTTACTTTCACCTTGTATATAAGTTTAACTTCACAATTGATTTATAATATGCATTTGTTGTGCAGAAAAAGGCATATTAAAGGCAATGTAAGTTGACATTTTTGCAGCCTACTGTACCTGTATTTACTAATAAACAAAGAAGAAAATCAAATGTAATAATCATCCAAACCGAATACACCTACTATATGACTAGAAAAGTGCTGTTGCTTTCCTTTTAACCCATTTAATATTTCTATTAAGATGCTTCCCTTTACTGAAAGATTAATTTCTAAACTATATGTTATGATTGTGCAGTATGAACCCCTTATTTTCACTTACAGTCACTTTATCTCAGAGCAAGTGTGGTTTATCTGTTTTTTTTGCTCTTGTCCAATAGGAGAAAGCCTCCAGAATTGAGCGTATGGTGTCTGAGCACCAGCTGTTCTCTCAGGGCCTGAAGGAGCTGCAGAACTGGGTGTCTGACACCAGTCACATGCTGCAAACTTACTGCACACCCACCGCAGACAAGAACGTGTTGGACAGCAGGATGATCAAACTCGAGGTCAACAAAACACATCACCACAAATATCCATATCTGTTTCAGAATTGATATCTGTAAGCCATATAAATCAAATATAAAATTAAACATTGATGCAGAATCACTTTGAAAAGATGATTTGAATCAGTGAGATGCAATATGCAGAATCGCTCTGAAAGGATGATTTGAATCAGTGAGTTAAGTGCAGAATCGCTTTGAAAGAATCTTTTCAATCAGTGAGTGGTTAACTGCAGAATTGCTCTAAAAGGATCATTTGAATCAGTGAGTCGTTTACTGCAGAATCGCTCTGAGCAGATCGTTTGAATCAGTGAATCGTTAACCGCAGAATCTCTCTGAAAGGATCGTTTGAATCAGTGAGTCATTAACCACAGAATCGCTCTGAAAGGTTAATTTGAATTAGTGAGTCATTAACTGCAGAATCACTTTGAAAGGATCATTTGAATCAGTGAGTCGTTAATCACAGAATCACACTGAAAGGATCATTTGAATCAGTGAGTCGTAAAACGCAGAATCACACTGAAAGGATCATTTGAATCAGTGAGTCATTAACCACAGAATCGCTCTGAAAGGTTAATTTGAATTAGTGAGTCGTTAACTTCAGAATTGCTTTGAAAGGATAATTTGAATAGTGAGTTAACTGCAGAATCGCTATCAAAAGATCTTTTGAATCAGTGAGTGATTAACTTAGATATTGCTCTGAATGGATCATTTGAATCAGTGAGTCGTTAACTGAGGAATTGCTCTGAATGGATCATTTGAATCAGTGAGTCATTAACCACAGAATCGCTCTGAAAGGTTCATTTGAATCAATGAGTCGTTACTTTCAGAATTGCTCTGAAGGGAACATTTGAATAGTGAGTTATTAACTGCAGAATCGCTCAGAAAGGATCTTTTGATTCAGTGAGTCATTAACTTCAGAATTACATTGAAAGCATCATTTAAATAATTGAATACAGTAGTAAAGTAAACATACTAAGTTACTGTCCACCACTGGATTTTATGGCCCTCATTTGCATGTAATGAATAATGAATGAATGTGTTTTTCCAGGCTTTACTGACAGCCCGTCAGGAAAAGGAGATCCAGCTGAAGATGCTGCTGACCAGAGGAGAGTCTGTCCAGAGAAACACCTCCGCTGACGGGGTCCCGCTGGTCCGCCAGCAAATCGAGGACCTCAAGGACTCCTGGGATGGACTGTTGTCAGCATCTATACAATGCAAAAGGTCTGTGTGTGGGCTCATTAAAAAATCCTGAACATTTAATGTATTTAGCATAATGAAGACCACAATTAAACAAGTCAAAAAGTCATAAGAGTAAGTAAAACCAAGGGTGTGTACAATCTTTTTTTAAAGACTATAGCATATTTGCTATAATAAATATAAATATATTATTATTTATAATAAATAAGAAAAATTAATAGCTGAAAACAATTTGTTAATGAGTTTTTATTAAATTAATATAAATATATTTGAGTGTGTGTGTGTGTGTGTGTGTGTGTGTGTGTGTGTGTG
>CAIGQW010056782.1:7254109-7278726 GCA_903798125.1 Danio choprae
TTAAATATATTGTTTATATTATACTTAAGTCATCTTGAATTTAAAGAGCATTAGTATTTATATCTTTATATAAATATTATAATATAATATAAATACTTTTTTCACTTTTTTAAGGCTTTTATTTTTTATTATTATGTATTGTCCTTTAAGAGATTATAATTTTTAAAAATGCAAATGAATGAATATTTATGACAATATACAGTATACATGAACTTTTATCTTTTTAATAATTTTTACTTTTGTTTTTAATTACTTTTCCCCTTTTTTATTGCTTTTACTTTACGTAAAATATTATGTATTGTCCTTTAAAATATTCTAATGCTTAAAATGTCTTATTATTATTATTTTTAAATATATTGTTTATATTATACTTAAGTTATTTCGAATGTAAAGAACTGATCAATACTGATGTTATCGCCATTATTTTGTTCACCCTTATTCATAATAGTAGTGGATTATTATGTGTTTTACTCTTCATATTTATCAAGGAAATAAATGTGTGTCTCCAGGAGCTGCAGGTTCACTGTACAGAAGGTCAGGCTCTCCTCAACACTCTGCTGGTGAGCCGAGAGCAGGTGATTCCCTGGGGCATCCCGCAGCTGGAGGACCGCTGTCTGGAGGGCGTCCAGCAGGAGTGGGGCTCGTATCAGAGCCGGCTCACTGACACCAGATCTCAGCTTAACAGCGCTCTGGCCAAACTGCGGCAGATCGAGCAGAAGTTCCAGCGGCTGGACAACTGGCTGAAGGGGATGGAGAGTAAAGGCCAGTTACGCACCGGACGCCGCTCCGACAGAGCAACCAAAGAAGCCCAGCTGCAGCTCCTGAAGGTTTGCACAGCGGTTATGAATAGTTATGCAGTACACTATGCACAGATTAATTATCGTGTCGATTAGATCACTTAAATGAAAATGAAAATGAAAATTATTTAGTCAGCCACCAATTGTGCAAGTTCAAGGCTACCATCAGTAACACACTGCGCCGCCAGGGACTCAAATCATGCAGTGCCACACGTGTCCCCCTGCTTAAGCCAGTACATGTCAAGGGCTGTCTGAAGTTTGCTAGAGAGCGTTTGGATGATCCAGAAGAGGATTGAGAGAATGTCATATGGTCAGATGAAACCAAAATAGAACCTTTTGGTAAAAACTCAGCTTGTCGTCTTTGGAGGAGAAAGAATGCTGAGTTTCATCCAATGAACACCATACCTACTGTGAAGCATGAGGGTGGAAACATCATGCTTTGGGGCTATTTGTCTGTAAAGGGACCAGGATGACAGATCCGTGTAAAGGAAAGAATGAATGGGGCCATCTACTGAGATTTTGAGTGAAAACCTCCTTCCATCAGCAAGGGCATTGAAGATGAAACATGGCTGGGCCTTTCAGCATGACAAGGATCCCAAACACACTGCCTGGGCAGCAAAGGAGTGGCTTTGTTATATAAGAAAATCTTTGGAGGGAGTTTAAAGACAGGGTTGCCCAGCGGCAGCCCCAAAACATCACTGCTCTATAGGAGATCTGCATGGAGGAATGGACCAAAATACCAGCAACAGTGTGTGAAAACCTTGTGAAGATGTTTGACCTCTGTCATTGCCAGCAAAGGGTATAAAACTAAGTGTTGAGATGAAATTTTTTTATTGACCAAATACGTATTTTCCACCATAATTTGCTAATAATTTCTTAAAAAATTCTACAATGTGATTTTTCTGGATTTTGTTTCTCATTTTGTCTCTCATTGTTGAGGCATACCTATGATGGAAATTACAGGCCTCTCTCATATATTTAAATGGGAGAGCATGCACAATTGGTGGCTGAATAAATACTTTTTTTTCCCCACTGTATATACAGTTGAAGTCACAATTATTAGTTATGACTTTTTCAAGTATTTCCCAAATGATGTTTAACAGAGCAAGGAATTTTTCACAGTATTTCCTATCATATTTTTTCCTCTGGAGAAAGTCTTATTTGTTTTATTTCGGCTAGAATAAAAGCAGTTTTTAATTAAAAAAAACAAAAACATTTTAAGGTCAATATTATTAGCCCCCTTGAGCAACATTTTTTTTCAATTGTGTACAAACCATCGTTTCACAACGACTTGCCTAATTGCCCTAACTTGCCTAATTAACCTAATTAACCCAGTTAAAACTTTAAATTGCACTAAGTGTCTTGAAAAATATCTAATAAAATATTATGTACTGTCATCATGGACCAAATTTTCTCTTCTCTAAACAGCACTTGGGAACTATTTTAAAAAGAATGAAGAAAGAATGTCACAGAAGGGCTAATCATTGTGACTTGAACGTATTTAAAGTATATTCTGTTAGCATAGAACAATTAACATAACATAGTTATAAGCATAAACAATTTTTTATGACTTCGAGAAACATTGCTGAAACTTTAGCCATAGTTCTGACAACATTCTTTTTTCAACATTATGTTTGGAATATTTTAATAAGGCTTTCATTGAGTGTATTCATTTTAATTACATGATTTTGGTTTATTCATGAACATGTAACAATAGATTTGCTACAAGATGGCTGTTTCTGCAGAATAAATGTGTTGATGGATTGTGTGATGTTGTGACGTGTGCTCAGGGCTGGCATGAGGAAGTGTTGGTCTACCAGGAGGAGATCGAGGGTCTCAGTGTTTTGGCCCAGCAGGTTTTAGAGGAGACGCCCATCAGCAGCAGAGTCAGCTCTCGAGCCACACAGCTGACCTCACGCTATCATGCACTGCTGCTACATCTGCTGGTACACTTTAAACACACGTGCACACACACACACCCACACCCACACACACAGCATATTTACTTAAGGTAAGACATGGCATAAACATACCTTAAAAGTGTATTTTTACAGGTACTAGAAAATAATAATGATTGTATTAATGAATGTTTGATGATGGTGATGGGGATGATGTTCCCTGAGAATTTTAGTTAATTTTTAGCAACCCAAAATTAAGATACATAAACCAGTAAAAAACATATGGAATTTAATTTTGTTTTACTCAGAAATAACCATAACTCACAACTTACCCCTGAACATCTTTATAGAACACTGTTAGATTATATAATACAATTATTATTATTAATATTTACTAAGACTACTCTTTCCTTTAGTGATGTCTCGTTATAATGAGGTTTGTTTTAAGCTACATTTTTGTGACATTTCTAATCGCTTTGCCAAAATCAAAATGAACAATTCTTATATTTTTTTAATAAAATATTGACATATTTATTGTGAATTATTTTTACTTGCACATAATTTTGGTAATGTAAGTACCCTAATATTCTTTAATCAAGATAATTCCCCTCCTTCTTCAACAACTTCTCTTCTCTGATTGGTGTTTACTTGACGCGAGGGCTGAATCAACTTGTCACTCAAAGGAAATCAACCAATAGCAAACCACAACCATCCAATTTATTCCCCATAATCAAAATCAAGTCCTTCTCTACGTTTATTTATAAGTTTACACAGTCATTCTTTTTTTTCCCTACAGCCGTATACTCTATATGGAAAGTCTTTAAACATTTTATATTTGCTTTTATTTTCTATTGCATTTATATTTCTCAAAAATTCAGATTCGAATAGTTATTATTTTTGTTATTGTTGTTATTAATCTAAGGTCATAAGTGGTTGTGTAAGCATTCCACTCCATATCATACTGTATATGACTCAATTTGAATTGAATTTGAATTTGAGCTGCATCTTCTGCTGAATTGAACTCTATGTAATGTGTGTTTGCAGGACACTATGAAGCAGCTGAAGGAGGAAGTGTCCTGCATTGAGGAATCTCAGAGTGTCTTCAGCACCTTCTCTGATTGGTTGAGCACAGCACAGAATAACTTCAGTAGCGTGACCGCCACCAACATTGATGTGGTCGATCGCGCTGCCATGGAGAAGAAGATGAAAAAACTAGAAGTTAGTAAAATAAGTTAAAGGCGCAATACATTTTTTTTTCATTAAAATATCCAAAAAAACACTCAAACAGTGTTATATATTGTGCTGACTTATGTAATATGTATGTCATATTTCATAATAGGTAATATTTTACAATATTAGAGTTTTTTTACTGTATTCTTGATCCAATAAATACAGCAGAACAGTCATTTTTAAAAACATAAAAATCTCACCTGTTCAGAAATTAGTCTAATAATCTGTATGTGTATGTGTACAAGATACATCATCTAGATGCTCTGGGATGCATCTTCAGTGATGTTCACTTGGTGTTTCGGGTCTTTCAACATCAGACACCCTTGCCCAGGTGACCCAGCTGAGTTTGATCAGACCCCAGCTTGCGTCCCAGTAGCCAACACCCACAGAGCAGCCCTCTTTATCCATAGCCATCTTGTGGCTTTCTCTGCAGCTTCACAAACAGACTTCCTGTCCCTCTTCTTAGCTGCCAATGCTAGGCCTAGTTGGTTGAAGACTTTACAGAGTGAACACCCTGCAAACCCTCTACAGCCCACCTCTACTGGCTGACAGTGGGTCTTCCAGCTCCCTTCTAGGCACTTCTCTACTAGCTCCTGGTACTTTGAGCGTTTCCTTTAATTTGCCTCATCCATCCACTCTGACCAGGGCACTGTGAGTTCAAGCATGCCTATGTGTCAGCATAATGGCAGATTCAAAACAGGACTAACGTTATATCTGTGAAAAAACTGAAAATGTCAAAAGAAGTGGCTCAGGTAAAAAAACTTCACATTTATAATCCTCTTAGTCACTGATATTATCTTCAGCAGGTAAAAAACTATAATGGCGGACGGCTGCTTCTCACTCAGAGCTGTTTATGCTAATGAGGAACAGATCGTTACTAATGGGAGGAACTTTCCCACATATGATGACAAGTACAAAGGGAGAATGTCAATCAAAGTGTTGCTGCAGACTGTTTTTATCAAGCGTGATTATAAAAAATAAAATTACTTAATTTTTATCATTAGAGGCTGGCTATATTCATACACTGCTGCCACACACAACAGTTTAAACCCTTTATAAAAGTGCATAATAATGTCTCAGGCTCTGCAGGGTGACATGGAGCTCGGTCACACTTTCCTGAAGACCATGCGTGAAAAGACAGATCGTGCCATGATGTTCCTGGAGGAGCCCGAGGCAGAGCAGCTGAAGGAGGAGGTGGACAGCAGACTCTCCCAGCTGGAGACACTGATCAGAGCTCTGCGGTCCGAGATCAGCGCCACCGAGAAATCCATACAGCTCTCTAAAGACTTCCTGGACAAGTATAAGACTCAAACACAATGGCTTTCAGAGACAAAATCACTGCTGGCGTCTCCTGTGGAGCCAAAAGCAGAATTGTACCAAAAGAAAGCTCAGTTGGCCAAATATAAAGTGAGTAAAACACTGTTCTGGTGAGAAATCAATTACTAAGTTACTTACTCCCAGGGCCATTTATATCGAAGTTGATATTTAGCCAACCATGTTGGTGTTTTGTAACATCAAATTTTTACGAGGTGGGATTTGAAATTAAGCTGCAAAAAATATATACAGTGAATATTAAACACAAAATGACATACAAAAAAAACGAAATTAAAAAATTTGCAATTATTTAAAAACTGAAATAGGAGTGTTGGTGTGGGTTTCCTCTGGGTGTTCTGGTTTCCCCCAAGTCCAAAGACATGTGCTATAGATGAATTGGGTAAGCTAAATTGTCCATAGGGTTTCCCAGTGATGAGTTGCAGGTGGAAGGGCATCCGCTGCGTAAAACATATGCTGGATAAGTTGGCGGTTCATTCCACTGTGGCGACCCCATATTAATAAAGGGACTAAGCCGAAATGAAAATGAATTAATAAATTGTCCGTAGTGTATGAGTATGAGTGAGTGTGTATGGATGTTTCCCAGTGATAGGTTGTGGCTGAAAAGAGATTTAAAATAGATGCTTTCTACGTCTTTATCTAGACAATCCAGCAAACCATCCAGTCCCATGAGTCAGCCGTCAAATCAGTAATTGAGAAAGGAGATGCTCTTCTTGAAACCATCCGGGACCCGTCCATCAGCGAGAACATCAGCAAGCTGAAAACTGACTATCAAGACTTATGTTCTGATGCCAAGGTACTGTCATATCGACCCTACCTGTACTTGTTCTCCATGCATTATTGCTGGACTAATATCATTCTGTTGTAGGTTCATGTTCAGAGTTTGACAGAGAGCGTGAGGGAGCATGAGTACTATAACAGTGAACTACAGGAAGTGGAGAAATGGCTGTTACAGATGTCAAGCAGACTCGTCACCTCTGATTCAATGCAAAGTGGCAACCTGGAGATGGCCACACAACAGCTTGCCAGACACAAGGTTTGTGTTCTGTTATTATAGCAATTAAAATTCCCCTCAAGTGCCTTAAAATTGTCTACTTTGTTCATTGTGTGATGTCAATTTAACCTAATGTGAAGATTGAAGGTGGGACACATCAAGTAGCTTCTCCTTTTAAAAAAAAGCTAATAGTGTTTTGTTTATTTCACATCTCCACCAGTCAAAGTCTTTCAGCTAAAGCGTATCAGACTCATGACAGCCACCGTCAATATTAAAAATACTGATAAGTCAATATAAAAAACATTAATATTAAATATTATATGTCTGTCTATATTAAAAATGTTTTCGGTGTATAATTCTTATGGGTTTGATATGTTTTGTGCTTCTGTGCAGATTTGCACATGCTCTTTGCTATCAAGTCTCTCGGCTGAAGCAGTCCACGTGTACATTTTGTAGAAGTTTGTGTGACATTAAAGGAATAGTTTACCCAAAAATGAAAGTTACTCAATAATTTACTCCGCCTCAAGCCATTCTATGTGTATAAGACTTTCTTCTGTCAGATGAACACAATCTGAGTTTTTTAACAGATAAATGCATCTTCTACGCTGTTTAATGGTGCTAGCTACTATCCTTTTATTTTGAGCTTTCAAAAGCACATAAATTCATCCTAAAACTAACCCATACGCCAACAGTGTGTTAATGCTTGTCTTATAAAGCGGATCAATGTGAACCACACAGTTTGTTTACCACAGAAGACTATTTTTCTATAAATCTAGTTGACTTGGTGCTACTGTATAGGGATGGCTCAATATCAGAATTTTGGGTTCCGTGTGATACCAGAATGTATCGATACTAAATCAATACCATAGGTGACAAATAACCAGCCTCAAAAGATAAGTGTTTTGAAAACTTTATTTGAAAAACAACAGTAAATAAATGTTAATATATTTGTATCATATATTAATACTTTGTATCAAACTGTAACAAAAAAAAAAAAAAAAAAAATATATATATATATATATATATATATATATATATATATATATATTTGATGTGTCTCCTGATGTAACTTTAACATGATTTGTAGCAATGGTTGCATACAGGTGCATAGGGTCCGTTTACCATTCACCTTCATCAGCTGTTTTATATGCAATATACTGCCAGTTTCACTTTTAATATTGTCCTTATTTATAAGTTTCAGGTGCATTGATGGAGTTTCGTCTGTTTGATGATCAATCGCATCGTTCTGTTGTGGTTTAGTGGTTTCAGAAACAAATTGTAAAGCACTGGGGAACGTCAGAATTGCAGTGTGTAGTTTTTCAATGGATTTATGTGCTTTTGAAAGCTTTATTGAAATGGCCACTATTCAACACCAATAAATAGCTTGGAAGAGACGGAATGAAATGTAAAACTACTCCGAATCTATTAGTCTGACATTATGTAGTCATTTTCATGGACTATTCCTTTAACGCATAATTTAATTCAGCATATTTATATAGTCATTGCAATCATGCATCCCATATATAGTGCACTACATGGCATTCAACCTATACAATTTTTGTTGGTGTGTAACAGACTTGATTTTTATTGCATTGTAGCCTTTGCTGACTGTGTTTGTGTGTGCAATGCATTTCCCCCCTCAGGCTTGCCGTGGACAGGTGAGTGTACATATACACTGTGCGTTTCAGCATCCCAGCTTTTTAAAGTTCATCCCTGCACTGTTACTAATAATAAACGTGGTGGAGAACAGATCAACACTGTGTCGGCTATCGTTTATTATTTTTTTAAATATAAATGCAAGTGTTTAGGCAAACCCTGTATGAACGCTGTATGAAAAACTGCAAGTGTTGAATGCATATATCTACTAAATCGGAATTTTGTCTTTGTTTTTAAGCACACTAGCTTATAGATAAACTTAAAAGGATAGTTCACCCATCACATACTCACCTTTCACTTGGTCAAAATTTACAATATTTGAGTTTCGTTCTTCTGTTAACCATTAAAGAAGATATTTTGATTAATGCTAGAAGCTGGACTTTGATGGGAAACCACCATTCTTCAAAATAACTTCTTTTGTGTTTAACAGAAGAAACAAACTCAGGTTTAAAACCACATGAGGGAGAGTAAATGATTAGGTAATTTATATTTTTGGGTGAACTATACCTTTAAAGACTATATACTAACACCCAAAAAACCTTTATTTTGATTTCAGGATGAATATCTCTAGTTACAGCTTCCAGATATTTTTTTTTACATGATTTGATCTTCTTTTCAGGCAATAATGGAGGAGATCGCTGGATTTGAGGAACGGTTGAGCAGTCTGAAGGACAAAGGTGATCGTCTTGTCAGTAGCTGCACAGAGCAAGTCCAGGCCAAGATCAGTCAGCAGATCCAGGCCCACCAGCAGGGAACCAGAGACAGTTATTCAGCTATCTGCAGCACAGCACAGCGTGTGAGGACTCTTGCTAATACACATCTCATGGATTCTTTTCACTTTTTCTCAATAGCGAAAGTCGCAATAGTTGGGTAAACTTAGGGCCGGGACACACCAAGCCAACGGTCGGCTGTTGGGTTTCATCAGTCAGCGTTGGTCCGGCTAGTTGGTTTGGTGTGTTCTACACATTGCCTCTTATTGGGTTAACATCTGAGCTTGTTGGACCAATTCGGCATGTCGAATCAGCATCAACTGAAGAGAGCGATTTAATTGGTTATTCAGCAACGAATCAGAGCTCAAGTGTGACGTAGTGAAGTGACGTAGCTGTAATTTTGCTACATTTCTCAAATATTTGCAAACGAAATGGATTATTAGATTATCAGATGGTGCGGAAAGACAGAACACGCCCTCTTGAATCAGTCGGCTGCCGTCCATTTGGTGTGTTCACAAACAGCTTTTTGGTCAAGACGGAACCAGTCGTGAGCCAACTCAGGGTAGGAACAGCGTTGGGTTTCGTCAGTGCTAGTTGTTTGTTGTCGGCTTGTTGTGTACTGGCCCTTAGACTAGAGCGAAGTAAATCGGAGAGTACCACAAATAAATTGTTTGCATTCTAATTTGCTCAAATTACAAAAGGAAAAACTCCACGATAGTGTCCTCAATCAGGTACAGAGGATTCTTAATGATCCAATTCATTTTTTGTATTCACAGTATTAACTGCTTCCCTTTGGTAGAAGATATAGTCCCAAAGCGTAGGTTGAAACAATGTATGAATTCCTTTGTACCTGTATCAGTGGGTTTATTTAACAAGAGTTTATTCTGATTCATTTTATTTTATTCATTCATTCATTTTCATTTCGGCTTAGTCCCTTTATTAATCTGGGGTCGCCACAGCGGAATGAACCGCCAACTTATCCAGCTTATGTTTTACGCAGCTTATGTTTTTTTTCCAGCTGCAACCCATCTCTGGGAAACATCCATACACACTCATACACTACGGACAATTTAGTCTACCCAATTCACCTGTACCGCATGTCTTTGGACTTGTGGGGGAAACCGGAGCACCCGGAGAAAACCCACGCCAACACAGGGAGAACATGCAAACTCCACACAGAAACGCCAACTGACCCAGCCGAGGCTCGAACCAGCGACCTTCTTGCTGTGAGGCGAACGTGCTATCCACTGCGCCACTGTGAGGCCATTTTTTTTATTGTATTATTAATATTTTTCTAACTGCAGCAACATGGTGTTCATAACAAATTTGCTTTCGAGGACAATAATGTATACTACTACTACTACTACTAATCTTACCAAGCCTTTCAGAAAAAGGAAAAAAATGCGTGAGGAGGCAAGAACGAAGGGAGAACAATGTCAAATGTACTGTCCTGCCAAAAGACGCTGCATTAAATACACCTCACATAAGAGTTAGCTTTTGTTTTTGTAATTTGATACAAATATGATATAATATAAAGTGTAGCTTTATAAATGTACATACGCTTTTTAAAAAATCCAATATTAAAAACTGTATTGCTGTATTATTTCATATTATAATATTTTTTTCTTTAAAAGCGTATTAAGTTATTTTGAGTTTATATAATATTCTTGTTGTATTTTTTATTATATATAATTTATTTTTTTATTTTTTTTATTTTTTGCTAAACTGAAAATTTGAAACCTTTGTCAATTTGTATGACAGTGTTTAAAATAAAAATTGTATTTCAAAAAAATATATATAAAAAACTTTAGAGGATTTAAGAAGCTGATGATCGTTAAATGCATGATTACCGTCTTGTGAAAATGGTCCGTTATCAGAAACAACATCTAATTATTTAATAGTCTAATGTTTACCCTTCGTCCCATTACCCACATTAATGTTTGCCCTTTGTCTCTTCAGGTGTATCAGAGTCTGGACCGTGAGCTCCAGAAGCACGTGAGCCATCAGGACACCCTTCAGCAGTGTCAGACGTGGCTCTCCACTGTTAAAGAGGAGATTCAGATGCAGCCGCAAACTCCCTATGGCCTGCAGGAGGCTCTGAAACAGGTGAATGTCAAAGTTCAGACAGGTATAAAAACATTAGCTGTCAGACCTGTCGAAAGCCACTCCTGCCAAGTTGTAGCATTTCCTTTAAAATCCGCATGAATTGGAAGCTGCGACTGTTTTTTTTTTTTTTCTCATATTGTGACGCAGTTCCTAGATAAACGGAATATTAAATGAGAAGACAGTGGGTGTGGCTTGTTTTTTCTACTGCGAGCTGATTGGATGTAGTAAAGTAAAAGTAGGCATTTCATTCAGAAAGATCAGGAAAAGGGTTTGGGGAGAGTTATTACAACCTAACAGACACCTCCTCCTCGCCATTTCTGTTTGTTGTCAAAACTGACAGTTGGAGGGGCGTGGTTAAGTATGTTAGCCACGCCCAACACCTCAGACAGACTTAATCTGAGAATTTAACTGAAAACAAACAGGAAGTGCATTTTCAGATTTCAGTTAAAGATTACAAGGGCAAACAATTTTTTTTCTTAATGACATGCACAGATTAATTGTTCACCACAAAACTAACAATGTGAGCTAACAAAATCAATATGGTTAGTTTTGATTTCATGTGTACTTTAAAAATAAAATAGTCCAGAAGCACTTTCTGACAGTACTCATTCAACAATCTCTCTGGGTTTAGTTAAAGTATTTCTCTGGTATATTGCCTAAAAAACAATATTAAATGTAATTTGTTTTGTAATTCAAAACTCATTAAAGCGTGTTTTTTAAAGGTCCAGTCACATGATTTGAAGTGTGCGTTTTTGTTCGATGTGTGACGTAATTTCAGCTGAAACGTGAAGACAGGGTGCAACATAATAGCCCCTCCGCCTTTTTAAAAAACAGCTAATAGCATTTTGTTTATATCACAACTCTCTCTTGGCTCTTGTTGAGTCAAACGCTTATAACAATAGCATCTTGAAGGGGACGGGCATGTCAGATACTAGAGAGCATTTGATTGGTTAGAAAATTTGATGAGAAACTGAAATATGAGGTGATGTTAAAAAGTTGATCCATTTGGACAGGAAGTGATGATAAACTGCAAGCTTTGGATGTTTATATCAGGTTTATATCTTCGAAATGTGAATTTTGCCACTGTTTTGGAGCACACTAGCTAATAGATAAACTTAAGACTAATTTACTGATACTAAGATCTAAAAAACGTAATTGTGATTACACAAGAACGTTGATGCTCATCTGCTTTTTTATTGTGTTCCAGCTATATTGTCCCTCTATGTCATTATTGAAATACAGTACAATTTTTGTAACTATATCATTATTGCTATTATTATATTTATCCTTGATGTGAACAAGTATATAGAAATAAGCATCTTAAGCATCTGAAATAAGTCAGAATTATTAGCCCTTCTGAAGTATAAGTCCCCCTATATATTTTTCCCCAATTTCTGTTACATTTTTTTTCCAACACATTTCTAAGCTTAATATTTTTAATAACTCATCTTTGCCATGATGACATTACATACTATTTTACTAATATTTTTCAGTGTACCAGTATTCACCTTAAAAGTGCTTAAAGGCTTAACTAGATCTATCTTGATGGTTGAACATTAGCCAGCGGGGAGTGTCTTTTGTCTCTCCAGGTGTGAAGTATTCATGACCATTGTCACTCCCACGCATACAGCAGTGCTGACCCCAAAACTGACTTTACAAAATGTAAATTATTGTAATGTTTTCTTTGAATGAGAGAACAGAATAATTTTCACATAATTGTGAAGTAAATATTCTAGCCTACAAGACTCAAAAGTCTTATTCAGGCCCATTCAGTGTGTTTTTTGGACCTTATTTCAGCTAAAAAAAATTTCTCCAAAACTTAGTAACCAGGCGCTAAAACGCTAAAAAACGCACACATGTACATCCATCTTTTTCACATATTATTGTAGCACAGTTTGTGCTGAATACAAAAAAAAAACATGTTGGCCAATAATATGTAATAAGTAGCTGAAATAACCACAAATGTCAGAGCATGTCAAAACATCTAAGGGGCCCCAAAATCAGCTCAGACCCCAGAGAGTTAATTGGGCAATTAATGCAGGGTAATTAGGCAAGTCCTTGTATACGTAGACCACTTCAATGTTGTGATGTCATTGGCCCATGAACATTTCCTGCTTGTTATCAAACTATTTCATAACTGTAACAAGAGGCAATTCAATCATAACTTAATGTTAAAAAAGCGATCATAACTTTTTTTTTTATCAATATTTAGCTCTTTTTGGATTCTTGCAAGCCATAGAAATTAAAAATGTAAAACAGGAAATACGTTGGGACCATTGTTTTTGTTTACATCCCTCAAAATGGTCTATAACAATGGTTTGTTCTGTAGACAATGGAAAAAAATATATTGCTTAAGGGGGCTAATAATATTGACCTTTTAAAAAAAAAAAAAAAAATTAGACTTTTCTCCAGAAGAAAAAATATTATAGGAAATACTGTGGAAAATTTCCTGCTCTGTTAAACATCATTTGGGAAATATTTAATAATGTATAATTAAACCGTTGTTTTTGCATTTGTTTGTAATTATATTTATTTACATTTTAATGTTTTAATCCACAGGTGAAACACTTCAGGGCCCTACAGGAGCAGGCCAGCACGTATCTAGATCTGGTTTGTTCAGTGTGTGATTTATCCGATGAGTCTGTGAGAGCCACCGCTGCCAAAATACAGCAGACCAAAACAATGGTGAGTTTGATGACACAGGCTAATAGTTACTACTGCTTTGAGATGTAAAAACGGAATGATAATATGATTGATATTGTCAATTCTACAGATTGAGGAGAGGATGAGCACTTCTCAAGAGCTGTCAGATAGCTGGAGGGAGATTAAAGAGCAAAAACAGGAACTCTCTACACTTTTTCAGGACATGGAGCAGCAACTGCAAAGTCTCTCCAGGAGACCTGCTGAGCTGGAGCCCAAGATTGCCCAAAACATGCTCGATCAAGCCAGAGTAAATACAAGTCTCTTATTGGATGTAGAAATATGTAATATATCAGAGTATGGTATTATAGTTGAAATCAGAATTATTCAACCCCCTTTTAAATATTTTTTCTTTTTGAAATATTTTCCAAATTGTATTTCGGCTAGAATAAAAGCAGTTTTAAATTTTTTTTAACAACCATTTTAAGGTCAAAATTATTAGCCCCTTTAAGCTATATATATTTTTGATTGTCTACAGAACAAACCATTAAGTAGAACAAACAGTTAAGCCTTTAAATGTCACTTTAAGCTGTATAGAAGTGTCTTGAAAAATATCTAGTCAAATATTATTTACTGTAATCATGGCAAAGATAAAATAAATCAGTTATTAGAAATGAGTTATTAAAACTATTATGTTCAGAAATGTGTTGAAAAAATCTTCTCTGTTAAACAGAAATTGGGGGGAAAAATTAACAGGGGGGATAGTAATTCAGGGGGTTTAATAGTTCTGACTTCAACTGTATATTCTGATAATAGATTATAATAACAGATATTTTTATTTTTAGAACAATTTGTTGTGACCCGGGAGTCTATTTTTAACATAAGAGAATCATATTCATGTCTCATGCTGTTTCTCTTTTTGATTGGCTTCCTGGGGGTTGATTGGCTCATCCTCTGTGTTGCCTGTAGGAGTTTGGCCAACAGCTTCAAAACAGACAAAGCACTCTGACTAAGATGACAGAGCTTGTGAGTAAGCTGACAGAAGGGAAGGAGTCTCCAGAGCATACAGAGATCGGCCGACTGAGTCACGCATGGCTGGAACTGTGTCATCAGGCCAACAAACTACAAACTCAAAGAGAAGAAGATCTGCAGAGGACTAAAGAGTATCACGACTGCATCAGTGCCATGGAAGCCCTCTTTGAACAGGTGTCCAAGGAATGGGACAACCTGGCCAGGTTTGTTCAGGATTTAGTGTAACTGTAATCTTATGTCAGTCTTATTTAATGCCACATTGTACGTGTAAATTAAGTTCACCCCATTCAGAATACACCTTTTTTCCAGATTTTGAGATGTTTTGCTTGATGTAGAATGTCTTAGGGATTTGTAAACGGCAAATGGGTCTCAGATTCAAGGTTCAATCATTTCTTTTCATGTAGTGCACAACATACACAACACAACATTTTTCCTGTTGTCCACAATGGGTTTTGTCACATAAGAGCCAAGAATCTCTTTCGTACAAAGCTTTTAAAATGCAGAAAGAGAGAGAACTGTGCTGCAAGGTGGACAAGAAATTGCCTGTATAAGGTGTCGTCGAGGTACTACTATGGCAGAGTAAAAATATTATATTGTTGATTGATAGCCGAGGTACGTTAGCAGCCCAGTGATTATTAGAATTAGCTTATAAACTAACAAATCACTCAATTCTGTGTGGGAAATGTTATAAGAATGTATCTTTAAATGGAACTGGCTGTTTACTGAAAGTGTCATTGGGAAGCCGCTTCTGTAGCTCCAAAAGCACCTCTTACTAGCACAGAATGAATCTACTTATCTAGCAATTTGTTCTGAAAACACACACACATAGATATATGGGGAAAACTGACACCTGTGGGAAACAATTGATATAGAGACATTTGTCATTTTTGAGGCTTCGTGATGACAGAACGCACATTGTAGACATCCCCTGATGATTGATCGCAAAGTAACTTTTTGTCTGGCGTATTTGGTACCCATCACACATCAAGATTTTATTTGGACAAAATCACATAATCTGATAGTGACTATTGTAATGGACAATTAAAATTGTGTAGTCTGAATGGGGCTTTAGAAACTTTTGAGTTTTATGATTCTTTCATATTTTGTAGAACTGATGCTGAAAGTTCATCTGATCATCTGGAGGCTCTTCACAAGCTCTCAATTGTTCTGAAAGAAAAGAAAAGCACACTTGAGGATCTCAAAGAGCAGAAGCAAAAAGTAATGTACCACTTAAACCTGGATGACAAAGAGCTGGTGAAGGAGCAGATAGGCCACTTTGAGCAGCGATGGGCCCATCTAGAGAGCCTCATTGAGAGGAAGATCCAGGACTCCATTTTGACACTTGAAGACATGGGGCAAGTTGAGGCCCGTTTGAGGGAAGCTCGTGAATGGGCTGAGGAGCAGCAGCCGACCCTGTCCGAAGCCATGAAGATGAGTCCCCCACCGGAGCTAGCACAAAGTTTCCTCTTTGACCATCTCAGCATATGCAGTGAGCTGGAAGCCAAGCAGCTTCTGCTGGCCCAGGCAATGGGTGATGCAGACAGGGTTTTAGCACATCTGGGGCTAAACGAAAGACAAAGACTGCAGCAGCTCATCTCAGAAACGCAAGCAGAAGTAGAGTGCTTGAGCGTCAAAGTAGCTCAACGTAGAAAACACCTAAGCAAAGCTTTCACAGAAAGAACACAGTTCTTGTTGGCTGTGAATCAAGCGATTACCTGGGTCCAGCAAAATGAGAAAAAAGCACAAGCAGAAGAGTACATCGCCCTTCTTCCCGACGACCTCTCAAAGCAAGTGAGAACCTGCCGAAACATCCAGAGCAGTTTGAGAGCCTACCAGAGTGAGCTGACCTCCCTATGGTCACAAGGCAGAGATCTGATGAAAGATGCTTCTGAAGAAGAGAAGACAGAGATGCTGCATAAGCTCCAAGAACTGCAAAGTATCTTTGAGGTTGCCCTGCAGAAGTGTAGCCAGAGGCTTCAGGAGCTGGAAAAAGTGTTGGTGACCAGGAAATACTTTAAGGCAGATCTGGAGAAGATATGCCAGTGGTTGAAACAAGCTGATATTGTGACCTTCCCAGAGATAAACCTCATGAATGGAGATCCAGAATTATGCTCACAGCTTACAAAATACCAACAGATATTGGATCAAGCTATGGAATTTGAGAACATCCTGCTAACTGTGCAAAGGACAGGTCAAGAGATACTCCCCACTCTCAATGAAGTAGACCATTGCTACTTGGATGAGAAATTGATTGCTCTTCCGCAACAGTACAATAATATCTTAGGACTAGCCAAAGAGAAACAGGAGAAAATACAGCAAGCCATTCTTGCTCGACAAGAATATGGCTCCTTTATTGATGTTACCCACAAAGCACTTAAAGAACTTGAAGAACAGTTCCACAGCTTGGGGACGCAGCCTATTGGCCTTAAGACTGAGGAAGTTGTGAGCCTTCAGGCTGACTATAAAGCCCTCCTGGAGGAGCTGACCAATCTTGGACAAGCCGTCAGTGAACTTAACCAGAAGAAAGAAGGATTCCGAAGCACCGGTCAACCTTGGATGCCTGAAGAAATGACCCAACTGGTTAGCCTTTACAATGGACTCAAAAGATTAATTGAACAGAGGGTAGAACATCTTGATGACACTCTTGAATCTTTCGAGGACCATCAAGCCATGGCTATGCAGGTTGACTCAGAACTGAAAGCCACCAAAGAGCAACTGGTGAAAGTCAATGCCGAGACACAGTCGGCTGAGGAGAGATTGAAGAACTATCATGCCCTAGCCGCTAGTCTTCAGGGTGCCAGCTCTCACCTCACTCGACTGATGGAGCAGATGGATAACCTGGTATCCCACATGGATACCGCTGCACATGAGGTGTCAAAACAGCGGGTGACCTCTTGGCAGGAAGAGCTTCAGTCCTTACAGTCATCTGTTGGAGAGCTTATTGTGGAGTGTGAAAACAGGTTTGTGCAGAGTAAAGACTTTGAGACTGAAGTCAATCGGACCTTAACCTGGCTCCAACAAATCAAAGATGAACTTGGCTCTGAGGTGGTGGTAGATGTCAAAGTTGAGAAGGTCCAGGAAGAAATCCGAAAGCAACAGATCATGCAAGAGGAAGTACTATCAAGGCTGAGGATAGTGGCAGCTTTGAGCACAAGAGAGAAGCAGAAATACACCAGTGCCAATGAGCTCGTCCCAGCTCATGTAGACTCAAGTCTGCAAGAGATGGCCAAGCTGGAGGCTGATGTTCAACGTGCCCTCAGCTCTAAACAGGCAAGTTCTAATACAAACTATCAATGGAACAAAAACAGATCTTCACAGTAATTTGTTTTGGATACTGGGTATACTATACATAAGTGAGTGGGCTTGATAAACCACCTACAGGACACATTTTCCTCTCCATATGCACCAGACACTGTCTTATAAAAAAATATTGTGCAAGTCTGAGTGTACTTAATTCAATTGAGTGAGCTTGACAAATCACCTGTAGGAGGCACACTCATTACGCACCTCTCTATACATACCAGATACTTTCTTATAAACGTGTGTGTGTGTGTGTGTGTGTGTGTGTGTGTGTGTGTGTACAGCATGTATAAAAAAAATCTGCTGCTCTAATTGTATTTGCATCTATATATTGCTGCTCTCTGGTGATTTGAAGTGCTTCTTTTATTCTCATTTGCAAGTTGCTTTGTACAGTATAAAAACATCTGTTAAATGAATGAGTAAATGTAAATGTAATTAGATAATAGCGTCCAACATGGACTTCTTAACTACCTAAGCTAGAAAAACTTCCTTAGTCAACCAATCTTAACTCACTAATGAATTCAATTGTTTCTTTTGTAGATTACATTAGACCAAGCTCTTGTCTTGTGCCAGAAGTACCACTCCAGAATGCAAGCAGCATGTGAGTGGCTGGAGGATGCTGTGGGCTTCTTGCAGCAGGCCAGTCTTGGGGTGGATGTAGAGAACTACGAGGAGTGTCTGAGGCAACAAGAGGACATCATGGCCACTGAGCAAGAGTTCCTGGGGGTTCTTGAGGAGCTGGAATCTCTGCCACCGCAACTTGAAAACCTTGTCAACCCTACAGCCAAAGAGCAGCTTCGACTGAGTGTGGAGTCTGCACAGCAAAGAGGTGTGGAGGTCAGAGACCAGCTGCAGTGCCACCAAGACGTCTTAAACAGGTTGAGTTTGGAACAGCATTTTCTAGAATCTTTAATCTATTTGATGTAAGTATACAATGCTAATGAAGACCAATGTGATTTTTTTAGCTGTGTTGCTCAGTGGAATTTATACCAGGAAGCCAGACAGACAGTCATTGAGCTGATGAATGAGGTTGAGAAGAAGTTAACAGAGTTTTCCACAGCCAAGGCTGCAACAAACCAGGAAGCTGAAGAGAAACTCAGGAGCCATAAGGTGAGCTATGCATGCAGAATTGTGTCTCTGAGAAAAATAAACTATCTACATGACGATAATAATCCAATTCGAAATGTCTTCATATATGCCCCGCAGTCCTTAGTATCAATGGTGAACAGTTTCCAAGAAAAATTGACCGGTCTGGAGGAGCAAGCATCCCAGTTAGAGCAAATTGGAAGTGACGCCAGTAAAGCAACTATAAGTCGATCCATGACCACGGTGTGGCAGCGCTGGACCAGGTTACGCAGTGTAGCACGAGGCCAAGAAAGGGTGCTGGAGGACACGGCCCATGAATGGAGGACTTTCAGGGAAAAGGTGCAGTTTCTCTCTGTATGATGTTCTGGAAACTAAAGGTGCCATAGAGTGCATTGATACAATCAAATGTTAAATAGTTTTCTGATATTTACACAGACTTAGCTAAGTTAAAAAATTGTCCAGAAATTGTTTTATTTGCTTATTTATAACTATTGGAATTACCCATAGAATATAAATCTTGGATTTGACCATATTTGTAAGCGTCACGAATATTAATGAGTTCTGCCAACCCAGGCTCATTGCGGATACATACACAGGTCTACATTTCTGGGGACAGAGAAATACGTGACCGGAGATACGCCTGTTCGCAGTTTTTGTTTTCGCAAATCCACCAGAGGCCGCTGTGCATGTCTATGATCTGACTGACTGACTGACTGACTCACCCACCCCCTTCATAAACCCAACCGATAGAGTTTTCAAAAGAAATCTAGAAAAAGAAAAGGCGTCGCAGTCGTATAATTTCACCACATTTTCAGCCTGTTGTTTATTTATTTATTTTATTTATTTATATTTCTGCAACCGTTCTTCGCTGGACTCAAACCCCATCATCATGGTAAACTCCGCTCCGCGTCCCAAGTCCGCTGACGTACGCGACGAGCTACTGGGCGAACTGGTTATTCATCCACACGGAGGTAAGCGGTCAGCTGGTGGCGTGAAAAGGAACATAAGCCGTCGAAGGCGTCATAGGTCATACCGCCCCATAGCATTCATTTTAAAGACGAAATGCAGTCAGACGTACCTCTGGCTACATAATTCCCTCTCCCCAGAAATGTAGACAGGGGTACGTATCCACAATGAGCCTGTGTTGAGTTTTGCTCTGATGCTCTGCAGCTCGTGTCATTGTCTGCTGTCTCATACAAACACACAAAGTATGATGTACTCTAAAATACATTATTACACACATTATTATTACAAAAATGCTTCAAATTTCACAACATACGCATTAAACTAACAAAACACACATTTAAATAGACATTGTGCTTATATTTATAATTTGTAAAACCTGCATTTTGTGTTCTGATGAGCTGTGAACAGATGAGACACATATCTGCCTGTTTTATAGAACTGCTCTTTTACTCGTCCTGCCTCTCCTGTTTTCAAAATAAAAGTCCCACATACATTGTATGTTTAATATAAGCTTAGATAAATGTAAAAATAAGGGGAAAATATAACTGTTTTAATCTTACTAGGAAATGTTGTGGCCAATCAAACAACGCCTGGGGCGTGCATATTAATGATCCCATCTGCAACATAATCCATGTTTTGTTCTGATTTCCCTGATTTTTACCAGGATTTGTTACTTTTTAAATAGGATTTACATGAGAACGTGAAAACAATGATGTTTGAGGCTGACAGTATGTCATTTCCATACACTGATCCCTTGTTATTCCTAAATATTTCCATATTTTCATTCTATGGCACCTTTAGGGAAATTTTACAATGCAAATCAGAAGGGTTACAAATGGTATATTGAACAAATAAGAAACAAGCGCTAGGGCAAATAGGTTATTATACTACAGAGTTATATTATGTTGTCCAGATGATGAAGGTAAGATCTCTAACGGAAGAACTGAAGGGCCGTGTTCCTGATTGCACCGCTGAAAAAGCCTCCAAAGCCACACTGCAGTCACATCTGGACCAGTACGAGCTGGTTGGTCAGGATCTGGAGAGGGAGCTGTCGTCTCTAACTCTCCTGAGACAGTACGCTCTTAGTCTGCTACATGACGTGGAGGTTTCTGTGTCAACGCCTGACCATGAGCAGCTGCCAAGTCTGAAGGAGATCAAAGCTGTGCAAGATATACTGGAGAGGTCTGTCATTTTTCTTTTGGTTTTTCTCTCGTGTGTCATTTTTTTCCAATGGGAATACACTGTTTTTATAAGATTTAAAGAAATGCAACATGATGACAGATCTATTGGCTGCATCTATTCTAGATGTCATTCACGTGTCTACAGTAGCCAGTGTAATGGCAGCTAATGCAGATTGTAAATACTAAATGCTTGGACTGGGCTGTATTATGCTAGGATAAATTTTTAACAGTAATAGATTTCGGTGTAAATCTTCTGTGTAATGACATGTAAATAAGTAGGCATTGCTAACTCACATACCGTGTGCATGAGCCTAAGTAAGACGCTGATCATAAGTCTGAGACAATCTCTAACTGCAGCGCTCCTAGTAAGATCAGGTCAGCAATCTGTGGTAAACTTTAGATTAATTGTTTTTGATTAGCGAATTACTATTTGTAACTGCAAATGTGAATACAGAATAACGTTGTGTACAATATCTCTCAGTAAGTCAGGTTGTGTACAATATCTCTCAGTAAGCCTCTGCTAATTAATAGCCTCTCCCATGTCCTAATCCACACCCCTAACACAACTAATTGCTATGGTGGCATTGTAAACCTTAGACTAGAAAAATAAAAACAAAATAACACAAAGTTATATCATAAAATTCTTAGTCTTGTTTGATACATTGGTCAGAATATATGAAAAAAGGATCAACTTACTGATTGTGACACCAATCATATGAAGCTTAATTCAGTATCTGCTCTATGAATCCCTTTTCTTTACAATATCAGCCTACTGCTGGGTCCTAGTGCCTGCACTATTAGAAATAACTGGTGTTACACTAATAAAAAAAAGTTTTTTTCTATCTAGGAACAACTCATAAATCTGGAAATCACAAATCTGATTTTCATTCATTGTAAGAAGCTAACACTTACGGGGAAATGAAGCTTTAAACCTGACTCTGTAAGTTAAACTGTAAATGAACACTTCTCAAAAACACAGAAAAGATATCGACATCAGCTAAACCAAGAGGAGTTTGATCATATTTATAAAAAAGTAAAATTTTGTGCATCATTACTATATTTTCAAGGTCCTAATAAAAGAAAAAATTGTCCTTTTCATTTCTGAAGTACTCAAGTTTATTCATTATAACCCTTTTTGTTGATTGTTTAGAATAACTACTATTTAAATAGCTATATAGTGTAATATATTATTAATGTGAAATAAAATTATATATACTATGAAATAGAATTTTGGTCTTACCACCCACCCCTACTGAATGCTAACCAGTTTGTCTCTGTAGTTTTGCTTCCAATATAGCCTTAAACCAATGTCGATTATTGGTGTGTAGATGATATAAGCTGAGTTTTAATCAGTTTAATCTGTGTAGTCTCCTGCAGAAGGCCAGGGCTGGAAAATCTCGGGTTCAGCAGGAGCTGTCGGACAGGGAAGGTGTGGAGAGAGGACTGAGTCTTGTCAAGAGCTGGATCCAGGACTCCAGGGAGCTCCTGCTGAACCCAACATCTGATCTGGACATTCTGTCTCAAGAACTGGAGGTGAATAGAATTATATGTGAAACCTTATGCAGTATCCAACTACATTAATATGACAGTTTTGCATATTTAATTAGGTCAGATGAGCAATTATAAGCTTGAGAACATTGCATTGGGATGCAGCACTCATTGCTTCTGTATACTGCTCATTTTTGTAACTTTAGTATGTAATTATGACATTGCATGCATAAACAATGTTTGCATAATGTACATTGTATAAGTTATATATAATATGTATTATTGTACTACTGTAGCATGAATGGCTTGTCTTAATTTTATCGTATCATTTTGCAGGTGATGCATGGAGAGCTGATCACTCACCGTCAGAATGTGGACAAGCTCGCAGAGCAGCAGCAAAGCAAATACTTAGACTTGTACACTATTTTACCATCCGAGATCTCAATGCAGCTTGCTGAAGTATCTCTGGCACTGGGATCCATTGAGGATCAGGTACATAATTACTCTTTTTATTGTTATTATAATGCATTAATAGCCTCGCTAATCACAGCATACAATTGTTTTGAATAATTTGAACATTTTTACTAATACTTTATCAGCAGTATTAATTACATAATTCATGCCCATAGGTTCAAGCCAGGGAGAGAGACATCCAGAAGTCCAGAGTAATCAAAGAGGAGTTCAACTCCAGAATTCATGACGTATCTGAAAAAATGAAGGCCGTCTCTACAGCTCTGAAGGAAAAGGCCACGGATATTGATCAGGCCAAGGATGAGGCCAGAGTATGTCATACTAATAATCTGTGCATTGAGAACATAGCCATAACCATGCCATACAAATAACCATTAAGTACTTATTTTATATATGTTTGTTCATTTATTTTTGACAACAAAGATATATTGTACGTTAATCAACATTCCTCAAGAATGCAAATCTACCTAGCCTCTATCTAGTCTCTTTGCCAGATGTTATAGGCCTACAAACAAACAAAAATAGGCCTAAAAACCAACAAAAACTGACCTGTATTTCTAGCGTCTCTGTGATGAACTTGACGGCTGTGGAAGAACTCTTGCTGAGCTGGAAGCTGCAGTGCAGGATTTTGGTCGCCGTAACCCTCTGATAGCCAGACAGCTGGCTGATGCAATCGCTAAATTACGAGAGATTCATCATCACACTCTTCGACTGGCTGAATATAAGACTATATGGCTGAAGAAGGTAGGAAGATATAGTTTTATTCACAGGTTAAAGGGATAGTTCACCCAAATTCTGTCATTGTTTACTCATTCTCCACTTGTTCCAAATGTATTTCTTTGGAGTTTCTTTTTTCTGTTAAACACAAAGGAAGATATACTGAAGAATGTTGGAAGAAACAGCCGTTGACTTATAGTTAGGGATGCATAATATATCAGCGGCCATATCAATATTAGCCAATAAATGCTGTTTTTCATTTTATCATTATTGATCCAAGGTTGACATCTTTAAGCTGATAAATTATGCATTATTTCCACTGGTTGAAGCACTTCACATGTATGGCGTGCACCTTACATGAACTAATTCTGCTTGACTAGAGAGAAGACGTCAGCGGTGTGGAAGTTTTTTTGTTGTGAAATAAAATAGGACAGCAGACCTGCAAGAGAAACAGACTTCTGTCTGAGAAAGCTGAAATAAACAACACACTCTTAATTCTATTTATTTAACCAGGTAATAATTCATTGAGATTAAAATCACGAAAGCAGCTACAAATTACATAATATATAAAAACTACGTTACACAAATACACAACTCAAAGATCACAGTGAGAGTTTACCAGAGGATAAAACACACAACTTGTTAAAACTGACTTAAACTAATTCAAGCTGTAGAATGCTTTGTAAATTATTCCTAGCCACAACAGCATTATATCCAAAACACTTTTTTAAATGTATTTTCTTTTTGAACCCAGGGGACTTAAAAATATTCAGAGGTGAAATTGCCAGGCAAATCAGTGACATTTCTAGATGACCTTTCTGTTAAAAAGTCATACAAAAGCATGCTGTAGGAGAAAAAAAACGTGTGTGTGTGTATATATATATATATATATGCACCGTTATGGAATTTTTGACCGATATGATAGCCGATACAGGTAGGAAAAAATACTAGGGATGCATCGATATGGACTTTTTGACCGATACCAATAGCCGATACAGGTAGGAAAAAAAAAA
>CAIGQW010056782.1:7279126-7298650 GCA_903798125.1 Danio choprae
AGTGTGAATGGTGATCCGGGCTGATAGAACGTGCAGGGGGTGTGACAGTACCCCCCCCTCCACGGGTGACTCCTGGCACCCTGGACCGGCGGCGTGGACGACCGCGGCCTCGAGGAGCTGGACGGTTGGGATGTTGCTGGTGGAACATTTAGAGGAGAGAGGGATCGAGAATGTCCTCCCGGGGTGTCCATGACCGCTCCTCGGGGCCGAATCCTTCCCAATCGATTAGATATTGGATCCGGCCGCCCCGCCGCCGGGAGTCAAGGATTTCTTTGACCTGGTATATGTTCTCACCGATGACTTCGGGTTGTGTTGGAGGGGGAGGCAGCTCTGGGTCTGTGGAAGGAGGAGAGACAGGGTCAGTGAAGGGTTTAAGGAGTGACACATGAAAGGCAGAAGGAATACGTGAGTGAGGTGGTAGGTTGAGGCGGTAGGTGACAGGGTTAATTTGGGAGTGAATAGTGTACGGCCCTATATAGCGGGGACTCAGCTTTCTACAGGGCAGTCGGAGACGGATGTTCTGGGTCGACAACCATACTTTATCCCCCGGATGGTATATTGGGTTGGGTAGTCTGCGTCGGTTGGCGGCGTCGGTATGTCTCCGTACTGCCCGTTGGAGGTGGACGTGAGCTGAGTCCCATACCCTCTCGCTCTCCTGGAACCAGTGGTTTACCGCTGGTACTTCAGAGGCTTCGCCAGTCCAGGGAAACAAGGAAGGTTGGTACCCTAGTACACACTGAAAGGGGGTTAGTCCTGTAGAAGCTTGGCGAAGGGAATTCTGAGCATATTCGGCCCACGGTAAGTACTGGCTCCAGGTGTCCTGGTGGTGAGCACAGTAGGTCCGGAGGTAGCGTGAGATTTCTTGAATCTTTCGTTCGGTCTGCCCGTTAGTCTGTGGGTGGTAGCCGGATGAAAGACTGATTGATGTCCCAAGCAATTGGAAGAAGGCCCGCCAGACCCTGGAAATAAATTGTGTTCCTCGGTCGGAGACGATATTCTCGGGGAGACCATAGTTGCGGAAGACATGGTGGAACAGTGCTTCCGCGGTTTCTAAGGCAGTAGGTAAGGCTTTGAGTGGGATCAGTTTGCACTGTTTGGAGAACCTGTCCACAACCACCAATATGGTGGTGTGACCTCGAGATGGAGGTAAATCAGTAGCAAAATCTATGCCAATGTGGGTCCAGGGCCGGCGGGGAATGGGCAATGGTTGAAGTTTGCCCTCAGGAAGACGGTGTGGAGTGGTGGTTACGGCGCAGACCGAACACCCCCGAACATACTGGGCAACGTCCCTGGCCATACCTGGCCACCAGTATTTCCCACGTAGGAGCGAGAGGATTCGCCTGCTGCCCGGATGTCCTGAACCGAGGGAGGTGTGCGTACTTTCGAGGAGGGTTAAACGGTGACTGGATGGAACATAGGTTAACCCTTGTGGAAGACCCGGAGGGGATGGCTCCTCGAGAGTGGCGGCACGGATTTCCTCGTCGATTTTCCATAGGATAGGTGCGATGGAGATGGAAGGTGGAAGAATTGATTCGGGAGTGTCTGGAACAGGATCTGGTGAGTAAAGGCGGGAAAGGGCGTCCGCTTTACAATTTTTACTCCCTGGTTGGTAAGTGATGGAGAAGTTGAATCTGGCGAAGAACAGTGACCATCGAGCTTGTCGAGCATTCAGTCGTTGGGCGTTGCGAAGGTACTGAAGATTCTTGTGGTCTGTAATCACGGTGAATGGGAATTGTGCTCCTTCCAGCCAGTGCCGCCATTCTTCGAGGGCCAATTTGATGGCCAGCAGCTCACGATCCCCTATGCCGTAATTTTGTTCGGCGGAAGTGAGTTTTCATGAATAGTACGCACACGGATGGAGAGCTTTGGGTTGTCAGACCACTGGGAGAGTACGGCCCCTACTCCTACGTCTGCCGCATCGACCTCGACAACGAAGGGCCGTGTAGGATCCGGGTGTCTGAGGATGGGTGCTGCGGTGAATTTGCGTTTGAGGAGTCGGAAGGCGCAATCCGCCTCGGAGCTCCAGGCGATGATCTTCCGACCCCCCCTTGAGGAGAGATGATAAGGGTGAAGAGATAGAGCTGTAATTCTTGATGAAGCGTCGGTAGAAGTTGGCAAATCCTAAGAAGCGCTGGAGCTCCTTGACGGTTTGGGGTATCTTCCAGTTGTTTACGGCGTCCACCTTGGCGTTCTCCATCTGGACCCCCGCAGCGGAGATCACGTACCCGAGAAAGGAGATGGTGGACAGATGGAAGTCACATTTTTCGGCTTTGAGATAAAGCTGATGTTCACGGAGACGTTGCAACACTCGACTGACTTGATCATGGTGGTCTTCCAGATTACGGGAATAAATAAGGATGTCATTGATGTAGACAATTACACATTTGTGGAGGAGGTCTCTGAAGATATTGTTCATGTAATTCTGGAAGACGGATGGACTGTTGGCTAACCCATAGGGCATGACGAGGTACTCGTAGTGACCAGTAGGGGGGATGAAGGCGGTCTTCCACTCATCTCCTTCTCGAATACGGATCAGGTTGTAAGCGCTGCGGAGATCCAGCTTACTGAAAACTCGCGCCTCCCGAAGCTCCTCAAGAGCGGCTGGCACAAGTGGTAAAGGGTAAGCAAATTTCACCGTAGCGTCGTTTAACACCCGATAATCGATACACGGCCTGAGTCCTCCGTCCTTCTTGGTTACAAAAAAGAAGCTCGATGCGGCAGGCGACTTGGATGGCCGAATGAACCCCTGATTGATGGCTTCTTGGATGTAGCTCTCCATCGCCTCGTATTCAGGACGGGAAAGTGGGTAGATGCGACCGCGCGGTAACTTGGCGTTGGGCAGCAGGTCGATGCTACAATCGTAGGGCCGGTGAGGAGGTAGTTGTGTGGCACGTTCCTTACTGAAGACGTCTAGAAAGGAGTGGTAGGTGGGAGGAACGTGCCGGGTGAGGTTCGTGGAAGAGTGCTCTAAGGCGGTTGAGTGAAGGGGAAGAGATGACTGGTTGTTAGTTGGTTGACGAGTGTGATCTTTGCAGGCTTGGCTCCAACTCAGTATCTGTCCAGTGTTCCAGTCGACGGTGGGTTGATGTTGGATCAGCCAGGGCCGCCCCAACACAATATCGACATTGGCCCTAGGCAAAACTAAAAGGTGGAGTTTCTCCTGGTGGCCTGGGGAAATCACCAGGGTGACCTGGCGTGTCCGTCGGGTGATCTGGCCCTCGCCCAATGGTGAGTTCTGTATCGTATAGATACGGTATCGGGTTTCATTGATTACTGTAGGGATGCGATGTTTCGTGATGAAATGAGTGGAGATGAAGTTTCCAGCGGCTCCGGAATCCACCAGGACGTTGACGGGAAAATCACAGGAATTTATGGTTAGAGTGGCTTGCAGATGAGAAATGGTGCAGATTGATGGAGTTGTGGAACAGGCACTCACCATAGGACAAGGCGGACGGACAGGGCAGCCAGAGATGAGGTGAGATGCTTCTCCACAGTAGAGACAGAGTTGAAGACGGAGTCGTCGGTTGCGTTCAGCGGAGGTAAGATGATAGGCGTCCGTAATTATGGGTTCTTCGGAGTCGACGGGTGATGATGAGGTACGATGGAGACAAGGGACGTCAACAGTGGTAAGTGAGGGAGGAGAGTGAGGATGAGATGGTGCTTGGTGACGGGTAGCGAGGGTGGAACAAGCGTTAAGGTGTTGAGAGACGCTAATGGCTTTCCGGATGAAGACTTCCAGATCTGCGTTGTCTTCATAAATTACCATATGTTGGCGAACGTTGGGTGTCAACCCCTGACGATAGGCGGCAAGCAATGCCACTTGGTTCCACCCACTACTGGCGGCAAGGGTGCGGAACTGCAGTGTGTAGTCATGGATGGTGAGTGTTCCTTGGGTAAGTGATATGAGTTGGTCGTGAACGGATAATGGAGTGAGTGCAGAGCCAAAAACTTCTTTAAAGTGTTCGGTGAAGGAGTGATAGGAGTGAAGGACTGGGTTGCGGGCGTCCCAGAGGGCGTTAGCCCATTGTAACGCTCGACCCGTGAGGAGCGAGATCAAAAAGGCGATCTTGGATATCTCGTTGGGGAAGGACTCTGAGTTGGACTCAATATATAGTGAGCATTGTAGGACGAATCCGGCACAGGTTTGAGGATCACCAGCGTAAGTGGTGGGACGAGAGAGCGATGATCTCGACATCGCGAGCGGGTTTACAGGCGGATTCGTCGGCTGTTGGCTCACTGCCGCTGCTTCCGGGTGAGATTCAGCGGCGACCCCGGAAGTACTGGCGAGACTGTCCATTCTCCGGGAATGTATTTGTTATAGGGTCTGGTATCCTGTCACGCGTCACAGAAGGCAGAGACAAGGATCAGTTCAACAGTGTTTATTAAAACACAAAACAGTCTTCGCACCGGAGTGCTAGCGAACAGTTCAATATAAGTCACTTCCCTTAGCAGAGCAAGCCGATGACAGGGGTTAGTCTCAGGATGAAAGGTGACGATGATAGCCTTGACGGAAGATCGGGATGAGCAGACGGAGAGAGTTGTGACCATGTGAAGATGATACCAGACACTGGGTGAATGGAGAGGGTGAGTTATATAGTGCGCTGGTGATGGCTGATGCAGGTGAAGGTGATGAGTGCACAGGTGTGTGTAATTAGTAATCGGGTGACTGAGTGCGTTGTGTAGTGGCTGGAGAGTGTGAATGGTGATCCGGGCTGATAGAACGTGCAGGGGGTGTGACATGAACAATGTTTTATTTAGAAAAATTACCATATTATTTTGGTTACATCTCGGTCACTTCAGCACCAAAATTTAACCCATAAGCTAGCAAAATGAGTAAGAAACAGACGTCTTTGTAAAGTTTCTTTGTGAAGGGGAAAAAGCCCAGTAAAGGACTCACGGACTGCCAAGGAATGATCCGCAACCCATTTGTCAACAAATCAGGTGAATCTCTGTGCAAGAAAATCAACTGCTGAAGATCGCAAATAACGGCGGCCGTTCACATGTCATGTCTTTTCCGCGTTCGTTATTTTCAATGGAGCCGGGTGGCTTGTGCGCACATATTGGAAGCGGCGTAGTGCACCCAGTTGAAAACATCTTCAGAATGCCCGCGAGCGCACCGCAAGTCACATAACAAGAACTGACCGATCAGCTTCATATTTTGTATGGAATATACACATTTTGGTAGACTAATTATCTAAGACAAACACAGCAGTGCTTTTAATTTTCTCCATAAATAAAACTTGTATCAGAGTTACAGCAATGCTTTGTCAGCTTGTCATCCTCTGAGAAAATGGTCACCTAGCAATCTACACACCCCGGGCCACGGTAAAATTGTCAAGCGTTGACCGGTCCACGATGATAAAAAGGTTGGGGCCCACTGATGTACAAGACATTAAAAAATTAAAACTCCATGAGGTTTGTACAGCCCATTTGGAGCTCAAGTCCTAGCTTCTTGGAGCTGACCAGCCCATTTGGAGCTGGCTCTGACCTCCGTTTATACCTTTCTCAAAAACACATTGTATGGGTCAAATGATTTAATGACAAAAATCATTAGAATATTAAGTATGTTGATGTGTTGTAATTGTCCTACTGTACATTTTTCAAAACTCAATGTTTGATTAGTAATGTGCATTTCTTAGCACTTCATTCAGAACATTTTTAAGGCATTTATTTCTGTATATGGATTGTTTTTTGAACCTTCAGATTGCAGATTTAGAAGTTGTTGTTTTTTGAGCAAATAAAAATCCCATCCTAACAAAGTATACATCAATGGAAAAGTTATTTATTCACCATTCAGGTGATGTATAAATCATTTATTATGTCAATTAGTCAATTATTATGACTGGTTGTGTGGTCCAGGGTCACATATTGCAGTTTTGGGCCGATTTATTTACATATACTTTCAGTTTATTTTGTACATTTACTTATACATTTAATATTGGAGTCATAGATCAGGAGATCAGGAAGTGGTCACATTCAGCTTTTCTGCCTCTCTGATTTTTTCTAAAAATAAGAAGTAAAATATTGTGTACCTGCTAAAGGATCTGATCTGGTAACTGAAAGGTTCTTCTGATCAATTATTTAGTGCTTTCTCTGAACCTGCTTTTTGCTCCATGCATATTCTAGCATGGAAAGGTTTTTGTTCCTAAAAAAGATTGGATGTTTTTCAGCGTTTGCTGGCAGACATGGAGAGCTTCAAGCAGCAGGTGGAGGCCGTGCAGGAGTGTCAGAGCGCTCTGAGAGTCCCAGAGGAAGTGGTCACCAGTTTGTCCATCTGCCGCACGGCTCTGAATCTGCAGCAGGAGGCCAGTCAGCTGCAGCACACCGCCATCCAGCAGTGCAACATCCTGCAGGTATAAAATAACAAAAAAAAAAAAAAAAACTGCTGGTCTTGACACTTGACACAATCTATTAACTTGATTGAGTATACGTACATCACTGGAAAGCGTATTTATTTATATTTCAGATAATGCATAATTGTGCTAAAATTGAGACATTTGACTGGTTTTGTGGTCTAGGATCAAATGTTTCTCTAACAAGGAAAATCTAGATGTACTGTATTTTGAGGGTTATTTTTAAGTGAGTAATGATAATAAACAACTTTGCGTACATTATGTACTTTAAAAGTGGGTCAGGTTTTGCTATTTGCAATAGTAAAAGGCACTGCAAAAGCTAAAATAACATCTTCATCAGGGGTGCCCAGTGCTGTTGCTGGAGATCTACTTTCCTCCAGACTTCAGCTGCAACCCTGATCAAACACACCCTAATTTACATCCCACTTAGTTGGTTTAGTTGTTTTTGTTCAGGGTTGGAGAAACTCTGGAGGGAGGTAGATCTGCAGGAACAGGATTGCCTATGCCTGATCTACATGATGAATCGATATTATCTAGAACAGGGGTGCCCAAACTCGGTCCTGGAGGGCCAGTGCCCTGCAGAGTTTAGCTCCAACCCCAATTAGACACACCTGAACCAGCTAATCAAGCTCTTACTATGTGTACTAGAAACTTTCTGGCAGGTGTGTTGAAGCAAGTTGGAGCTAAACTCTGCAGTACAACGGCCCTCCAGGACCGAGTTTGGGCACCCCCTGATCTAGAAGCTCTATAAAGTCACTAAGTAGCATCTTAATTTTGCTTTTAAATTCAAAGCTGTCTGAAAGAGATAGGGTTAGGGTTTATTAATTCGATATAACTTGTCATGAAATAAACATGTATGTTTATTTGATGTCTGTTTTAGGAGGCTGTGGTACAGTATGAACAGTACGAACAGGAAGTGAAAAACCTGCAGGTTATGATTGAAGATGCTCATCGGGTCATTCAGGACCAACCTGTGAACACCAGCAACATCCAAGAGCTGCAGGCACAAATTAACCATCACGAGGTCCAGACTTGTTTTAGTATTATTTCTATATTAAAATTATATTTATTTTATTAGTTTATTAGTTATTTTATTATAAATTTCATTAGTTTTATTTCAAATTATTACATTTTATTAGCTGAAATGATGAATTCCTAAATTGTAATAAACATTACTTTATATATTCAGTTATTATTTTGATAAATGAGCAATATCACATGAGTAGCAGTGCGATGTGGCTGTATATCCGCACTGGTGGGAGGTCTGCGTTGACACGAGGCCACAGGCTGAGTGCCTTAGTGTACAACATTGCACTGCTACAAGTGTGATATTACATTTATACAACAGTTCGACGGCATAATCGTGTGTATTCATTCATTCATTTTCATTTCGGCTTAGTCCCTTTATTAATCTGGGGTCGCCACAGCGGAATGAACCGCCAACTTATTCAGCATATGTTTTACGCAGCGGATGCCCTTCCAGCTGCAACCTATCTCTGGGAAACATCCAAACACACCCATTCACTATAGACAATTTACTCTACCCAATTTACCTATACCGCATGTCTTTGGACTTGTGGGGGAAACCGGAGCACCCGGAGGAAACCCACACCAACACAGGGAGAACATGCAAACTCCACACAGAAACGCCAACTGACCCAGCCGAGGCTCGAACCAGCGACCTTCTTGCTGTGAGGCGATCGTGCTACCCACTGCGCCACTGTGAGGCCCATAATCGTGTGTATAAAAAAGAAAATCAAACATGGAGAGTCTAAAAAATCCTTTTGTACGAGAAACTACTTTCTTCCACCATTCATTCACATCCTCTCTCAAACTTAACACACTGCAATTACTATGGTATAAATACAGCACTACAACTTACAAATGAGAGAGATTGACTTAGAAAGTCACTTACCAGTTTTATAATGATTTGATCAGCTGTAGTTTAAAATTACACTGGGTTTTTCCTCCTCTAAGTGCTTATTATGTGCTCTCTGACGTCATCTTGTGGATGGCGCTGCATAGTTGCAATCTAAACATCTACATTCTCGCCTAAAAAAGCCTCAAAAGTACAAAAAGTGGGTAGCACAATCGCCTCACACCAAGAAGGTCGCTGGTCAAGCCTCGGCTGGGTAAGTTGGCATTTCTGTGTGGAGTTTGCATGTTCTCCCTGTGTTTGGGGACAGGTGTCCAGGTGTCCAGGTGTCCAGGTGCTCCGGTTTCCCCCACAAGTGCAAAGACATGCGGTATAGGTGAATTGGGTAAGCTAAATTGTCCGTAGTGTATGTGTGTGAATAGGTGTGTGTGGATGTTTCCCAGTGATGGGTTGCAGCTGGAAGGGCATCCGCTGCGTAAAACATATGCTGGATAAGTTGTCGGTTCATTCCGTTGTGGCGACACCAGATTAATAAAGGGACTAAGCCGAAAAGAGAATGAATGAATGAATGAATTAAGTATAACTTATTTAATTTTAGCTTTGATTTGGTTATTTTTAATGAATGATTTTTAGGTTTTCATTAGTTCTAGTTTTAGTTATGTATATTTAGCTTAGAGATGCCACACTGTCACCTAATTTTGTTTTTGTTGACATCACCAGCTAAATCACATCTAAAACAACAGCTAAATCTGTCATATTGTGTTTATATTTATCTCACCAGGAGCTGGCTCAGAAAATCAAGGGCTACCAGGAGCAGATTGCATCCCTAAACTCCAAGTGTAAGATGCTGACGGTGAAAGCCAAACACGCCACCACACTCCTGACAGTGAGTGAAGCAGAGGGTTTAACGGAGAGTCTGGAGGAGCTGGACGGTGAAGTTATTAAAAGAAAATCACAGTCGCAAGTCTCTGTAAGTGACCTGAAACCTGCATAAAAGTATAATTGCATGAAAAGAAAGCAGACTGTTGTGTAAATATATATATATATATATATATAAAATAGATATTCTACAGAAATATTTATAATTGTCATTAAAACAAGGTAATTTTTACACAACAAGCAGATTAAATCATACTTTTTAGGTTTAATATTTACTTTTTTTTTTCAAGTATACACTTTTAACAAACTCTTACCAAAAATAAAACACAAAATAGTGTTCATTGTCGGCACCAATAGCCTAGTGGTTAAGTGCGTCGATATATAGCACCAAAGTGCTCACGGCGACCTGAGTTTGATTCCTGGCTCTAGTTCTTATGCCGATCCTTCCCCTCTTTCTGCTCCCAGTACTTTCCTGTCTGTCCTTCACTATCCTATCACAATAAAAAGGTGATAGCCCCCTAAAAAATAATAATAAAAAAATATGTAGCGTTCATTAATTTAAGGTGAATTACAGATGTTTGGGAAAAAAAGGAACTATACATAAATGTAAACTAAATGTATATGTAAATGTATACTTTCCAACTATAAAAAAATACATATATACAAATAATAATAAAAGAAATACATAAATAAAGATGAAACACTGACAGGGGATTATTTATCATGGTTAACATAATAAGTGAACGTGTGTCTTATCTTATAGAACTGTTTTCCTGATTCTCTTAGGGGCCGATCACACCGAATGTGCTTTTTGCGTTGAGATGCGCATCTTGTGAATGGTTTACTAACGGCCGAGAGCGTTTTGCGCACTGCTTATGCGCCCTGCGCGCCTCGCGTTTTAATCACCTGCTGCGCCTCAGGTTTTTGCCGTTGCACGCTGTGCGCTCCAATCAAATGAAAGCAGAGGCGGGGTTTCCGTTGAGGTGACAGCAGTGTCTGTGTTGTCAAGATGACTACAGAGACTTTTGAAGATAGAGGAGAGACTAGCGGTTGCTGTTTTGAGTTATCCGGAGCTGTATGACTTCACAAATCTTGAATATCACAATATTATTAAATATTAAAATGATCCAATATCAACAGCAACACTCTCGCATGATACGCAGCTGATTCAGTCGTTGCCTAGCAAGATAAAAAGCGCACTGCGCTTCTTTTTTTCTTGTCAACAATAAAGGCAATAAAGGTTTTTAGAACGGAAAAGCACTTTCAGTGCGATCGGCCCCTTAAAGAAGGGATCAAGCTTTATAAAACCTATTTATTGATTAATTAATATAAATAAATAAATAAATTTATTTATTTATTTGTAAAATGAATAAAAATCATTCTTTCATCTTTGCAGTTTTACATTTAAATAAGTAGTTATAAAAAGTATATCTAAATGAGCTGACATGGTGTATATACAAAATATATATTGTTAAAAAAAAATCTTATTTTATACATCTTACCAAATGTAGGCTTAAAGGCACAGTGTGTAATTTTCACCACTAGAGTGTGTGTATTCACAACAAACAAAGACATAGGCTGCGTCTGAAATTGCCTACTACTCAGTTGGTACTACATTTGAATTAAAATTTACTACCCAGCCGTTAGATAAGTACATTCTATACAGTATGAATGTATGCGAGTAGTATGAATGGAACTCGGACATACTACATCTGCCATTTGTCATGATCACGTGACCTACCCACGTCGCTTCACTCCGATTCATGAATTCTCTCGCGGGACATAATGGGATAGTGTAGCGTGCATCAGATGCACACTTCACAATCTCGCCGGAAGTAGTAGGTTATCCGGGTACTTCTCACATACTGTTTTTAAAATTTTATGAATTCGGACATACTACTCGGCTCGCATACTGTTTTTAGCGTTCTATATAGTATGGAAGTATGCGATTTTTCGACGCAGCCATAGTTTGATGACAACGTGACTGAGTGTGGAATCATGGGAGTTGTGGTTTTTGGATATTTTTATTAAAAAATCTTACATATTCTGACTTTAACACAAGATAAATCTCTGAATATCTTCCTTCAAAACAAACTGTGCAATCTTTCAATCATCAGTACATGTACAGTTGAAGTCAAAATTATTCACCCTCCTGTGATTTATTATTATTATTTTTTTCTTCCTTTTTCAAATATTTGATGCTTGATGCCCAAATGATGTTTAACAGAGCAGGGATTTTTTCACAGTATTTCCTATAATATTTTTTCCTCTGGAGAAAGTCTCATTTGTTTTATTTGGGCTTGAATAAAAGCATTTTTTTAAAAAACCATTTTAAGGTCAATATTAAAGTCCCATTATTAGCAGTATTTATTTTCGATTGTCTACAGAAAAAAACCATCATTATACAATGACTTGCCTAATTAAACTAGTTAAGCCCTTAAATGTCACTTTAAGCTGAATACTAGTATCTTGAAAAATATCTAGTCAAATCTTATGTACTGTCATCATGGCAAATATAAAATAAATCAGTTATTAGAAATGAGATATTAAAACTATTATGTTTAGAAATGTGTTGGAAAAAAATCTCTCCGTTAAACAGAAGTTGGGGAAAAAAATATACAGCGGAGCTAATAATTCTGACTTCAACTGTATATGGTGTATTGATTAAAAACTGCCCCTGTTAAGCATGATCTTTGCATGTTATATTTAGCTAAGTCTTGACTTGAGTGAAGTGACTGAATAATATCATCAATGTCCTCTTGTGTGCTGCGCTCAGATGTCTGCTGGCCGCTGTCAGTCTCTCCTGTCTCCTGTGACCGAGGAGTCTGGAGAGGAGGGCGCCAGTGAGATCTACTCTCCTGCTTTCTGTCAATCTCCTTCTGCTAGCACTAACTCTGAAGCTGTCATTAGCAAGGTATCAGCACTCCAACTTATTTCTTGCACACTTTTACTTCACTGCCTTCTTGCAAATACCATTTTCACCTTAATTTCTATAATGAAAGGCTGCTGCCTGCTGCATAGTTAACACTCTATCTTCCTTCATTTTTGATGCAAGAGCATTCGTAGCTTGAATATGCAGTTTAGCTGTTGAGCATTTATTCATTTATTTATTTTTCCTTCGGCTTAGTCCCTTATTTATCAAGGGGAATGAACTGCCAACTATTCCAGCATATGTTTTACACAGCGGATGCCCTTCCAGCCGCAGCCCTGTACTGGGAATCACCCATACACTCTCACATTCACACACACTCATACACTACGGCCAATTTAGTTTAAGTCTGACTGTTGTATGGGGTTTGTTTGATTGTCTACTCTCTCAGAGATTAGTTTTTCTGCTATGATTAAAAAATTATAAAAAAAAAACAAAAAAACACTGGTTTATTAAGAATCAAAAATATTACACGGTTACAGATAGTTTACTCTTATTTTAGGATACTACATAGTATTCATGAAAATACTTTGTATGTAGTATATAGTATAACAATTGGTATATTTTATAATAATGTGCTAGATTTTTATAATAATGTGCAAATGTCACCATTTTAACCCTTTATCAGACCAGGAACCATCAATCATTCGTGGTAGCTTCATTTACATTAAATATAATGTAATATATATATATATATATATATATATATTCTTGTTATTATTTTCTTGATATTTAAGTCATAAAAGTGAAAAAGTCTTGTAATAACCCTCAGTTTGACTCCGGGTTTTTTTGTGTGTGTGTGTCTGATCAGTATTTCAATGAGTTTCCTATAAAGGGTTAAATATGGCATGCACATTTAAATGATCATTTTAACACTATTTTGAACTTATATTCAAGTCTATTGTATTTTTTTATATAATATCTATTTTATTTTTAAGTCAATTTTAATACTTTCAGTGCTTCAGCTTATTATTTCAGTTGTGTTGAGTATTAGTTTCTAAGTATTTGATTGATTAAATATGTATTTATTACCTAAAAATGTATTAATTATTCATAATTTGTCTAATTTCACATTTGTAATTAGTATTTAAAATTCTATATGTGTATCTGATTCTTAAATATCTAATTTTATAGCTTAATTTTCCTCTTATATTTATAATTAGATTTGTTCTTAATTATTTATTTTAGAATAACATTAACAATAACAACATTGTCCTAAATGTAGATGTCTATGGGAAGGTCGACTCTCACCAGAGCGCCGGCCCAGGAGCTGTACAACCCTGCACTGGAGTCTGTGGCCAGTTTAGATGATCTCCAGCGCTCGTGGGAGACCCTGAAAAATGTGGTATGTGAATCTTATTAAAAAAATCTCATTAAAGCTTTGACTGGAGGTTTTGACTATTTTAAAGGGGACCTATGATGCCCCTGTTTACAAGATGAAGACTCTGATGTCCCTGGTATGTGAATGTGAAGTTTCAGCTAATAATATCTCACAAATAATGTATTATATCTCTTTGAAACTGCTCCTTTTAGGCTTTGATCCTAATTGTGGCATTTTGGTGACTGTTGCTTTAAATTTAAATGAGATTGTGCTCTTTTCAGAAGAGGGCGGGGCTACAAATGCCTATGTGTCAGCATAGCGTCTAAAGACTAAAGTCCTATGTTGTCAAGGGAGAGATCGCCACTAATGGGCGGGGCTTTCCTTCATATGTCGACACATTCAAAGAGAAAATGTCAATCAAAGTGTTTCTGCAGACTGTTTTTATCAAGTGTGATTATAAAAAATAAAATTAATACATTTTTTACTATTAGACGCTGGCTATATTGACAGCCTGTTGCCACACAACTGTGTTTAAACCCCTTATAAAAGTGATTTTTGCATAATAGGTCCACTTAAAGGCTATCTTTGACATAATAGTTTTAATAGCTAATAACTAATTTTGATTAACTAATGTCTTTTGTCCTGCAATTCAGTTCAATTCAAGTTCAATTCACAATAATTATTGTTTCAAAGCAGCTTTACAAAAGGTGCATGTTATTACATTACAGTCAAAATCTGAAACGTTAAGGTGAAGTGTAAAGGATGGACAGTATATTAACATAGTTAACCTGCAGTTATACAATATATGGTGTCCTTTCTGATATGGTGAGGTCTATATGTAAAACACATTTCCAATGGTATTTGTGTATTGCTAAAGATGTTGTGTTGTCTTTGCCATGATGACAGTACATACTATTTTTCTACTTATTTAGCAAGATTCTAGTATTCAGCTTAAAGTGCATTTTAAAGACTTAATGACTAGGTTAATTAGGCAAGTTAGGGTAATTATCCAAGTCATTAAACAACAGTGGTTTGTTTTGTAGTCAATCAGGAAATTTTTTAAAGGGGCTTATAAAATTGGCCTTAAAAATCATTTGAATTTATTCCAGCTAAACTAAAATAAATAGGACTTTCTCAAGTAGAAATAATATATTGGACAACACTGTGAATACTGATGTTCTTGCTCTGTTAAACATCACTTAGTAAATATTAGAAAAAGATAATGAAATAAAGTTAATGAATAATGTTGCCTTCAACTGAGGACGAAAATGTCCTTCAATGGAAAAGATCATAAAAGCATCATATTTAATTTTGACTTTTTTTTTTTTTTACCAGCAGGTTTTTTTATGCTTGTTGAAACTACTTATTTAAGATGAGCTGAAACAACACAATTGTTGAGATATGTTTGGGGACAACCTAATCGTTTTACGTTCAATCCACTTAAATTTGTAAAAACAATTAGGTTAACCTAATCAATTTGTGTGAACATGAATTAACTTTGTGAAACCCAGCATTGTTTTACAGTGTGCACTGAAAAAATGACGTTTGCTGTTGTCTCGCTCGGGTTGAGGGACATGAAGGCACGGGAACACGGGATGAAATGAAACACGAATTTATTAACAAACACTTACGACAAATACAGGCACTGGAAGAGACAGGGAACTCTGGGAGGACATGGGGTGACGACAGCATGGATAACCGACACGTAGACAATACACCGACGCATAGACACTACAATACCGGAACAAGGATGAAACAAACAGAGGGGTATAAATACACAGGGATAATGGGACAAATGATATACAGGGGTGAACACGGGTGGAACAAATTAACACAAAAAATGGTGGGAAAACAAGAAAGGAATCACATGACGATAACAGAAGCACATGGACACAACAGAACCCTGACAGCCCTGTTTAAACTACTTATTTAAAATGAGCTGAAACAACACAATTCTTGTTTTTTTAGGGGACTACTTAATTGTTTTATGTTCAATCCACTTAAATGTATAAAAACTGATAAATGAACTTAATTCCTTCATGTTGCCCCAACACAAATCGACTGTGTGGAACCCAGCATTTTTTACAATGTAAGACTATTTGACTGTTTTTGTGTTTTATAGATAAGTGAAAAGCAGAAGACGCTCTACGAGGCTCTGGAGAAGCAGCAGCGCTATCAAGGCTCTCTCCAGTCCATCTCCAGTAAAATGGAGTCAATCGAGACCAGATTAAATGAGCCACCAATGCACGATCTCAGTCCTGACAGACAAATGGTCCTACATCAGGTCAGCAGGTTATAGTAGAATTGACTTTTGCTCCAGTTGTAGACTATATATGAATATATGAATAACATGACTTTATATGATTTATATGTACAGTTGAAGTCTGAATAATTAGCCCCCCCTGTATGTTTTTTTCCCCAATTTCTGTTTAACGGAGAGATTTTTTTTCAACCCCTATTCTAAATATAATAGTTTTAATAACTCATTTCTAATAACTGATTTCTTTTATCTTTGCCATGATGACAGTACATAATATTTCACTAGATATTTTTCAAGATACTAGTATTTAGCTTAAAGTGACATTTAAAGGCTTAACTAGGCTAATTAGGCAAGATAGGGTAATTAGGCAAGTCATTGTATAACAGTGGTTAATTCTGTAGACAATCTAAAATAATATTGCTTAAGGGGGCTAATAATGTTGACCTTAAAATGATATTAAAAAATGTTATATGGCTTTTATTCTAGCTCCAGAAGAAATAATATTATAGGAAATACTGTGAAAAATTCCTTGCTCTGTTGAACATCATCTGAGGAACATTTGAAAAAGAAAAAAAAATCACAGGAGGACGAATGATTTCGACTTCAACTGTATATGACTATATATGAATAACAAAACACCATGCTGTCGTACTCCTCCAGAATCAGATGGAGGAAATCGGCAGACTGCAGGATGATATCGATGAGCTCCAGTCCAGCTTTACAGAAGAGCTGTACAATCCTGACGCTGTGGATTCAGACTCTGCGGATCAGCTGGCCATGCAGTCCTCGCTCACTGTGCTGGCGGAGAGAATGGCCACCATACACATGAAGGCTTCTGGAAAACGTCAGATTCTTGAGGTATACCCACAGTAATCATTTAATAATATACACAACAATATTTATTTATTTGAAAAGGTTTAACAAAGGTTTATCTTCATATATTCATTCATTCATTGATTTCGGCTTAGTCCTTTTACTCATCAGGGGTCGCCACAGCGGAATGAACCGCCAACTTATCCAGCATATGTTTTACACAGCGGATGCCCTTCCAGCTGCAACCCAGTACTGGGAAACACCCATACACATTCATTCACACACATACACTGCAGCCAATTTAGTTTATTCAATTCACCTATAGCGCATGTCTTTGGACTGTGGGGGAAACCGGAGCACCTGGAGGAAACCCACGCCAACACGGGGAGAACATGCAAACTCCACACAGAAACACTAACTGACCCAGCCGGACTCGAACCAGCAACCTTCTTGCTGTGAGGTGACAGTGCTAACCACTGAGCCACCGTGCCCCCCTATCTTCATATATTTCAAAATGTAATTCATTTCTATGATACCAAGCTACATTCTTCAGCCCATTACTTCTTCAGTATCATCGTTATCATTTATTGTATTGTATTATTATTATTATTATTATTATTATTATTATTATTATTATTATTATTATTATTATTATTATTATTTTATTTTCAGAAAATGACAATTTGTAAAAAAAAAAAAAAAAAGCTGTTTTCATTTGTTGCAGAAAATCCGGGTTATTCCACTTGTTCTGGTGTTAAGACCTTGCTGTGTTGCCAAAAAATATATAAACAAAGCATGTTTTGTTATTATGACTACTTGCGTTTTGTTCTCTAAAGACAACGTTTTTATTTTACATTTATAAGAAACGTCATCATTAGTTAAATAAGTATTTGATTAAATATGCGGTGTAAACAATATGATAAGATTTTATGGTTATACAACAATAACAGAGGGCCTCACGGTGGCGCAGTGGGTAGCATGATCGCCTCACAGCAAGAAGGCCGCTGGTTTGAGCCTCGGCTGGGTCAGTTGGCATTTCTGTGTGGAGTTTGCATGTTCTCCCCGTGTTGACGTGGGTTTCCTCCGGGTGATCCGGTTTCCCCCACAAGAACAAAGACATGCGGTATAGGTGAATTGGATAAGCTAAAATTGTCCATAGTGTATGTGCGTAAATGAGTGTGTGTGGATGTTTCCCAGTGATTGGTTGCAGCTGGAAGGGCATTCGCTGAGTAAAACATATGCTGGATAAGTTGGCGGTTCATTCCGCTGTGGCGACCCCAGATTAATAAAAGGACTAAGCTGAAAAGAAAATGAATGAATGAATGAATGAACAATAACAGAAAGGTCAACATGATGATCTAAATCAGTTTTTTTCATTACTTTTTTTTATTTTTACTCATTTTATATTCTGAAAAAATTTACCGATGTACACTGTATGCTATTGTGTGCAGGAGCGTCAGAGTGAGCGTGTGGAAAAGCAGCAGCAGGCACAGGCTTTACAGCACTACCTCAACCAGGCAGACCAGCTCGACCAATGGCTGAAGAGCACTCACGGTTACATCACTTCCTGCTCTCAGGACTCAGACGCAGAAGAGCAACTCACAGACTGTCAGGTTAGAGCGCCTCCAACAGCCCATTACTAGAACTGTGTACTTTATTTACCACTATCTAATATTCAAAATAAAAGTATTCAATATTACCTCATGAAATCCACACCTGCTTTGGTTTTTATTGTTTTCAATGAATTAGTTTTGACTTAAAGTCTGCATGAACCAGAAACTGCAACATTTTTTTTTTCGCATTGTGACGGAGTTCCTATAGAAACAGAATATTTAATGAGAAAACAGTGGGTGTGGCTTGTTTTTTCTACTGCAAGCTGATTGGATGTAGTAAAGTAGGCATTTCGTTCAGAAAGATCGGGAAAAGGGTTTGGGGAGAGTTATTACAACCTAACAGACTCCTCCTCCTCCTCACCATTTCTGTTTGTTGTCAAAACTGACAGTTGGAGGGGCGTGGTTAGGTGTGTTAGCCACACCCAATACCTCAGACAGACGTAATCTGAGAATTTAACTAAAAGAAACAGGAAGGGCTTTTTCAGATTTCAATTAAAGATTACAAGGGCAAACTTTTTTTTCATAATGACATGCACAGATTAATTCTTCACCACAAAACTAGCAATAGGAGCTAACAAAATCATGGTTAGTTTTGATTTCATGTGTACTTTAACTCCTCCCAGAAAGCAGGAAACGTTTATCTGTAAACAGCAGCTTTAAAAGGCCTCTGAGATGGCTTGTTTCTTAAGCATCTGTGGCACGAGCTGTAATCAGATTATGCAAATATCCCAGCGTAACGGCTTTGAGGATATTAGAGGATTCCTACAAGACAATTGGTGCAATTGCTAATAATCTGCTCTGCCCCCTTAATTACATATTCATGAGGGATTATTGCTGCATTGGTGGGGGGGGGAAGGGGGCGGGGCTTAAATTTCCTTCACCAGAGAGTCACAAACTGGCAGATTCCCCTCTACTAAACACCTTGATTTTTTTTCTAGACAGTAACTTCTAATGTGATTATTTTTTAAGTGCCATATGCATTGCTGCAGTTATCAATAGAATGCATGCTTACTGTGAGCATGGCACGTGAGGGATTATGGATAATGGATGATAATGGTGAGGGCCTGGGATGAGAATCATGTACGAGCTGGCCTCGCTTCTGTTGCTCCTGCAGAACATGCTGCTGGAGATGGAGGAGAAGGTGCTGGCTCTCTCCGAGCTGTCCCGACACAGCGAGAATCTCCTGCTGGAGGGACGGCCCGAGAACAGAGAGGACGCAGAGCAGCTGGCCCGGAAACTGCGCACGCTGAAGGGGAGCTTGCTGGAGCTGCAGAGGATGCTGCAAGACAAACAGATCAACCTGCAGGTCAGACTTTCAATGAAAGAACTTTGAGCAGTTCAGGTGAAGAAGTTAAACACAAGTATAAGCATTAGTATAGTATAGTATAGTATAGTGTAGTGTAGCATAGTATAGTGTAGTATATTATAGTTGAATGTTTTGTACAGGGACAATGCACATTAATATATTTAACCTAAAACA
>CAIGQW010056782.1:7315928-7331165 GCA_903798125.1 Danio choprae
GATGGATGGATGGATGGATGGATGGATGGATGGATGGATGGATGGATTGATTGATTGATTGATTGATTTTTCCCTAGCGGGAGGGGAACGGAAATGCTATGTGGAAACTTCCACTATGGGGATTTTGTCAGAAGTGCACAGCAGGAAGCAATCACAATCATTCGTGTATAAAGATGCCAGCCGTGCATAGCAAAGACACTTTTACGCTTTCAGAACTTAACACGATACTGAGAGAGTCTTCGGGTTCGTCCAAACCTCCTTCAGACAGAGAGAGAGAGAGACAGAGACAGAGAGAGAGAGAGAGAGAGAGAGAGAGAGAGAGAGAGAACAAGAAAGCTGCCGGTGTTTGAACAGGCTGTTTCTCCCGGTTCCAGAGTGTGACACGCAGTGGCAGATGGTCGAGCTGGGCCATTCTCCCTTGCCTGGGTGTTCTCTGGGTCCGGTCCTTCTAGAGCAGTTAGTATACAGGAGCAAATTTCCTAAAAGAGCAACACGATTGTGCAGCGCGTCTTTTTCAAGATGTCGTTCCGATCATACGTTTCTGGATGTGGTGGTTTCCTGTTCATGGATGATGGGCACGAGCACTGCATTGCATTTTTGGGGGTCCAGTATGTTAATGCGGTGCCATCACTGCGATGGCATGTCTGTTGCACAGCTAAGATCGCGGCTCGCTCTTGTAAAAGACCCACCCCTGTTGTCCCCCGCAAGTCGGTTGGCACTCGGGTTACAGGGAGGGTCACCTCCCACTCCTCAGCACGGCGACGATAGCATATATCAACCACATGGGGGGTATCCCGCCGCATGTCTCAGCTCACACGTGGCAGTAGTGGTCATTTTGAAATGTCACTCACTGTATTTGAATATATATATTTCATTTTTGAATCATTGAATGGTTACATCTCCATTAACTTGTGTTTGTTTTGGTTGTGTCTAAGATCGGGCAGCTCAAGATCAGCCTGAAGTCTGTACAGGACAAGTGGAATCAATACAAACAAGCATCTGAAGAGATTAACGGGTACCTGACGGAGGGCCGCTACTCTGTGTCCCGCTACCGTCTGCTCACAGGCTCTCTGGAGGCGTCGCGGCTGCAGGTGGAGAGTCTGCAGGTAAAACAGGTTATTTTCTTCTGCATTCTTATTGATAAAAAGTAAAACAAATTCTGAGTCTTGTTTATGGTGTCTTTAGAACCTGCAGGAGGAGCTTGAGAAACAGGAGAGCAGTATGAGAAAGTTTGGATCGGTCACACTTCAGCTTCTGGAGGAGTGTCACCCGTCTGTGTCTGACACACTCAATAACACACTCAAAGACATCAATGCTAGGTGCGTGTGGTGCAAAATTTTAAGTTTTGTTATTTCAGTTATTTATATATGTACAATAGTAATCCTTTTGCTTGTTTATGGAGGTAGAGAGATCTATCTACAGTTGAAGACTAAAATTATTAGTATATTTCATTTTTCAAATATGTTTAATGAAGAGAAGATTGTGTTTTAATACATTTTTAAACATAATAGTTTTAATAACTAATAGCTACATTTTTTTGTGTGTGTTTTTGCCATGATGACAGAGCATTATTGTACTAGTTATTTAGCAAAATACTAGTATTTCACTTAAAGTGCAGTTTAGAGGCTTAACTAGGTTAATTAGATTAACTGGGTTAATTAGGAAAGTCATTCGACAATAGTGGCTTATTCTGTAACCAATCGAGAAAAAAAAAAGATTTCTTAAAGGGGGTCTATTTTGCATTATAAAAGGTCATATTTTGGTTTTGGGGGTCTCCAACAACAGGCTGATATGCATGCAAGGTCAAAAAACACTTTCACTGTCTTATAATATGCATTTATTTTTACCTAATTATCCCAACGACTCCCATATGATTCGTTCAGCTATTCATTTGTTCCCAAACCCCTCCTTAGCGTGAGGCTAGTCTGTTGTGATTGGTTGACTGCGTTCAGCGCGAGACGGACAGAAACACCCAGCACAGTTATAAAGTACTCAGAGCACAGAGAATATGTGAGAGCAATGCAGTTAAACACCAGCATTTTCCTCTACTCTTAACCCCAAGTAATAACAATGACACACATTCAGTATTAATCCACACAGTGGCAAAAGTTGAACTATTTTGAAAATTAACCGCGCTACGTGTGAGGAACAGCTGATGGTGGCCTTAGCAACAAACAGCAGGAGATCATAAGCACAAAACGCATCGGTAAAGGAAGAAGCACGCATCACGTATTCAACATGGTTTTGGACGCGATATGTGAATAGCCCATAAAGATTTAACCTGAGAGCATTACAAGCACTGATCTATAATAGATTTGTGATTACAAGCCGCGCGGAGCGATTACACACACAATTAAATACATATTTTGCAAACTACAAAAAACGAGGCAACCATTTTAATCACACTTTACAGTTATTGACAAAGTCCCAAACATTAGTAGTCTTTGCTGATCCTTCTTTTATTAACAAATGGCCATCGAATCCCGCTCTGCAGGGTAGGTTATTGTATCAATCATCAGAAAAATGACAGGAACAAACACAGCACATGGTTGGCTAAACTGTGGTGTTGTTGTGAAATTGCACTTTAACCCTTTATTCCCCACAGCCGCATCTCTGGCCATCTGTCAGTGACAGTAATCTTCGCGTCATGATCAATCCCATGATCCCTCACACAGGCGCCTTCTCATTTTACCGTATCCGACAATTCATATTTGGCGATGTCTCGTATCGACGTCGTGCAGGCAAAAGATCCGAACAAAGGACGAATCATTCATTTGACTGAGTGGACTAAACAGAATCAATAGTTTTAAACAAGGTGAACAGTACACTTTCAGGTTTAAACCTCAGCTGGATGTTTCCATTCACTTAGAGCTGAATTACACACTGCATGGATGGTAATTTTCAAAAACCCATAATAGGGGCTCTTTAAGTGATCTCTTAACAAATATTAATACTACTGGCCTATGCAGTTTTATAAAAAATGTAAATCTTTTTTTAAATTCCAGTCAAAGTCCAAAGTCAAAGTTTATTCCAGTCTAGTCCAGAAGTCGCACTATAATTGGAGATACTGTAAAATGTCCTTGCTTTGTTAAACATCACAGAAAACAGGGAGATATTAAAAAAATAATCTGTCTTATTTAATTATGTAATTTAAATATGTATATAAATCATTTATTCCTTTATTTTCTCAAAGCTACATTTTCTGCAGTCTTTAGTCTAGGATACATATTTACTTTACGTTTTGCTTTTTATTTTAAGTTATTTGCTGTATAGAGTGTTTGAAAAACTGTTGTTTTTGTGTTCATTTCTTTTTAAAAATGCTCTTAAATGGATATTTGAGTGTGTGGTTAATTTAATGTCTACTTCAGGTGGAGCAGTCTACAGGAGGAGATCGTGGAGCGTCTGAAGAGCAGTAAGGCTCTCCTGCAGCTCTGGCAGAGCTATAAAGATCTTTATGGACAGAGTGACTCCAGCGTTCAGACACTGGAGGAGAAAGCCAACCAGATGCTGAAGACAGCCAGCCATAAAGACATCACAGAGGAGGAGGTGTCTGCCTGGATTCAAGACTGTGCTGTGAGTCAAACTGTCTGTGTGTCTGTATATACTGTAATTACACATAGATGTGTGCATGTCTGTCAGCACAATTATTCACTTTTAAAATACTACAGTCTGAGCAGTAATCTGAGCAGTATTTTACATTTACATTTAGTTATTTAGCAGACGCTTTTGTCCAAAGCGACTTACAGTTGAGGAGGCATTCAGCGATTCAACAAGAAGAGGCAATACATACAAGAAGTGCTAATTATACAAAGGAACAGTTCAGAGAATTAAGTGCTAGAGTCAGGAGGGGGGGGAGTGTTTTTTTAGAGCGAGAGAGAAAAAAGAGTGTTTCTACAGGTGGTTTGTCAAGTCCACTCACCTGTGTGAAGAACACTTAATAAATGCACAAAATTAATTTTTTACTTTACTTTTATATATGTATATTTGGAGTGATTGTAAGAGCATGTCTGGTGCAAATGTGCAAAACTGGTGCAAGTGTGGGTTAAAGTGTCAGAGAGATGAACTAGTGTGTTTTCTACAGGTGGTTTGTCAAACCCACTCACCTGTGTGAGGCAAACTCAGAATTGATAATGTTTTGGGGTTGTTGTGTGGTGTGGTGGAGGGAAGAGAAGAGGGGGGGTCCTGGTTTTGTTCACGGGAGTTCTAATGATCGCGGAAGATATGGGTTTTTAGTTGTCGTTTAAATGATACCAGTGAATCAGCAGTCCGTGTGGGAATGGGAAGATCTTTTCAACAGCGTGGAACATTGAATGAAAAGGTTTTGGAAAGTGACTTATAGCCTCTCTATGATTGTACTACAAGGCAGCGCTCATTTTTGTAGTTATTCATGAGTATTCTTAATATGTGCATCACATAAAGTGTTTTTTATTTATTATTGAACTTAAAATGTATTTGTTGCCGTGCATTTTATCCAAGCAATTGGCTATATCATTATAAAAATGTAATTTACACTAAAGAATTTCATATTTTTGCCTCCTAAATATCGTAATAAAGCAAAAAGTAAGATGACATTCTGCAATGTCAGTGAATGAGTTCTCTACAGCAGATTGTTCATAAGTTCCCAATAATGTGTGCTATTATGATATTGGAGTCTCATTAATCATTTATCATTTTTATATCTTTCAGGTACATTTTAAAGAGTTAGAATTAGTTGTACTGTGTGCTCTCTTAAATAATTGACATGATAATAATATACCTTCACGCAGTATTATGTTTATAATGCAATAAAACACAGATCAATGCTATAAATAATAAATCATGCATTATACATTTCAGTAATAGTAACCATTTGTATGGGAAGCATTTTGTGTTACAACTGTGATTATAGTTGCTAATGAAATATGTAATAAAATTAAAAGACTGAAGTAATGGACACTACATTTGAATTTGAATTCACTACACGACCGTTAGAAAAGTGCTTTCTATATGTAGTATGGATGTATGCGATTTCGGACACAGTCATGCAGTATGTCATGTTGCACATGCGCACTTTAATGTGCATGAACTAGTGTATACATGACATCACTGTGCTACAGGCTGCGGCGAAGACAATTTGTTTAATGTTATACACCCTCATTAAGAATGTACGATGATTTTCGATGACTCTGTGTTTGTTCCCTCAGGAGCTGCTGCGCTCTCAGGCTCCGGTTCAGGCATCTCTGCAGGTTTTAATGGAGTTAGGAGAACAGCTCAAACAGCAGGTGGACACATCCGCTGTGGCCTCCATCCAGTCAGATCACCTGTCTCTCACCCAGCGCCTCAGTGTGGTGGAGCAGAGCCTGAGCCGACAGCAGGTGGCGCTGCAGGTCAGTCAATATGATCGGTGCTGTATTAGGCCATGTTCACACATGCGTATTTTTAACAGTTTTCCTCGCATTTGTTTTAAAAAACGTACTGTGACGCATGTTATGGGTACTCCGAACAAACAGGTGGCGATAAAAGCCTTTTATGCCAGATTCACACCAAATGCGGAACTAATGCTGCGTCCCAATTCACATACTATCTGTCCTAAATAGTATTAGAAAATAGAACTAATAGGTCCTAAACCGTAGTATGTTGAAAAGTTTATGTCAATGGTTCCTGGATGGTCTACTATTTCCGTTAAAAATTCAAAGTGCAGAACCATCCATACTCTAACCGCTAATATTGTCCATATCATACGTTGAATTCGATTAGAACTACAAACTTAAAACGTGTAAACAAACTACAAACATGGCGGACACGCGAGAGCAACCGTCAAGTAGAGAGGCTTCGGTAAAGTAGTTTTAATGACTATTAACTAATATCTAGCCTACTGGAAAATATTTAAATCATGTTTTCAGTGTTATATTTCAACTGCACAGCAATGTGAACTTCTATAAAGACGTGTTTGGACATACTTTTAGGACATAATATACGTATACGAATTGGGACACAGCATAATTATTTGCGTGAGTACTTTGCATACAAGGCAATGCAAACATGAGAACAAAGGCGGATTACCGTCCTGTGGTGCGACCGACATGGCATATGTGATGCGTTTGACGCAAAGGTGTGGAATTTGCCTCAATTACATTTTCTGTGTCTGGTGTGAACCCAGCCGTGTTGGCCGAATTAGTAATAAAGTAACTAGTTACTAAAATTAAATGACTTTTCAGCTAAAAAAAGAGTAAAGTAACGGATTACTTTTCATTGTTAGCTCATTTTAATACAGTTACTTATAATACACCTGCTTAAGTAAATACTGTAAGTAAATTCAACAGTTCTTTATACACAATTATACAGAGAACAGAGTAATTATATTCATTTATATTATTATTATTTATTAATTATTTATACATTTATTCAGAGAAACAGAGCAATTATATTCATTTAAATTATTATTATTATTTAATAATTATTTATACATTTATTTAGAGAAACAGTAATTATATTTATTTATATTTATTATTTATTAATTATTTATACATTTATTCTGAGAAACAGAGCAATTATATTAATTTATATTATTATTATTTGTTAATTATTTATAAATATATTCAGAGAAACAGAGTAATTATATTTATTTATATTATTATTATGTATTAATTATTATATTAATAGAATAAATCTATTTTTCAACTAAAGAACATTTATCATTCAAGACAATTGCAAATGCTTAGGAAAGAAATTGATTGGTAAAGTAGTTTATGACAATATAAGGTATAAATTCAGTGTAATTTTAGGTATATAAAATAATATAAATATTTGCAGAGTAATTGTATATACTCTCAAATTGGATTTGAGTATTTAGTAATTAAGTTATACAAGTAATTACTTAATAAATTCAATTACATAAGTAACTAAGTTAATTTTCAGACAAAGTAATTAGAAAAGTAATTTCAATACATTTGTAATGATGTAATTAGTAAATAATAATTTATTACTTTTTTGTTGTAACTCACCCAACATTGTGTATGAGAGTGTTTTTATTGTCCAGTACTCAGGTTTTGTTTCCCCACAACAGGCTGGAGTTCGGGACTATGAGACGTTTAATGAGCAGCTGGACTCTCTGTCCCGCTGGATTGTGGAAGCTGAGGAAGTTCTGAAAGGACAAGATCCCAACGGATCCTCTGACCAGTCATTGATTCAAGACCGCATGGAGGATCTAAAGGTATACAAGACTGATTAGACAATGATGAAATAGGGATTGGTTTGTTATTAAAATGAAATGTTTAAATAAAATAAAATATAAATATTAGCTTTAATATTTAATTTAAGAAATATTAAATTATGTATGTAATATTTATTTAACAAATTCGCTTTTTAAATAGTATTGATAAATATTCTAAAAATATATATAATATAAAAAATATATCATAAAAATGTTAAATATATATTTAGATTTTTGTATTACATTTATTCATTCATTTTCTTTTCGGCTTAGTCTCTTTATTAATCTGGGGTCGCCACAGCGGAATGAACCGCCAACTTATCCAGCATATGTTTTACGCAGCGGATGCCCTTCCAGCTGCAACCCATCACTGGGAAACATCCATACAAACTCATTCACACACATACACTATACGGACAATTTAGCTTACCCAATTCACCTATACCGCATGTCTTTGGACTTGTGGGGGAAACCGGAGCACTCGGAGGAAACCCACGCCAACACGGGGAGAACATGCAAACTCCACACAAAAATGCCAACTGACCCAGCCGAGGCTCGAACCAGCGACCTTCTTGCTGTGAGGCGATTGTGCTACCCACTGCGCCACTGTACTTTTGTCACATTTTTAGATTACTATTCATTTATAATATATTTATAATATTATATTTAAATATGATATTTTTTGTGTTGTGTTTTATACTTTTTTTTAATTGTTTAAAAAAAATAGTAAAAGTAGTAAAATAAAGTAAAACAATTGTAAAAGTATTTTGTGTCCAAACAGTTGAATACACAAATAAATTTGACATTTTACCCAATTTGAACATTGTAAATGATTAATTGTTTAAATGTCATTAGCAGTATACTGATATACTGTTGTTGTTGTTGTTGTTGTTGTTGATTTGTGCAGAAACAGATGCTGAAGTTCAGCAGTATGGCTCCTGATCTGGAGAGACTAAATGAACTGGGTTACAGACTCCCTCTTAATGACTCGGAGATCAAGCGCATGCAGAACCTCAACAGAAGCTGGTCCACAACTTCAGCTCAGACCACCGAGAGATTCTGGTTCGTTTCAGCTCATTACTGAACACTTCAGTCATGATATATAGTCTATAAAATCTACTGTGTAATATAGGCTTATGACAGTATCACATTTGTTGTTGCAATTACCTGATGAAGCTTTTATTATGGTATACAGTATTATCATGGTATTTATCTAAGCTGCAAAAAAAGTAACTTACAGTAAGTTACAGGTTTAATGGGCCAAAAGATTTACATGAAAATGTTAGATAATAAATTGTTACGTTAAGTATTTGGTGCAGTGATGAACAAACACAGAAATACAACAATCTGAATATTCTTAAAAAGTACTCTAAAAGCAATACATAATTATTCACGGTATTTTGAAGTGCCCATGATATCAGTATTGTGCATGATCATTATCAAGATATAAGTGATTAAATATTGCCATATGTCTAGTGTTATATTTGAAATGCAAATATAACATATTTGAATAATTATCTCTAATGAATCAGCATCTTCAAAAGTGTCCTGAAAACCTGTTGTACACCGGTATTTGGTCACGTTTTTCAAATCTTAGATTGTTTTAAATGAATCATTGTTTAAGGTATCAATCAAATGTTGTAGTAATGTTGTTATCTAATCAAGAGGAATTAACAAGCTCTTTGAATTAAGTCAATTCGATCTGACTTCCAGTCCAGCTTCGCTTTGGGCTTTAGCACCATGTCCTAAACAGAAGACGAGACAACATGCGATTAAATATATATTTTCCTTTTTGTCTGCTTCATATAATAATAATCTCTAAAGATTCAGCATCTTCAAAGGTTTCCTGAAAACCTGTTGTAGACAATCGACTACATGTCTTCTGCTGACTGATTGATAATCCAAACTGTTTTAGTATAAATGTAAAAACCTTCACCTTCAGGTCATGGTTTAAACGTTTGCCTTCTAAAGGGTGTGTGAATTGTCTCCTCAGTAAACTTCAGGCACTGCTACTCCAGCAGCAGACATTTCTGGAGAAATGCGAGACGTGGATGGAGTTCTTAGTGCAGACGGAGGAGAAACTGGCCGTGGAGATTTCCGGAAACTTCCAGAGCCTGATAGAGCAGCAGAGAGCTCATGAGGTCAGATACAACAAAGCAAATTATTTCATGTCACTCACGAGCTGCAAACCTTGCTTGCATAATAATTAATATGGATGCAGCACATTTTATCTGCCAAAAGTTATCAGTTAAAAAAAGGCAGTTTTGTTTTTTGGCTGAAAGAATAAAGGCTATGCTGCAGCCCAGCAGTGTTCAGCTGGTTTCACACTCCCTCTAGCTGTAGTCATTGCGAGGATAGAGCTTTATTATCAAGCCCAATCATTTCAATGATTTATGCCGCCACCAGCCAAAGCACAAGAGCAGCGGAGCGCACCATCGACAAGCTAGCGCATGCGTCATGGTTCAAAATAACTCAATATTCCAACACAGACTCATTCTCAAAACGTACCCCTAGATACATTTCTTTAGATCTCTGCTCAATCGGTGCTTTTGAAAACATTATCGGTTGGGTTTAGGGAAGGAGGAGGGTGGGTTTGTTGATCGGTCAGTCAGTCAGTCGACAGCGGCCTCTGGTGGATTTACATGAGAAGAGCAGAGAGAAATCTGAGATCTCAAAAGGCATACACAGCGGCCTCTGGCGGATTCGCAAAAACAAAAACTCCAAAAAAACGCACCCCCTGGGATGTATTTGGCGCTCTCCAGAAATGTATATAGGGGTACGTTTTCAGAATGAGCCTGGGTTGCAATATTCTGCTCTGTGGAGATTTTGCTCAAGTACACATGTATTTATCTATGCATGAACTGCACATGCTCACTGGAAAGGAAAAGTCCGCTCAACTACCTAAAAAATAATAGTAAATGTACTAAAATAATAAATCAGTTTTACAATGCATTTTCAGTTACGTTTTTCAGAATTTTGGGTTCAGCCCAGAATTGTCATTTCTGTGCATACCTTTGTTTGTTGTTGTAGCTGTTTCAGGCCGAGATGTTCAGCAGACAGCAGATCCTTCACTCCATCATCAGTGATGGACAACACATGCTGGAGCAGGGACAGGTGGACGACAGGTGAGGGCCATCTTCATCATGATCATCATCAAATGGACTTACATTTGAAGTCAAAATTATTAACCCTCCTGTATATTTTTTCCTTGAGTATTTTTTTTACAGAGAGAAGATTTTTTTCAACACATTTCTAAACATAATAGATTTAACAGATTTGATGCTTCTGTTTGAATCCGTCCGTGTTTGCAGAGATGAGTTCAAGCTGAAGCTGGCTCTGCTCAGTAACCAGTGGCAGGGTGTGGTGAGACGGGCACAGCAGCGCCGGGGCATCATCGACAGTCTCCTGCGCCAGTGGCAGCGCTACCGGGAGATGGTGGAGAAGCTCCGCAAGTGGCTGCTGGAGGTCAACCATCAGACCCAGAGCCTGCAGGCGGGTACACCGGTGCCACTGCAGCAGGCACGAGCCATGCTGGATGCAGTTCAGGTAGATAACCTCCAAGAACATCTTAAAGGGACAGTTTCACCTTGTTTTAGATCTTAGTATCAGTATGTTAGTTTTAAGGATATCTATAAGCTAGTGTGCTCTAAAACAGTGACAAAATTCGTGTTTAGAAGATATGAAACTGATATAAACATGTAACGCATGTAGTCTGTCACTTCCGCCTAAATGGATCAGCGTTTTTTTTTTCACATCACCTAAAACTTCAGTTTCTCATCAAATCTTGACCAAATCTTGACCAATCAAATGCTCTCTAGTATCTGACATGCCCCGCCCCTTCAAGGCTTACTTTTCATTTGCTTTTCATTTGATGGCTTGACCACAACTCTCACTGGCAGAACGGTGATAAAACAAAATGCTATTGGCTGTTTTTTTAAAGGGGAGGAGCTACTCTCGTGTTTCAGTTGAGATTACGTCAAAACATTGAATAAAAAATGCACATTTCAAAGCACTGCACGGGACCTTTAAAGGCACAGTTCACCCAAACGTGGAAAATTTCCTGTCATTTACTCACAATTAAGTGGTTGTAACCTGTTATAACTTTCTGTCTTCTGTTGATCACAAAACAAGATATTCTGAAGAATGTTGGAAAAGAGCAGCCATTGACATCATAGCAGGAAAAAAAAATACAATGGAGGTCAATGGCTGTTTGTTTTCCCCAGCATTCCTCAGCATATTGAACAAGTGAAGGGTGAGTGAAAGATGACAGAATTTAAAGTCCCCTCCACAATTATATATTTGATATGTTTTTACATATAAAACACATAGTACTATATTTCAATTACTAAAAATATACTTTGTCTTAACAATTATTAACACTGTACACCAGAGATACTGTTTTAGTTTTGGCTTCTGTTTTTAATATTTGATGTTTTCTTGTGTTTTTGGTTTTGGTTTATTATTAGTAATATAGTTTTTAAATCATTTTGTACCTTGTCTTAGGTTTTTTTTTAATTAGGTTAATCTATTCTAAAATGAAAAATATTGCCTTGTTAACTAGCCTTCAACATTATTATTTTTTAAAGATTTATTTCAGGTTATGAACATGTTATGGTTTTAGTTAACCACAATAACACTGCCACACATTTATTTATTCATTTTCCTTCGACTTAGTCCCTTATTTATCAGAGGTCGCCACAGTGGAATGAACCACCAACTGTTCCAGCATATGTTTAACGCAGCAGATGCCCTTCCAGCTGCAACCCAGTACTGGGAAACACCCATACACTCTCGCATTCACACGCACTCATGAAAATACTAGTGGCCTAAGACTTTTGCACGGCACTGTACATCCGAGGGAACAAGACAGAGGGAAGTTAGCGAGTGAAGGACATAGTAAATTGGACTTGAATGCAGCCAGCAGTACCAGGTGTGTGTGTTTTGCCTCGGGTTATGGGTTGTGATGGGTTGTTTGATGCTCTGCAGCTCAGAGAGAAGGTTCTGCTGAGACAGCAGGGCAGTTACATCTTGACGGTGGAAGCTGGTCGACAACTGCTTCTGTCTGCTGATTCACGAGCTGAAGCCGCTCTACAAGAGGAGCTGCTCAACATTCAGGAGCGCTGGAGAAATGCCAACATCCGCCTGGACGAGCAGAAGAAGGAGCTAGCCGTCCTGCTCAGGGTACAGTTACAGAAACCACGTTTACTTCATTTGCAGCCCTTATTGCTTTATGTCTGAATAATTTGAGTTAAAAAAACTAACAAAACTGATGTACTGAGTTGGCCATCCCACAATTATGTAAAACTTTGAGACAGTTATAAAAATGTAAAAAAAAATCCTAAACAATTCCTATAAAATAAATTCTTGGATATTTATTTATTAAATTAATTAAGACTTTATTTAAATATAAATAAATATATAGTAATTAAAAATGAAATGATCATAAAAACGCATCTTAATATAAATGATTACAAAACCTAATCTTCATATAAATATCACAAGTGATATAAGTGGAAACATTAGGTAAATAATAACAAAGATATTCTTCACTCATTTTTTGTTGTTCATTCATTCATTCATTTTCTTTTCGGCTTAGTCCCTTTATTAATCTGGGGTCGCCACAGCGGAATGAACCGCCAACTTATCCAGCATATGTTTTACGCAGCGGATGCCCTTCCAGCTGCAACCCATCACTGGGAAACACCCATACACACTCATTCACACACATACACTAAGGACAATTTAGCTTACCCGATTCACCTATAGCGCATGTCTTTGGACTTGTGGGGGAAACCGGAGCACCTGGAGGAAACCCACGCCAACACGGGGAGAACATGCAAACTCCACACAGAAATGCCAACTGACCCAGCCGAGGCTCGAACCAGCGACCTTCTTGCTGTGAGGTGATTGTGCTACCCACTGCGCCACCGCATCGCCTTTTTTGTGTTGTTGTTTGTTTTAAAAAACTAAATTAACTATTAATTTAAGAATATGCAAGCTAATGCTAGGAATTAATTACATGTTATTTATATGAATATAAAATAAAAATAAATAAAAATAACATATAATTCATTTCTAACATTAGTTTGCATATTCTTAGATGAACAGTTTAGTTTAGTTTTTTAAAACAAACAACAACACAAAATTGAGAGAAGAATATCTTTTTGTTATTATTTGACTAATGTTTCCACTTATACTGATATCACTTGTGATATTTCTATGAGGATTAGTTTTTGTAATCATTTATATTAAGATGCTACTTCACACATGATGAAATGGTCAATTAATTGATTTAAATTTATTGTAAATATAATTTTGGTGTTTGTTTTATTCGGTCAGATCTCACTTTTTTGTATTTCAGGATTATTCATTTTGCCTTCAATTTATTGTTCAGTGTTGCACCAAAAACTACAGTTCAGACTTTTCAATTACAGTTCAGAATTGATTTGCTTGTAAGTTGGACATAATAGTTGAGTTTAGTGTGCGTGTGCGTGTGCGTGTGTGTGTGTGTGTTTTAAATTCACAACCCACTCTGAGCTGATGTAAACTGTGTTCAGGATTGGGAGAGATGTGAGAAAGGAATCGGAGGATCTCTGGAGAAGCTGAGAGCTTTTAAACGACAGCTTTCACAGCCGTTGCCAGATCGCCACGAGGAGCTGCAGGTGGAACAGATGCGCTGCAAGGTATGTAAAGTTAGCATGAAATCAAAATGTACTCTCCTTATTTTTACATGTACAGTTGAAGTTCAAATTATTCGCCCTCCTGTGAATTTTTTTCTTTGTCAAATATTTCCCAAATGATGTTTAACCGAGCAAGGAATTTTTCACAGTATTTCCTATAATATTTTTTCTTCTAGGGGAAGGCTTATTTGTTTTTATTTAGGCTAGAATAAAAGCAGTTTGTATTTTTTTTATTAAAATATTATTAGCCCCCTTAAGCAATATTTTTCTTAGATTTTCTACAGAACAAACCATTGTTATACAATGACTTGCCTAATTAACCTAGTTAAGCCTTTAAATGTCACTTTAAGCTGAATACTAGTATCTTGAAAAACATCTAGCAAAATATTATGTACTGTCATCAAAGATAAAAAGAAATCAGTTTAGAAATGAGTTATAAAAACTGTTATGTTTAGAAATCTTTTGAAAAATCTTCTTTCCGTTAAACAGAAATTGGGGGGAAAATATAAAGGGGGGCCAAAAATTCAGGAGGGCTAATAATTCTGAGTACAACTGTATATAGAAGTGCTTGTTATAAATGATGTATCTGTGCACTCCATTATTTCGTACAAATTAAATTGCCCTCATAATCTTCAATCAAATAAGTTAGACTCTTACTCAGATAAGTAAGACTGGGGCCATCAGTCTTTTGGGGCAGGGCTATCAGTCTTTCAGGGCGTGGCCATCAGTCTTTTGGGGCAGGGCTATCAGTCATTTAGGGCGGGGCCATCCGTTTTTTGAGGCAGGGCTATCAGTCATTTAGGGCAGGGCCATCAGTCATTTTGGGTGGGTCTATTAGTCATTTAGGGCGGGCCATAAGTAATTTGGTGCGGGCTATCAGTGATAGAGGGCGGAGCCATCAGTCCTTTGGGGTGGGGCTATGAGTAGTTTGGGCTGGGCCTATCAGTCATTTAAGGTGGGGCTATCAGTGCATGTACCCTTTTTACTTTCATCAATTTTCCTTCACTTTATTTGCCATGCCCATCTTCTAATGATCAAATCGGTTCCCAAAGGATGAAATTAAGCACCGCCCTTAATTTTTTTTCAAATTTCGAATATCACAATAATGGAAAAATGAACAAATTTCTGTTTCATGCTGACTTTATCTGAACACTGAAATGAAGAGTCATGACAAACGTTTAATCCCTGCAGGATCTGGAAAGTATGTTTGATGGCTGGAAGGAGGATCTGACCCATCTTACAGTGCTGAGAGAGTCTCTGTCCAGCTACATCAGTCTGGAGGATCTGCGTGTGCTGCAGGAACGCATCGAGCTGCTGCACCGCCAGTGGGAGGAGATCTGTCACCAGGTACACTGCAAAAACTGT
>CAIGQW010056782.1:7333446-7357476 GCA_903798125.1 Danio choprae
TACACATACACATATACACACACACACACACAAACGTATACACATAAGCATATACACATACACATACACATGTACATATATATACACACACACACACACACACATTATTATGTTTCTAACATTTATGATAAATTTTTGTATAATTTTCTTTTAATATTGTATAACATGTACATTATTTAATGTAATATATTATATAATTTGTTTAATGTAGTTATAATAAATAATTATGTGTGTGTAAATTAAATTTTTATTTTATTATTAAATCATCAATACATTGTTTTATTTCATTCCATACAGTACATTATATACATTTTTAAAAACATTACAATCGATTATATAATATAAAAATATAACACATGAAAATGTTCATTAATACCAAGCATAATGTGCCTTAATTAAGCAGTAACAACAGTTAAAATCACATGGTATTTTGCCGGAAACTGTGGTTTCCATCAATACCCTATTTTTGTAAGACATCATTGTAACAGCTTACCAATAGCCAATAGCCACTAGCTCAAAATCAGCTTTATTTGTATTATAAGTTTGTCTCTCTAAGCAATAGCACTGTCTGTGTGTGTGTTTCAGGACTATCAGGAGGAGGTGTCTGCGGCTCAGGAGAACAAACTCGAGCTCCAGCATCTGGGTGAACGATTAGCTCGAGCCAGTCACGAGACCAAAGCCTCTGACATTGAACACAAACTCAGTAAAGTCAATGAACGCTGGCAGCACCTGCTCGACCTCATAGGAGCCAGGTAACACACATCGGATTGTGCCAATTTCAGCACTATTTTATATGATTCTCGCTCAAAAATGTAGCTGTAATGCACATGCTGCATTAATCTGTTGTCATTAAATTTGCATTGTGCTGCAGTTTACATTTTTCTCTCCTACCTTATAAATCTCTCATTTTTAATATTCAGTTTACTTGTATAGCGCTTTTCACAATAATTGTCGTTCCAAAGCAGCTTACATCTAAACATAATAATTTTAATAACTTCTAATAACATGTTGACAGTACATAATATTTAACTAGATATTTTTCAAGATACTAGTATTCAGCTTAAAGTGACATTAAACGGCTTAATTAGGTTAACTAGGTTAATTAGGCAAGTCATTGTATAATGATGGTTTGTTCTGTAGACAGGCTAAAATGGTTTTTAAAAAATTCTAAACTGCTTTTATTGTAGCTGAAATAAAACAAATGAGACTTTCCCCAGAAGAAAAAATATTATAGGAAATACTGTGAAAAATTCCTTGCTCTGGTCAACATAATTTGGGAAATATTTGAAAAAGAAGAACAAAAATCACAGGAAGGTGAATAATTTTGACTTCGTCTGTATGTGCAACCCTGAGAATGTCTTTGTTTATTCAGGGTGAAGAAGCTGAGAGAGACGTTGGTGGCCGTTCAGCAGTTGGATAAGAACATGAACAGTCTGCGCTCTTGGCTCGCTCACATCGAGACTGAACTGTCCCGTCCCATCGTCTACGACACCTGCGACTACCAGGAGATCCAGAGGAAACTTGATCTGCAGCAGGTACAGTAATAATTATAATATTCGTTTATTTATTAATTTTCCTTCGGCTTAGTTTCTATTTCAGAGGTTGCCACAGCGGGATGAACCGCCAGCATATGTCTTACACAGCAGATGCCCTTCTAGCTGCAACCTAGTACTGGGAAACACCCATACACACTCATTTACACACACACACACACACACACACACACACACACACACACACATACACACGTACACTACGGCCAATTTAGTTTATTCAATTCACCTATAGTGCATGTCTTTGGACTGTGAGGGAAACCGGAGCACCCAGAGGAAACCCACGCCAACACGGGGAGAACATGCAAACTCCACACAAAAATGCCAACTGGCCCACCTGGGACTCGAACCAGCAACCTTCTTGCTGTGTGGCGACAGTGCTAACCACTGAGCCATCGTGCCGCCTCAATAATAATAATCATTTATTTTTATATAGCACCTTTAAAACTTAATTCTCAAAGCGTGAACACACACACATGCACATGCGCACGCAGTTTCTAATGAATGCGCATAACCACACACATGCGCGCACACACACACACACACACACATATGTCACAAGCTTTGTCTACAGAATGCCCACCTCAAAGACTGGTTGTTAGACTAAGTGCTCTTCTTTCAATTATCAATTTTTGCTCTCAAAATGGCTATAAAAAAAAAATGATATTCAAGCACTTACAATTGTAATGTTATGTGAAGCGCAGCAGTGTCTTGTTTTTCTGTTCATTATACACTGCAAACATGCATTTCTTATTTAGATTTTTGTCTTGTTTCTAGTCCAAATATCTAAAAAAAACATTGTTTAGTTTCAGAAATAATTTTCCAAAATGAGTTTTTCCTTAAAACAAGTACAATAATCTGCCATTGGAGTAAGCAAAATAACCTTGTTTTTCCTATTGAAATAATAATATTTTTGCTTACCCCATTGGCAGATTATTTAGCTCTTTTAAGGAAAAACTCACTTCATTTTGACACATTTATTCTTAAAACAAGACACTGTTTTGCTTGTCTATACAATGGTTCTTGATTTTAGATATTTGAACTAGAAACAAGTCAAAGTCTAAGTAAGAAAAGCATTTTTTGGCAGTGTGGACCATAGGATTCAGCTTTTTATTCAGGGAAAGTCAGGGAAAGGTCAGGGAGTTTTACATTTGAAACAGTGGGACACCTTACATTAATGAATAAATCCACTTAATTTTGTTTCATTCACATAATACATTATGGAGCCCTTTCACAAGATGCGTTTAACACTCATCAGCATCTTAAATCCTTGAAAGATTTTAATATTTAAAAAAACTAAACAATGTATGAACATTTATATGTAATTATGTATGTACAGTATTATATCATCTTAGCATCATATTACAAACAACCAATTACTGCTTGTGCGAGGCGTTTCTAATGCAGAGTCTATGGGGGTGGAACAATAAATTTGACGTTTGTTCTCTCTTCTGTCTGCCATTATCAGTCTCACACTATTTTTGTCCTTTTTCTGAAAGTCTTGATAACACCGTTGTGGAGTTTTTCTTTTATTGTTTCAGCAAATGGGACTGTAAAAAAATGTATTTGTTGTATTCTCCCATTCACTGTTTGCTGAGAAACCTGGAAATGTGAAAAGGGTTCATTTGTGTTGTTGGTTCAGGAGCTGCAGAGAGACATCGAGAAGCACAGCACTGGTGTGGCATCTGTGCTGAATCTGTGTGAGGTTTTACTGCACGACTGCGACGCCTGTGCGACGGATGCGGAGTGTGACTCCATCCAGCAGGCCACACGCAGCCTGGACCGCCGCTGGAGGAGCATCTGCGCCATGTCCATGGAGAGGAGAATCCGGTATGACCCCTGACCTGATCTATATCTGCACACCACAGTCAGAAATGAACAGAGCATTTGGACAGCATTAACAAAAAAACTAATTCAAGATGTAGGCTAAACTGCCTGTGCAATAAAATTTGCTATAACTGTCACATGTAAAGTGAGGTGTAAAATTAAATAAATAAAGTAGAATACAGCATTACATTTACAGAATTGTTTGTATAGTCAGAATTATTAGCTCTCCTGAATTATTAGCCCCCTGTATATTTTTTTCCCCAATTTTTCAATACATTTCTAAACATAATAGTTTGTTCTGTAGACAATCGAAAAAAAAATATTGCTTAAAGGGGCTAATAATATTGACCTTAAAATGGTTTTAAAAAAATTTAAAACTGTTTTTATTCTAGCCGAAATAAAACAAATAAGACTTTCTCCAGAAGAAAAAATATTATAGGAAATACTGTGAAAAATTCCTTGCTCTGTTAAACATCATTTAGGAAATATTTGAAAAAGACACAAAAAATATTTCTCAGGAGAGCGAATAATTTTTATTTAAACACTATGAATGGAATCAGAACTCTTTACATTTATATAGTGCTTTTCTGGGCACTTTACACATTTTGGAGGAATCTTCTTCTCATTTAGAAAGAAATTGTCATTACGAAGATAAAATATGTAAATATTACTCCCTAAAGTTAGTTTCTCAGGATGGTGTATGCATGTTCTTGGTTTGCAATGGTAATTATTTATAATTGCATCTTATAATAGGAATGATTTATATCAACTGTATGTCAACCAATTATCTGATAGTTACTTTTACAATGAAAGGTCACTTTGAGCACATTGCATTGTGGGATACAGCATGCTCAGTTGTACACCTCCCATTTTGTAAGTCACCCTAGATATGTCTAAGATGTATAGTAGTCATACTGAATACTATAGAACAAGTAATATGATACTATGCCTAGTTTTCTTTTAATATTACTTACACGATAATATTGTATTTATTTATAGTTGGAATGAGCTTTTAAATATATTTTTATTATTGTTATTATGCTATTATTTTATTATTATTATTTTATAATCTATATACTATTATATAATTTTTTTTGGATTGGAGTCATTTTATGATCTTTTGTCATATATTTATTTATTTTTTACATTTAGCTGATATTTATTTATTATTAGTTCTAGTAATTTTAGTACTTCAACTGTTTCTTTAGCACTTTTAGCACTATGATATTTATATTTCCTCTAGTTATCAACCCTTTAATTGGGTGAAGAACCATATATGGTATTTTCATTGACATTGTTTACAATTTTTAAGTCATAAAAAGTCATATTTTAAGTCATAAAAGTCTTAACCCTCCTTAACAATCCATGAGTATATTAATAAGTGCCCTATAAAAGGTTAATAAAATTATTAAATCATTTTAATGAACAATAACGACATAACAATAAACCCTTGTGTTATGTATTTTCTAAATGACAACTATACATCTTCTTTCTGATCTGTCAGGATTGAGGAGACGTGGCGTCTCTGGCAGAAGTTTCTGGATGATTTCTCTCATTTCGAGGAGTGGCTGATGTTGTCGGAGAAAACAGCCGCTCTGCCAAACTCTTCCGGTGTCCTTTACACCGTTGCCAAAGAGGAGCTCAAAAAATTCGAGGTGAGCTTCATTCACACTTATTATTTCCTTTAATTCAGACTCTTTGTACATATCCAATATCTTGAAGAAAAATATCAATAAAAATCTTGATGGTTCTGTGGGTCTCGTCTGTCAAATCTGAGCTGTAATTTGTATTTTATAATGGATTCAAGTCAGGTGATTGGCTGGGCCATTCTACAGCTTGATTTTCTTTCTCTGAAAGCATTTGAGAGTTTCCTTGGCTGTGTTTTGTCCATCATCCTGGTCATGTAGATGTTGGAGTGAAGCAGCTAATATTCATTTACACTGAGGAAGTGCAGAAGGTTGCTGAAGAACTAATGAGAGATTTTAGCTGCTGTCTGGGCTTTCACTGCCTTTCTACACCTCCCTTTCTTCATGTGTTCAATACTTCTTCCCCAAAGTTTTCTTTGCATATATGGATTTCTTTGGTTGTTACCAAAATCCGATGATAATTTCAAGTCAACCTTTAGAAATATGTTTTCTGAGAAAAATGGTGACACGTTCAATACTTATTTTCCCCACGGTAATACCATTCAATCAAACACTAAATCAATATGGCGTCAGTGAACAGTCTGATGACTTTAACACTCTTTATATTTATTATTTTATAGACGTTTCAGCGGCAGGTGCATGAAAGTTTGACACAACTGGAGCTGATCAATAAACAGTATCAGCGATTGGCACGTGAGAATCGCACCGACGCAGCCTGTAGTCTGAGAGAAATGGCCCACAATGCCAATCAGCGCTGGGATAACCTGCAGAGAAGAGTGTCATCCGTCCTCCGCAGACTCAAGGTACAGAGACTATCAATAAGATGGTAGTTATTCAGTCATGAGCCTAATACATGTTTTAATATCACAAATTTGTGAACTTATCTTATTTTATAGTTGTATTAAAACCAACAGGGATTAATATCCACACATGGTTATGCAGACTGACACTACGAGCGACACACTAAGAGCGAGATTTGCAAGCAACAGCCAATAGGAGCATCAGTAGAGCTCACGTGATCCTCTCTCAGCTCCTGTTGTATTCTCTGTGCTGTAGATCTACACAGCCCCGCGTTTGCAAGAAATAAATAGACAACACTTTTTTTCTGTTCATCTTTGTAATTGTGCATTTTATGTACTCATTCCATTTATATTTAGTGTTCTCCCTTATTTTCAGCTGGACGTAAACTCATTCGCTCTCTGTGAATATCATCATAAACCTTACCTACTGTAACCTCAAGATTGGAACGCCCACTAGCAAACTTGCAGTTTGTAGGTAAAATGAACACTAGGGGGCAGTATGATGCCAACAACTTTTGTTCGGTTTCACACTACTGATATTTACAGGGATATTTTATCGATGAATAAAGAATCATTTTTATGCAGTTCTTTACACAACACAAATACCAGAAAACAACTTAACAGTGTAATCGAATGCATTTGCCTCTTCTATCTATCTCCATATGGACAACTTTTCTGGTGTGTTTAGTTTGCTTCTAGTTCACTTTGTACGGTGTTGTACTTGTGCTCCAGAGCGCTCGGTTTTGAGTCCGGTGAAGCACAGTTCCACAACAAAGATCAAAGCAATGTAAGAATGAGGTAAAACAAGAAAAGTGCACTGCCACTTAAAAGTATGTTTGCATTTTAAAACATTGGTTGGGTTTAAGGAAGGGTTTAGGTCAGTGGTTCGCTGGTCTAGATGATCTGTACAAAAGCCTCACTTTCAGTGTTCAAGAAGGACGTGTATCTGAAACATATTTCAGATGTGCAAAGATGTAGACAGCGCCCTCTAGTGGATTTATCATCTGAAATGTGCAACGAAATGTACACAGAGCAACTTCTCAAATTTTGAAGATGATATTAGTCATTGTTTAAATGTTATGTTTAAATAAATAGTATAAACAATTAGGTAAACAGTAAGTATTGTACTAGTAATATATATATTGTGAATTTTAAAAATGACGTGGTGTAAGAGAGATTTAGATTATTGGATTAATTAACTTATTTATTTATTAGCATTATTATTAAATATATGCAAAACGTTTAATTTATTTATTTATTGAATAATAAAAGCTTTCTTTCATGTACTTTTTCATACACTTATTTATTAATTCTTGTATGTATTTATATAAAACATATAACAATTATCCTTATATTAAATTTTTTAAACATCAAATAATTATAAAACTGTGTGCATTATGTACTAAATAATCTAATTAAATCTGGAATTTGGTAAAACAGGTAAATATAAGTGATTAGTTTTTCTGGTTTGAATGAGTTTATATGTATGTTTTGTCTCCTGCAGCACTTTATCTGTCAGAGAGAGGAGTTTGAGACGGCGCGGGACTGTATCCTGGTCTGGCTGACAGAGATGGACCTGCAGCTCACCAACATCGAGCATTTCTCTGAGTGCGACGTCCAGGCCAAAATCAAACAGCTCAGGGTGCGTCTCTTTTCTTGTCCATGTGTCTTCTCTTGAAGGGATTAAATTGGATAAAAATGTATTCATTCCAAACATTTGTGGGTTTCTTTTTTCTGCTGAACACAAAAGGAGATTTTTTTTTTAAGGTTGGAAACTTGTAGTAATAGGGCGGCACGGTGGCTCAGTGGTTAGCACTGTCTCCTTACAGCAAGAAGGTTGCTGGTTCTAGTCCCTGCTGGGTCAGTTGGCATTTCTGTGTGGAGTTTGCATTTTCTCCCCGTGTTGGCGTGGGTTTCCTCCGGGTGCTCCGGTTTCCCCCACAAGTCCAAACACATGCGCTGTAGGTGAATTGGATGAACTAAATTGGCCGTAGTGTATGCGTGTGTGTGAATTAGTGTGTGGGTGTTTGGATTGCAGTATTGGATGAACACAATATCTATTTTGAAGAAGAGAGAGGAGAACAAAGCATCATAGCTTGAATTGACTCTGAAGTGTTTTGCTTTTTTTTTTTCGGAGTGGATTAATTCATACACATTGGACTCAGTGTGCAAGGTTTGTGTACGTGACAAATTTTTCGGATATGAATACGAAAAAAAAACGCATAAACATTTTGGACTTCAGTGTGCAAAGACCTTAATGCATGTAAAGACTGCACTGTGTATGTGTTTCAGATAATTCACAATATGATTGAGAAAGTTCCAATATTTACATGGGCATTTTCTGCTATTGGATCGGAATAGAAAAGGAATAAACCACCCCTTTGTCATTGTTCTGTCCATGTGCCTCTTTTGTTATCGTCATGTGATCCCTTTGTCCTGTCTGTCCTGCCATCGTCAGTGTTAATTTATCCCACCTGTGTTCATCCCTGTGTCTCATCTGTGTAATCATCTCCTCTTGTATTTATACCCTTTCATCTGTGTCCTTCGTGGTCCGGTATTGTATTGTCTACACCTCGATGTCCTGTCTGCGTGTCCTGTCGAATCCAGTGCCTTTACCCTGTGAGTGTTTGTCAGTAAATCCGTCTTTTGTTAAATCCCGTGTTCCCGTCTCGTCATGTCTCCACACGAGTTGTTACACCCTTCTAATCTGACCGAAATTTAATTCAACTCAAACTAACTCTGATCGATTTAGGTGTTTACATAAATGTTTCTGAATCCGATTGAACCATCGATTCGATTACAGACTTTTTTTTTGGTGCCATAGTTCCCAATGCTATGGGAGTCAATGGCTTCCTCTTTCATACATTCTTTAAAATATCTGCTTTTGTGTTCAATAGAAGAAACTCAAATGGAGAGTAAATGTTTTTTTTGGTGTACTGTCCCTTGTCCCTTTGAGGGGCGGCATGGTGGCTTAGTGGTTAGCACTGTCACCTCACAGCAAGAAGGTCGCTGGTTCGAGTCCCGGCTGGGCCAGTTGGCGTTTCTGTATGGAGTTTACATGTTCTCTCTGTGATGGCGTGAATGCAATAGTGTATGGGTGTTTCCCAGTACTGGGTTGCAGCTGGAAGGGCATGTTTGTGTAAAACATATGCTGGAAAATAAATGAATGAATGACCCTTTAAGGAGTTTTTTTGTGCTCCACAGGCATTCCAGCAGGAGATCACACTGAACACGGGCAAGATCGACCACATTTTCCAGCAGGGTGAAGCTCTTCTGGAGAAAAGTGAACCGATCGACGCTGCTGTGATTGAGGAGGAGCTGGAGGAGCTGCAGAGATACTGCCAGGAGGTGTTTGGACGCGTGGAACGATACTACAAGAAACTTATACGATTACCGGTACGTTGAGTGATCAGATGTTTTTTTCCTGAGCGAACTGAGTTGTTTTCCTTTATTCTTCCATTCATTTCATTTTATTATTTATTTTTATTATATAGTCTTTTTTCTTTCTTTTTTTCTTTTTTTTTTTTTAGATATTCCTTTATTCATCCTTCCATTACATTTTTAATTCATTAATTTATTTTTTAATTGCAGTTTATTAATTTGTTTAAAAATCTTTGTTCAGACAGGTGTTATTTGCTTGCTTTTTTATTATGTGTCTTTTTTATTTCTTAACCTTTTTGTGTATTTTTAGATATTCATTCATTTATGGAATAATACATTTATTTATTCTTTCTTTTTTCAATATTTTTATTTATTCAGTTTATTAATTGTAATGTATTTATTCATTTTTAAGAAAAGTTTTTGTTTCTATTTGTTTCATTTTCTTATTTCTTATTATTATTATTATTATTATTATTATTATTATTATTATTATTATATTATCTTTTTTATTTCTTTACCTTTTTGTGTAGTTATTTTAGAGATTTGTTTACTTATTGATTACTTTATTATTTCATTCATTATTTTTTCATTGAGTTATTCTTTCATTGTAATTTATTCATTCATTTAAAAATCTTTGTTTTAGATTGGTATTATTTGATTGCTTTTTAAAATTGAAGTGCATTTACATATTTTATATAAATTTATGTATTTAATAATGTTTTTATTCATTTAAAAACCGTTTAGATAGTTTAAGTTGGTTTATATTATCAAATAGTTTATATAGTTTTATATTACTTTTAATATATTATTATTATTAATATTTTTTTATTATTATTATTATTATTATTAATGTTATTTTTTATTTATTTATTCAACTATTTAAGCTGTTGTTTATTAATTAATTTTATTTTAATTTAACAAAATTCATTCATTCATTTGTTTTGTTTGTTTTTCATTTATTCATGTGTTTATTTTTTATTGTAAATGCATTTAATTGAAAAGTTTATTTAATTTAGTGTAAAAATTTTAGTCAAAGTTTCATTTATAGTAAAATTCATTTCATTTTTTTGTATTTGATTTTTTTATGTCTTTTTTATTTCTTAACATTTTTGTGTAGTTTTTAGTTTAGATGTAAGGAATGGTATTTTAAACTACAGCGGTTCAAACTGTAGTTCTGCCGAATGAGTCGACTAAAAGATTATATCAGTATGATGGTGAAAAACTGTACATTTCTAGTCAAACCATCCTTCTACAATCTTATACCAAAAACAGAAATAAGGGCAATATTAATAGCAAAAAATGTGGGAGAGCGTTGCTGTTATGTGATTCTATTGTATTGCAATATGGAGCAATTAAGTGTCGATGTTAAATTAAAAGTAATTCACAATTACTTGAAAATGAAATGATTTAATGACAGTAATTCTCTGTGGATACAACTGAATTAGTTACAAAATAACTGTATAAAATGATTAAAAATGAAATGATGAAAAAACATGACATAAATTGTACCCAGCTTAAATGTAAAATAAAGTTACCTGAGAGAGGCAGAGACAGGGGAGGGAGAGAGAGAGACAAAAAGAGTAGTCCCCGAAGATAGCCTGATAGCAGTAGAGTAAGAGAAGATGAGGAGCAGAGCCGGAAAAGCGCAGAACAGGAAAAGAGACAGAGCAAAGTCTACCAACTATTTTGTATCTTTCTTGACCATGTGACCAAAGCCCAAATGCTGAGACATACAAACTGACCAATCAACATGTGAGCACATCGTAAAACCCCCAAAGTCCACACACCGGGCCCTGATCTTATCAGTATCTGCCTTTGAAGTCAGTATTGACCTTCTTGGTGAAAAAGACGTGTTTTGCCTTATAAACAAATGCATATGATAATTTTCATTCTTACATAGATAATTCATTTTTTAATTCATTTATTTATTTATTCTTTCTTTTTTTCATTAAATGTTTTTAAATTCATTTAGTTAATGTATTTTATTGTTAGTTATTGTATCCAAATATACAATTGAAGTCAAAATGATTTGCCCTCATAATTTCCCAAATGATGTTTAACAGAGCAAGGAATTTTTCACAGTATTTCCTATATTTTTTCTTCTGGAGAAAGTCTTATTTGTTTTATTTCAGCTAGAATAAAAGCAGTTTTTAATTTTCTAAAAACCATTTTAAAGTCAATATTATTAGCCCTCTTAAACAATATGTGTTTTTGATTGGCTACAGAACAAACCATCATTATACAATGACTTGCCTAATTACCCTAAGTAACCTAAATAGCCTAGTTAAGCCTTTAAATTGCACTTTTAATCTGAATACTAGTATCTTGAAAAAAATCTAGAAAACTATTATGTACTGTCATCATAGCAAACATTTAAGTAAATTAGTTATGAGATGTATTCAAACTATTATGTTTAGAAATGTGCTGAAAAAAAATCTTCTTTCCGTTAAACAGAAATTGGGGAAAAGCATATACAGGAGGGCTAATAATTCTGACTTCAACTGTATCTACATTTCTTAAGTTTCAGTTTTGACTGATAATTCCGATCCTCTTTTCTCCAGCTGACGGACGATGAGCATGACGTCTCGTTCTCAGACCGGGAGTTTGATCTGGATGAAGCTGCTGACGTGTCCAGCTTTCCCTGGAGTGAGCGTTTGGGGGACGGTTTTCTGTCTCCTCTGCCATCCTCCAGCCGATCTGCTCCACTGCGGGCCGAACGCTCGGGTCGGGACACTCCGGCCAGCGTTGACTCCATCCCGCTGGAGTGGGACCATGATTACGACCTGAGCCGCGGTCTGGAGAGCGCCAGCAGGGCCCTGTCCTGCTCCGAAACAGGAGATCAGGCAGAGGATGATGGGTACCTGCAGGGCTCAGCGTCTGCACTCTCAGGTCAGTGGGAGGTTTTTTATACATTAAACAGAGAAGAGAACTCTATGTGGAGATGCCCTGATCGAGAGCTTTCATGGATGATTCTGATTGCTAATTTTTTTACAAGCAAATTGGATTTTCTTTCTTTCTTTCTTTCTTTCTTTCTTTCTTTCTTTCTTTCTTTCTTTCTTTTCTTTTTTTAAGTCAGGTCACCTTACAGTGCTTTATACTATGTAGATTGTATGTTAAGTTATGTTTAGAACTTGCTTTTTTATTTACTTTGATTTAATATAAAATGTATGCACAATATTGGGATTATATTGGGAATATTGGATTTTTTCCGCTATTTTCAAACTCTTTTTGGTTGAGCTTCGGATAAAAAAAAAATTAAAAAACTGCTGGTACTGATTTCTGGCTAGTCTATCGGTGCATCTCTACCTGTATGGTTTCTAGAGCTGTGGCGAATAATCGATCGAGAAATTGATTCTGCATCGATTCTGAACTTTTCAAAATGCATCTCTGTTCTCTTTTGAATGGATTCTGAATGTTTCTAACAGCAGATGGCGCTGTATGCTTTACAAACAGCAGTACTCTTCTTGCATTCAATTCCTTACAAAGGCTACATGAACCTAGCCTAGAGTCTGCTGTTAAAACTAGCTTAGACTGCCATCTGCTGTTAAAACTAGCTTAGAGAACCATCTGCTGTTAAAAAACTAGCATAGAGCGCCCTCTGCTGTTAAAAAAACTAGCCTAGAGCACTATCTGCTGTTAAAAACTAGCATATAGCGCTATCTGCTGTTAAAAACTAGCCTAGCGCGCCATCTGCTGTCAAAGATTTAGCCTAGAGCACCATCTGCTGTTAAAAACTAGCCTAGAGCGCCATCTGCTGTTAAAAAAACTAGCCTAGAGCTCCATCTGCTGTTAACAACTAGCATAGAGCGCCATCTGCTGTTAAAAACTAGCCTAGAGCACCATCTGCTGTCAAAAATTTAGCATAGAGCACAATCTGTTGTTTAAAACAAGCCTAGAGCGCCATCTGCTGTTAAAAACTTGGCTAGAGCGGCATCTGCTGTTATGAACTCACCTAGAATGAGAAGTGTGTGCCTGCACAACTGGAGAGGCTGCAGTTAGGACCGCATTTCTAGGACCCTATATTATCCTAGAAATGTGGCTCTCTGATTGTGCAGTAACAAACTGTTGCCTAGAGCAGCATCTGCTGTTAAAAACTAGCCTAGAGTGCTATCTGCTGTTAAAATCATTAAGCTCAAAATCATTTCAAGAGATAATAGCAATGCATTTGAAACAAATTTCAGAATTAATATAGAATCAATTTCTCAAACGATTTTTCATCACAAGTTTCATTTAATTCTGAAACTGATGGTTAAATCAGCAGATTTTAGTGTGGTTCAGCAGTCAGTCATGTGTGTATTGTATGCATATATATGTTTCTTTCAGATGTAGTGATTCCAGAGAGTCCTGAGGCGTTTCTAAAACTTACTGAGCAAACTCTGAGATCCAGCGCTGGTAGGCAACAGAAATCTGGGACTCACTTACTAGTCTGTTGCCTGATCTTTAGTTTCTACTCACAACCCGAATCAAAGCACAGAGCCGCGTCAGCTGTGTTTCTAACCCTTCTCTTTTGATTTGTGTTGCTTCACATAATCAGTTTTACAGTGTTTGCATGTCGCGTCACAGGTTGATGCCCACTCTGAGTTCACTCTGGTCTTTGTCCATGGTTTCTAATGCTTTTGGATTTCCCAATCAACAGCATTACTCACAGTATTTTACAATCAGAGCAAATTACAATAAAAAAAAAATGGCAATGCAAATAAATATAGAGTTAAATGGTGTGGCTAATCAATTTAAATAATAGTGGTTGACTGATATGTGTTTAATAGCTAGCGGCGATATAAAGGATAATCTCTAGAGGTCATTCATTCATTCATTTTCCTTCGGCTTAGTCCCTTATTTATCAGGGGTCGCCACAGTGGAATGAACCGCCAACTATTTTAGCAAATGTTTTACGTAGCAGATGCCCTTTCAACCCATTACTGGGAAACACCCATACACACATACACTACGGCCAATTTAGTTTACCCAATTCACCTATAGTGCATGTCTTTGACTGTGGGGGAAACCGGACCACCCGGAGGAAACCCACGCCAACACGGGGAGAACATGCAAACTCCACACAGAAATGCCAACTGGCCCACAAGGTTTTGATCTAGAGGTCAAAAGGACCCAAAAAAACATATTCCATAAAAACATAGTAAGGTTAAATTTCACTTTGAAATAAAATATTTTTTTTTCAAAGTGAAATTCAACCTTAATGTTTTTATGAAATGTTTTTTTTTTCCATAAAGAATTTTTGACTTTTGAGTTTGAGTTCAATGTAACATTATTTTCATGACATATAATACACTTCTTGTCAAATTTCTAGATTTTTTTGTGGCTACAGCTGTTTAATTCAATAAAGCATATAGTATTTCTTGGATTAGTTTAATACCATAATATTATTTAAGTACTATTATAGTATACATATTTTATCTCTAAACTTACTATAGTTGTATATTTGTAAGTTTTACCTTTATTAATTATAGTACTTCCTATGTTTTTTCATATAATATTTATATTTTATTGAATTTCTGCTTGGGGCGGCATGGTGGCTTAGTGGTTAGTACTGTCGCCTCACAGCAAAAAGGTCGCTGGTTTGAGCCCAGGCTGGGTCAGTTGGCATTTCTGTGTGGAGTTTGCATGTTCTCCCCGTGTTAGCGTGGGTTTCCTCCGGGTGCTCCGGTTTCCCCGATAGTCCAAAGACATGCGCTATAGGTGAATTGGATGAACTAAATTGGCCGTAGTGTATGTGTGTGAATGAGTGTGTGGATGTTTCCCAGTACTGGGTTGTGGCTGAAAGAGCATCTGCTGCGTAAAACATATGCTGGAATAACTGGCAGTTCATTCTGCTGTGGCGACCCCTGATGAATAAAGGGACTAAGCCGAAGGAAAATGAATGAATTTTTGCTTCACTTTGACCAAAAATAAAGGTTTTCTTACTTGATAATTCAAATCACATAAAGGATTTTTATATGCTACACATATTAAATATTTTTGCACTACAGTAAAGACTTAGTACTGTACGTCAAGGTCAGTTCTTTGGGGAAATGTTTTTTAAATGCCATGAAAATATGATCATAGTGTAGAAATAGTCATATTTCAGAAATAGCACAAGTGGCTGTCTGAAAATGACAAGTATCAGCCAATTATTCAGCCAATCACTATCAAATCTTCCTAATGCCTGGCCAAGTCATCATTACAAATGCAAATATAACAAATGAAGGTGAACAGTCTTAATCATGTTCAGTGCAACATTATTATAGCAGTGCCACCCTGAAGAGCATTTCATATATGAACTCTGATTGTAATCTGCTTTGACTAATGACAAATTGTATTAGAAGCACATAGTATGTTTGACTAATGAAAGAGCAGTGTAGTGATGTGCGTCTCTTAACATTCACTGCATCAGGCCTGAGAAAATCAATACGGGTCAGCCAGGTGCAGATGCAGCTTCAGTTGTTTCTGTATTGATATTTGTTCTGCTGTTCCTCTACAGGTGAAGCTGGATCTCTGGAGACTCACATCCGACAGCTGGATAAAGCTCTGAACACCAGCTGTTTCCACCTTCAGCAGACGGAGAACATCATACGCAGCCGTACGCCCACCGGCCCTGAGCTGGACGCCACATACATGGGTTATGTGAGTGACAGTCCTGTATGAGTATATTAGGCTGATATCAAGCCAAATGTTAAGCATTGCATCACTTGCTCTCGATTACTAGTGGGATGTTTTTTGCCTCACACAACTTTTACACATGAGTTGAATTTTTTTGTGAGATTGAGTTGAATTCCACGCGTTTACGTTGATTTTAAATGTAATCTACTCACAGAAATATTACAGTTGAAGTCAGAATTATTAGCCCCCCTGTAGATTTTTTCCCCAAGTGAAGTTTATTTATAAACTAATTTCGAGAGGATCACGTGCTTATGATTGTTGCGGCTGGTCCCGCATTATCCAATTCATGATTCACCAATCAGACGATTCCTAAGCCACTATAAATACCCAAATTTTCATATCACAGCCATCTTCGTTTTGAAGAATCCCCCCTTCCACCCCTACTCATCCTTTTCTAGATGGGTGGCACAGTAGCCCAGTGGTTAGCACTGTTGCCTCACAGCAAGAACGTCACTGGTTTTAGTCCTTACCAAGCCAGCCGACGTTTCTGTGTGGAGTTTACACGTTCTCCCCGTGCTCACGTGGGTTTCCACCGGGTTCCGCGGTTTCGTCCCACCGTCCAAAAACATGCAACTTAAGTTAATTGACTAATCCAAATAGGCATCATAGACATGCTCCTAGTAAGTAGTCATCTCAAGAGCAATCACTATCTGTTCATTAGCTACTACAGCAGGGGAGTTCTTGAGATCTACCTGAGCTCAAACCCCCCTCTCGCCTTGTAAACGTGAGGGAGCCCTGGGCTCGAGGATCTTATGAGCTTAGGGCTCTCTCCCGGGATAGCATGCCAAACAAGCTTTATAACCAATCATCAGCTAAGTGTGAACTCTTGAATTTCTGTTTAATGGAGAGAAGATTTTTTACAACACATTTGTAAACATACCAGTTTTAATAACTCATTTCTAATAACTGATTTCTTTTATCTTTGTCATGATGACAGAACATAATATTTTACTAGATATTTTTCAAGATACTAGTATTCAGCTTAAAGTGACATTTAAAGGCTTAACTAGGTTAATTAGGCAAGTCATTGTATAATGATGGTTTGTTCTGTAAACAATTGAAAATAAAATTGCTTAAGGGGGCTAATAAGATTGCTAAATTAATAGTATTTAATATAAAAAAAAAAGTAAAAACTGCTTTTATTGTAGCCAAAATAAAACAAATAAGACTTTCTCCGGAAGAAAAAATATATATAGGAAATACTGTGAAAAAGAAAAACAAATTCTGACTTCAATTTTGACTTCAACTGTACATTCGCATTTAATGTTAACCCAATGTTAGTGTAACCCAACTGTATTTACAGTGAATGTCTCAAATTATTTTAAACAGTGCATTTTTTTCAACACGTTTTTAATATTAATGTCTTATTTCATAAGTTAATAATTATTTAATAAGTTATTTTGTTTTTGCCGTGATGATGGTACAGTACATATTATTTATTAGTTATTTTGTAAGATACTAGTATGCAGCTTGGAATTTACTAGTTAAATGAAGTTAACTAGGTAAGTCATTGGACAACAGTGGTTTATATATGTGTATATATAAATATATATATGTATTTATATATACACTCTAAAAAATGCTGGGTTCTACTCAATTGATTTGTGTTGGGACAACATGAAGGAATTAAGTTAACTTATTCGTTTTTACAAATGTAATGGATTGAACAAAAAACCATTAAGTTGTCCCCCAAAAAAAGAATTATTTCAGCTAAATTTAAATAAGTAAGAAAAAACAGCAAATGTCTTTTTTTTTTAGTGTATGTGTGTGTATAGCTAAACTAACAACACAGGCTCATTGTGAAAACGTGCCCCCGTATACATTTCTGGAAAGCAAGAACTATGTAGCCAGAGCAATGTATGGCTGCATTTCGTCTTTAAAATGTCCGCTACAGGGCGGTATGACAGGCGGTAAGCTGATGGCTTCTGTTTCTTTTCGCGCTACCGCTGAACTTTTACCTTCATGTGGACAGCTTTTCCGCTGTTACCAGTTTGCCCAGTGGCTTGCCACATTCGTCGGCAAACTTAAGATGCAGAGCGGAGTTGACCGGTCGGTCAGTCAGTCAGTCGACAGCGGCCTCTGGTGGATTTACGCGAGCAGAGCAGGCGCGAATGGTACTTGCGAGAGAAATTTGAGATCTGAAAAAGTGTACTCAACGGCCTCTGGTGGATTCGCGAAAACAAAAACTACCCAAAAAATGTACCTCCTGAGACGTATTTCGCACTATCCAGAAATATTTGCAGAGGTACGTTTTCAGAATGAGCCTGGGTTGTAAACTAACCAAAAATTCAACTTCAAGTCAATTTCAATGGAGGGCCTAGGGATTTGTCTGCAACTGTACCCCTCACTGTGTATGAGGATTATTTGTAGCACAAATGTATTATTAAGATTTATATGAATGGAACGTCCTCAAACTGGAAGTGCAACCCATGGTGAATATCTTTGTTTGAATAAGAATGCATATGTAAAGCTTTTTTCCTATATTTTATTCTCTCAGATGCGTCTTCTTGAGGAATGCCGTGGAAGTATTGATGCTGTAAAGCGAGTGGGATTTGAGCTGAAAGATGAGGACGACAAGATATCAGGCTTCGTTAATCCCAACAGCTCAGAGTCCCAAACATCAGGTTAAAAAAAACATATCACATGCTGAGCCATTCACATAAATACATGCAATCTTCAAATCTCTCATTTAATCTAATGCATGTAGGACAGTACAGCACAGTACATCAGATATGAGATTGGATGTGTGGAAATATAAATTTGGAAATGTCAATAAAAATTCAAACTTGAAGTGTAAGTCAGACACAGTCATGCAGGCCTCAGGATGTTGTCATGTGTGTGTGTTGTGCAGGAGTGATCGAGCGCTGGGAGCTGCTGCAGGCTCAGGCTCTCAGTAAAGAGATGCGCATGAAGCAGAACATGCAGCAGTGGCAGCAGTTCAACTCCGATCTGAGCAGCATCTGCAGCTGGCTGGACCAGACAGAAGAAGAGCTGCAGCAGGAGCGGGGACTGGACCTCGGCACAGACATACACACCATCGAGCTGCGCATCAAGAAGCTCAAGGTCTGACACTACTGTGACATTACTCTTAAACTTCCCCTGAAATCAAACTTGAACATTTTGGGGTGTTAATATTAAAATTTTTTTAGATGTTAGTTTTAAGGTCTATCTATATCTATAAGCTAGTGTGCTCCAAAACAGGGACAAATTTCACATTTAGAAGATCTAAACATCCAAAGCTTGCAGTTTGTCAGTTTAATCTAAATGGATCAACAATTTGTTTGGCGTCATCTCATACTTCAGTTTCTCATCAAATCTTCTGGCCAATCAAATGCTCTCTAGTATCTGACATGCCCCGCCTCCTTCAAGACGCTTCTCATTTGCTTTTCATTTGATAGCAAAATGCTATTGGCTGTTTTTTAGAAAGGGGAGGAGCTACTCTGTCCCAACCTGTCATCATGTTTCAGTTGCGATTACGTCAAACATCAAATAAAAAATGCAGATTTTAAAGCACTTCACAGGAGCTTTAACACATTGTTTACACTGAGATGTACGGTTTAGTCAAATACAGTACGATTCGATATGGGTTACCTTTTACTTGGTACGGGGGTTCCCACAAGTCCCGCAATTTCTGGAATATCATTGAATTTTAAAAGGTCTGTTGCAGACATTGAAAGTCAGGGAATTTTATTTCTATTTTGTCCAAGTCATAGAATATCAGGGAATTTTGTCATTTAAAAATTTACTTTCCATTTATCTTTATTTTATTGCATTTATATTAATCTTTTCAGCCTATATTAGGTGGCATGAAAGAATTAAAAATATAGCTAATTGGGTTGCACGCTAATTACTGTTAAGTTTTTGACAATTTTGTCAAAATTAAAAGAATGTATGTAGTCACATACGTATTGGCTTAGATTTATGTAAACAAAACAATAATTAATCATTAATTATAAATCATTTTGTCTGCTCGGTGCTCATTATTGGTCATCGAAATTCAGCTTTTTAGTCGGTGAAAATCAGGGAAAGTCAGGGAATTTGACGTTTGGGTTAGATTGGGAACCCTGTTGGTTGGCGTGGTCAGTGTTTCCAGATTGGGCGGTTTTGAATTTGATTGTGCGGGTAAAAAATGGCATAGGCGGGTTGACAAAATTTGGCCAGTTTTGAAACACATTTTATATGCAACTTATTTAACAAAACATTCCTTATTTAACTTATTTATTCACATAAGTTCCTTATTCATACTCTTTGCTTATATAAACCTTATTTGACAAAGCTTTTCACACGTTTAGATGCAACAATTGAATGATTACAGTTCACTATTTTGATACTAAATTGTGCCATACTGTACTGTACCAAACCTGTACCACTCAGTGGAAATGAGCCATTACCTAGTGTGCTCCAAAACAAAGACAACAATTGGTATTTAGAAGATATAAGCATTTAAAACTTGCATCACTTCAGCCAAAATAGATCAACAGTGGATGTTTCTACAAAAACATTGAGCAAATTGTGAAAGTGTGCTTCACACAGGTGAGGGGGCTGGACAGACCACCTGTAGGAAACACACTCTTTCCTCTCCATATGCACCTGACACACAAGGATCTTATAATAAAAAACTGCTAAACTAACTTGGACTTGGCATCTATAACTTAGACTAGGCAATATGTTGCTGCTCTCTAGTGATTTAAAGTGTTTTTGTAAGTCACTTTGAATGAAAGCATCTGCTAAATGAATAAATGTAAGCTGTATAGAAATTTCAACCAAATGACCCTTCTCTCTGTTGTCTTTGGCTTGACGCAGGAGCTGCAGAAAGCTCTGGATAAGCGTAAGGCCATTGTTCTGTCCATAAACCTCTGCAGTGCTGAGTTTGTGCAGTCAGACAGCGAGGAGGCTCGAGACCTGCAGCGGCGGCTGAAGGAGATGAACAACCGCTGGGAGAAACTCAGCAGCTCTCTGGACGAGTGGAGGACTGCGCTCCAGCATGCACTCATGCAGTGCCAGGCAAGAAACACCTCCACAACAGCCCATGCTGAAGCTTGTATAGGGGTGTGTGATAAAAGCGCCATCCTGCTGTTAAAAACTAGCTTAGAATCCCATCTGCTATTAAAAACTAGGCTAGAGCGCCATCTGCTGTAAAAACTAGCTTAGAATGCCATCTGCTATTAAAAACTAGCCTAGAGCGCCATCTGCTGTTAAAAACAATCCAAGAGTGCCATCTGCTGTTAAAAATTAGCCTAGATCGCCGTCTGCTGTTAATAACTAGCCTAGAGCGTTGTCTGCTGTTAAAAACTAGTTCAGAGCACCGTCTGCCGCTGCTGTTTAAAACTAGCCTAGACTAGCTTGGAGCGCCATCTGCTGTTAAAAACTACCTTAGAGCACTCTCCTGCTGTTAAAAACTAGCTTAGAGCACTATCCTGCTGTTAAAAACTAAAAACTAGCCTAGTGAGCCATTCTGCTGTTAAAACCATGCCTAGAGCACCTTCTGCTGCTAAAATACTAGCCTAGACTAGCTTAGAGCACCATCGTGCTGTTAAAAACTAGCCTAGAGTGCCGTCTGCTGTTAAAAACTAGCCTAGAGCACCATCTGTTGTCAAAATCTAGCCTAGTGCGCCATCTGCTGTTACAAACTAGCCTAGAGCACCATCTGTTGTCAAAAACTAGCCTAGAGTGCTGTCTGCTGTTACAAACTAGCCTAGAGCACCATCTGTTGTCAAAAACTAGCCTAGAGTGCCGTCTGCTGTTAAAAACTAGCCTAGAGCGCCATCTGCTGTCAAAAACTAGCCTAGAGTGCCGTCTGCTGTTACAAACTAGCCTAGGGCACCATCTGTTTTCAAAAACTAGCCTAGAGTGCTGTCTGCTGTTAAAAACTAGCCTAGAGCACCATCTGTTGGTAAAAACTAACCTAGAGTCCCATCTGTTGTCCAAAACTAGCCTAAAGCGCTGTCTGTTGTTAAAAAATAAGCTCAGAATGGATTCAAAAGAGAAGATTGACGCATTTTGAAAGTCTCAGAATGGATTTTTCACCTCACCTCTAGAATAGGATGCAGGAAGGTGTAATTGTTTGGGTGCTAAATTCATTAAAGCATCTAATGTTTGTCCTAATCTTCAGGATTTCCATGAGATGAGTCACGGTCTGCTTCTGTGGCTGGAGAACATCGATCGCAGGAGGAACGAGATCGTCCCGATTGACCACACTCAGGACAGCGACACTCTACAGGAGCATCACAAAACACTGCTGGTAAATTATTTCACTTTACTATTTCTATTTTACAGCATTTGGGTTACACCTTGCATGACCTGTTTCGCTCCAACACTAATTGTTCCCCAGCAAATACGGCGGGAGCTGCTGGACACGCAGGTCAAGGTGGCGTCTCTGCAGGACATGTCCCTTCAGCTGCTGGTTCACTCGGAGGGCAGCGACTGTCTGGAGGCCAAAGAGAAGGTGCATGTGATCGGGAACAGACTCAAACTGTTGCTGAAGGGGGTGACCAGAGACATCCGAGAACTGCAGAAAACACTGGACATCAGCAGCAGTCAGCAGGTCACTTACTGACAACACTATAAACACAAATCATACTAATGCAAAGAAATATATTTATCCAAATGTGTTTAATGCAGTGGTTCTTAAAGGTCCTGTGAAATTAAAATAACGTTTGTTAGATGTTAGAATCAGTCTATTCGTTTTAAGGACCTCTATAAGCTAGTGTGCTACAAAGCATTCATTCATTCATTCATTTTCTTTTCGGCTTAGTCCCTTTATTAATCTGGGGTCACCACAGCAGAATGAACCACCAACTTATCCAGCATATGTTTTACACAGCGAATGCCCTTCCAGCTGCAACCCATCACTGGAAAACATCCATACAGACTCATTCACACACATACACTACGGCCAATTTAGCTTACCCAATTCACCTATACCGCATGTCTTTGGACTTGTGGGTGAAACCGGAGCACCCGGAGGAAACCCACACCAACACGGGGAGAACATGCAAACTCCACACAGAAATGGCAACTGACCCAGCCGAGGCTCGAACCAGCGACCTTTTTTTTTGCTGTGAGGCGATCATGCTACCCACTGCGCCACAATGAGGCCCTGCTACAAAACAGTGAAAATATGAAACTCATATAAACATGTAAAGCTTGCAGTTTGTCACTTCAACCTATATGGATCAATGATTTCTTTCACGTCACCTCAAACTTCAGTTTCTCATTAAATCTTCTGGCCAATCAAATGCTCTCTAGTATCTGACATGCCCCGCCCCCTTCAGGACACTTCTCATTTGATTTTCATTTGATACGCTTGAACTCAACCACTCTGATAAAAACAAAATGCTATTGGCTGTTTATTTTTTATGGGGAGGAGCTACTCTGTGTCCCACCCTCTCTTCATGTTTCAGTTGAGATTACGTCAAACATTGAGGAAAACAATGCACATTTCAAAGCACTTCGCGGGACCTTTAAGCAAGATAGGGTGTTACAATAAGACAGTAAGATGTCATATTGACATTCAAGGTTTCTATTGAGATATTAGTCTTAAGATTTGAATGTCTGTGTTCATATTGTATAAAGTCATTACCCTAAAAATTTGATTGTTTTGGTAATACAGCCTATAAATGTGTATTAGTTACTAGACTGCCCAAGAAGGTCTGCACCTCACTTTCACTTTCACAAGCAGAAGAGCAAATGAAAAATCACAGCACTGAATTTGTTGTTTCGAAAGACATGTCTGAAGTAAAGCTGTTTTTGCTATCAGGAAATTGTTTATGTTAGCAAGACGTTTCTAGGCAACAGAGGCACGCATATTCAAAGGCAAGGGGAAAAGTAGCAGACACTGAAATGAATGCAGTCATTTTGACCACTATGGTAGTTCAGGGTAGAAATAATCAGAACTCTTTCATATTTTGTCAATTTAATAAAATAACAATGTTGGAAAGAAATATACACTCATTTAGGGGAAAAACAGGGATTATTGATATGTGGCTTTTATTTTAACACAGATTAAAATGACTGCCTCGATAGTTCTAGTGTTAAGAGACCACTTGAAAATACTCAGTTTTCCTGGATTTATGATTTATAATTATGTGTAATTATAAGGGAAATGTAACTTTTGTTTGATAGATAGATAGATAGATAGATAGATAGATAGATAGATAGATAGAT
>CAIGQW010056782.1:7389817-7413560 GCA_903798125.1 Danio choprae
GTAAAACATATGCTGGATAAGTTGGCGGTTCATTGCGCTGTGGCGATCCCAGATTAATAAAGGGACTAAGCCGAAAAGAAAATGAATGAATGAATTAATGTATGAACAATATATAAAGAACAATGCCAGGTGCATACAGAAAAAGATATGTAGAGCATAACAGAGTTATTTATATATGTAATCAATAAGTAAAACAAAATTTAAAAATAAAAATATTACAAATAATAAATAATAATGCTAGGACTTGCTAATTCACAGTAACTTGTGTAAAATAAATCAAAGAAATACAGTTTGTACAGCTTTTTTGTTTGTACTCTCCTTAATGGTATTTATATTAATGTGTAGTTTTTTTAAATAATTTTTTAATTTAATTTTTTTTTATTAATATGCTTTAAACAACAGATCCCGGCTGGGTCAGTTGGCATTTCTGTGTGGAGTTTGCATGTTCTCCCCGTGTTGGCATGGGTTTCCTCTGGGTGCTCCCACAGTTTCCCCCACAGTCCAAAGACATGCGCTATAGGTGAATAATTGGCCATAGTGTATGTGTGTAAATGAGTGTGTATGGGTGTTTCCCAGTACTGGGTTGCAGTCGGAAGGGCATCTGCTATGTGAAAATATGCTGGATAAGTTGACGGTTCATTCCGCTGTGGCAACCCCTGAAGAATAAAGGGACTTAGTCGAAGGAAAATGAATAAATGAACAGATACATGACAATAGAACAAACAATATAATGCCTAGGTGATAGGAGGTAAATAATAATAACAATTCAAAAAATAAAGAAACAAAACAAACACACAAAAAACAAGAGTATAAATAATTAAATAAAATTATACAATTAATACAATTACAAACAAGCAGGACCTTTACATTGATCAAACATTTGGAAAATAGAGCACAAATGGACAGTTTTAATGGTCTTTCTATTAGCCCTGTGCTGAATAGTGCAAAAGTATTTTCAGTTCCTTATAAAACAAAGTAAAACAGTGACTTTTGTTGGAAAATGTCCACTTATGAATTAAACGTAATCAACAAAATAAATAGGTCATTATTCAGATAATCATAATTAAAATACCCCAAAATTACGTGCAAATTAAAATTAAGGAGTAAATTTTTTGGATAAAGACAGGCAGAGCAAAAAGAGCCATTTATATCAGTATCCTTTTTAAATTTACTGAGAAAATGTTTAACCGGATAACATTTTAAATATGTTGTATTTCTTTTCCTCGTGGAGGAACTTTTACGTGCTAATTTGACGTCATCAAAACACAGGAAGTGCTGGGTGCGCATAGATATTTGTCTCGTGCGTTGGAACTGTCAAATGAACTTCATGTGAATGTGTGAGGATGTAGCAACATTTATATCGACAACTTCTGTCATCAAACTCTTTCATTTGACTGGACTGCGAATGCGCAGGTACGGTAAGAATTATAGCGATATATATCAGTGAAAGTCAGTGAGCAACATTCGTGTTTACAGTAGGCTACTGTTAGTGAGCAATTCATAATGTATGTGTGTGTGTGTGTGTGTGTGTGTGTTTTACATCGGAACGCAGCAGACACGTGTTTTATTTTCATTTCTGCTTAAAAATATATTTTTCATATAAAATATCAGATACGATTAACGTAAATATGACTTATTCGCTGTGTTAACATGCTTGTCATTCAAGGTCAATTGATTAGAGGTCTTTAGACAGTGTATATAATGCTAGTTTTGCTAGTTTATTGAGGTAAAGTTGGTTTTATATTCACACATTTGGGCTTTCTCTTCATAATTAAACAATTTTCAGAAAAGTATTATTTGCAAATTCTAAATAGGTAAATCATGTTAGCAGCCGATGACTATTAAAGTACAACATTGTTCACAGTCAACTAAATAGTGCTAATGGTGTTTTCAAGTCATACTTGCATGTGATTTCAGACCCAATATTCAAAGTATCATAGTAAACAATATAGAGAGAGTGTGTCACAAATTGCCACTGAACGAATGTACGAATTTACAGTGGATACGGAAAGTATTCAGAGTAAGTCAGGGCTCTGGCTGGGCCATTTAAGAACAGTCACGCAGTTGTTGCATTCATCTATCCCTCGTTTGCAAACAGTCGTCCTGTCTTTGTAGCTGAAAAACACCCCCATAGCATGATGCTGCCACCACCATGCTTCACTGTTGGGACTGAATTGGAGAGGTGATGAGCAGTGCCTGGTTTTCTCCACACATACCGCTTAGAATTAAGGCCAAAAAGTTCTATCTTGGTCTCATCAGACCAGAGAATCGTATTTCTCACCATTTTAGCAAACTCCATGCGGGCTTTCATGTGTCTTGCACTGAGGAGAGGCTTCCGTCTGGCCACTCTGCTATAAAGCCCTGGTGACTAGTGGAGGGATGCAGTGATGGTTGACTTTCTACAAATTTCTCCTGACTGCATATCTGGAGCTCAGCTACTGTGATCTTTGGGTTCTTCTTTACCTCTCTCACCATGGCTCTTCTCCCCCGATAGCTCAGTTTGGCCGGAAGAGTAAATCATTTAAGGGGGTCTGAATATTTTCCGTACCCACTGTGAAGCCAACTTAACATCAATTTATTTTCTGCTCTGAAATTGACTTTATTTAACACTGTTTTAATGCTAAAAACTCTTTGATTCACACAGGCATGTTTGTCAAGATGTTATGGAGGTTACCCCAGCCTCTGAAAACCACACAAGCTTGTGGATTTACTCTCAGACAGATAAATGGCTTAAACAGTGTCACATCCAACAGGTTAAACTGCTCAACACTGGCACTACAAAACTCCCTTAAAGACCGGAGGAACTGTCCCACCATTTTACATCATTGTTTATTACAAAAAGGAGGACCACGTTTTCAAGTGCTGACCCCTTTAAACTTAATATCCAAAACATGGACTTTCCAAGGGAGATTACAGTCCACAACATCCGCCTCAAACTTAGTGCTGAAACAAGGAGGAATGTCTGGGAAAAGGACTTTTAAGGGACCAAGAACCAAGCAACCATCACGAGCCAGTCAACCCAGTCTGGAGGAGGTGCGTTGCTATTGTTTTTTTAAGTACGTTTTTGCGTCTTCAAGATAAACCTTCAGTTATTTTTCCAAAAACAAAAGCTTTAATGAAACAAAAATTGAATATTTGCCACTCAAATTATAGTATAGATATAAGTTATCTCTAAAAATGTGTGTTTGTTGGTGTATTTAGGGACACTTTGTTGTTGAAAATATTAGCTTAAAAGGATAGTTCATGCAAAAAATACAAATTCTGACATCGTTACTGCATAATTCACTCAAAAGAAGGTATTTGAGCAATTTCAGCGTTATGGATGTGACATTTGCAGTAAAAATTCATCACATAAATTCACAGAGAAAGTATATGTTAACATTATATTGAAACATCTGTTTATATTTTCCAAAACAACTAATCACAGAGTTATGGAATCAGAAAAATATCAACCTGTAGACATTTTTTTTTTATTTTAAATGAGGAAAATAAACATGCGTTATGGATGTGATTAAGTAAATTAGCGAGTTTACAGTATACAACATACTTTGTAGAAATTCTGTGAATTAAACTGCACAACCCAAAGGAAATAATGCTAATCAGAAGGATAAGAGTTGTGTCTCTATACAACAAACATTTTGTTTTATTTTACATTTTTGCATTTATGAGGTAAAAGCTTGGTTATGGATGTGACGCCTCTCCGTTATGGATGCGACAGATGGGAATTTGGCACTTGTGTGACTTTGGGAAAACAAATATAATCGTTTGAAAGCATTGACAGGGATATTTTGAGTATTTTTACAGTACTGCAGTAAATGGCAAGGTTGACATTTGCATGGACTTGCTCATTTTGATTAATGATGGTAGCTGGCATCCATTGACATCTATTGTGTTCAACTTAAAACCACATGAGGGAGTGTAAATGATGGCGTAAGTTAAATGTTTGGCTGAACTATCTCTTTAAAGACTCCCGCTATACCTATTTTTGATTATATACTATTAGTCCTACTATACTGTTACCTCTTCCTCCTGAATTATACATTCATATTTATAAATATTTAAGTCTAATTTTTGTGTTTTTTGTGTTGTTACTCTACTGCGTTAAATAACAACTGAATGAAAAAAAATAAATTTCTATTTTTGGTATAATTTGTAATATCCGTAATAAAAAATACATTTCGTGTTTGCCTCTATACATTCTGGTCAACTCTGTTACTCCAGATATAAAAAGCCATGACAATCTTTAAAGCACCAATTGAAAAATCATGTGATGTCACATGCTCTGGTGGAAAACTCTGGAAAGCATTGAGGCATATCATTAGTTTGTGTAAAATGTTTCGGATAGACCAATTGTAGATCTAAAATCAACTCTGTTATTGAGAAATTTCATTGAATTTCACTTTTTAAAAACAATAATATGATGGGGAAGGGGGGGAGGGGGGTGGAATACCCGCCATGCTTGAGGTTAGCATCTTGAGCTAAAGCACAAAATGGTAGAAAATGTCAACTCATTCATTCATGTTTCTTCGGCTTAGTTTATTAATGAGGGGTCACCACTGCGGAATGAACCGCCAACTTATCCAGCATATGTTTTACGCAGCGGATGCCCTTCCAGCTACAACCCATCACTGGGAAACACCCATACACTCTCATTCACACACACACACACACACACACACATGCACACACACACACACACGCACACACACGCACACACACAAACACATACCAAAATGGCAACTGTTATTATTAAAAATGATTAAAGTCTGCGTGAACTGGAAGTTGTTGAGACTTTTATTAAAGTATGTTGGTGTACTTCCAACTGAAATGGAATGTTAAGTAGGGGGCGGGGCTTTCTTTTGCATATCATTCCCTTATAGGAAACTAACTAAGAGGGGCGTGGTTAAGTATATTAATATGCAGTTGCTATAGTAGCCCTCAGGTTGACGTCAACAGAAGGACCGCCACACCAAACACGGAAGCAAATAGTCAGACTTTAATTGAAGATTACCAAAACAAACATTTTTTTAGTGGATTAACATGCATGGATTAATTATTTACTTTAAGAATAACAATTTGAGCAAGCAAAATAAACATTGTAAATTTACAGACTGTAAAATTAAGTGAAAGAACAATTGGCAACAGAATCAAATGTTACCTTGATGAAAAATGTTAAGAATTATTTTATGGTTGCTGTATATAATTTCAATTGATGAAAAAGGCTTGAAGTGTGCCCAATATTCTGGAAGGAGTCACATGCATGATGACTGTTGATATGTGTTTATTTCCATCTTTTAGGACATGATGCAATGCATTGCATACGCAACCGCAGATCAGTATCACTTACCAACCCTCTGTCACGATCTCATCGCTCACGGCTTCAGTGAAATCAAGGAGTTTCCCAGAGGTCTGTTCATCTGCATCACTTTCACTTTTTAGGTTTTTGACCTTAAAAGAAGATAATACATTGCATGCCTGTGTGAAGAGTAGGGCTGCTCAATATATCGTTTGAGCATTGATATCGCAATGTGTGTGTCTGCAATAGTCACATTGCAGGATTAGATTCTTTATTAAATATTAAAGATATTAATATTTTAAAATTGTTTATACAATGATGACCATGTTATTTTATGTTTGTTCAATTTCTATACCCGAATACTGTTAGACTCTCCAGAAAACCATAAAGCACTGTTTGTTTCACTTTTGTCTCTGCTCTGTTGTATTTATAAATGCTTGTAATTTATTATAATTTATGCAAATGCACTGAATAGAAAAATACTTGATCTTCCCAACCTATCTAAATGAATGAAATCTTTCCAAATAGAGCTATTCAATTCATCTGTTGAAATTATATTGATATCGCAATGTATATCACAGAAAAGCAAAATATCGCAATATCAGATTTTTCCAATATCATGCAGCCCTAGTCAAGAGTATGCAGTCCTTATTTGCAGTAAATAAGTCTTGTGGATTTCAGATGCGTCTAATGTTTTGGTGATGGGAACAGATAATTCTGCAAAGCCTTATGATAGTGGTACAATATTCTTCTTCAGGTAAACTGAATGCTTTTTAGCCACTCTACTTTTTGAGCTTTGATTTCAATCAATTTGACATTGTTATATATTTATTGCTTTATTTATAATTTTTTTACCCTATAGGGAAGGCTCAGTGGTGTTCTGGAATGTTGAGGACAAAACTGTGAGTAGTAGTTTTATGTACAGTACGTGTGTATGAATTAGGCATACAAGATCCTGACGCTATGATAACTTTGAATAAAAAAATCACGGTATCATGGTATTGTGATTACTGCTCTAAAATATGTGGGTTTTTTTTTTAAATGTCTTGGTAAAAAACAACAGCTTTTTGTCCCCTTTGAAAGTAATATATTTTATTAAAAAAAAAAAAAACATTTATAATATTTTGGAATGATAAACATGTCAGGCTAAATAATTAAGATAAATCATTGACTTGTGTTCGTTTCAAAAACACAGATTTGCTTACAACCTAAAAAGGCATTACAACCCAAAATCTAAATAAAATAGTCATAAAAAGCACATTAAAAAAACGTTTATATAACGTTATAAAGTTTACATATACTGTAGGAACGGCATAAAAGAAAATGTTTCCGTTTTTAAAGCCTTGACTTTTCAAACCATGGTTAACCTTGATAATGTTATCGTGCCATGCCTAGTATAAATGTGTATATATATAAATGAAGACATCCCCTTTTGAAAATGAATATTTTTATCCATTTCTCAGTGAATATAGACAATAATTTTGGAAAGAGTTTGGTCACTGGGCATTTTTAGGAATAGAAAGATAACACATTTATATTCACACAAGCTTTTGCCAAAAAAAAAAGAGATAATCTTCAACATTGTAATAGTGTAATGCAATATTTTTATGTTTCTCTTGACTTTTCCTGTTTATTAAAATTTTAATTTCAGATTTTTCGCCAACATATTAACTTGGGTGTACTAATTATTGGACTGTGATCTTAAGTTCTTTTGTTAGATTAGTTCAATTTTTAGCTTTGTTACTGACTAATCGAATGTATGTGCACAAATGTATTATTGTAAAGCATCCTATAGAAATTCTGAATTTAAAAGAGAGTGAGGGGTGTACTCCTATATGCTGCCTACTATTGTGATTGTCAGACCTGAAACTTATATCATGATATGTGACATAATAATAATAATAATAATAATAATAATAATAATAATAATAATAATATTCACACTCATAAAATAGTTGTATGTAATTTTTAATAAATTGGTCAAAGACAAAAGGAGGTTTTTTAAAACAATAAAGTGTAAATTTCTTTATTCCCCCCTAATGTTTAATACATTTATAACTGAATTTGCAGAAGACACATGATGCAATGCCACAGCCATATCACCTTGCAGCCCAAGACCGGTTACTCACTGAAGCCAAGTAGGGCTGAGCCTGGTCAGTACCTGGATGGGAGACCACATGGGAAAACTAGGTTGCTGTTGGAAGTGGTGTTAGTGAGGCCTGCAGGGGGCGCTCAACCTGCGGTCTGTGTGAGTCCTAATGCCCCAGTAAAGTGAAGGGAACACCATACTGTCAGTGAGCGCCGTCTTTCGGATGAGATGTTAAACCAAGGTCCTGACTCTCTGTGGTCATTAAAAATCTCACGACACTTCTCAAAATGAGTAGGGGTATAACCCCGGTGTCCTGGCTAAATTCCCTCCATCGACCCTTACCCATCATGGCCTCCCAATCACCTCCATCCACCGAATTGGCTGTGTCACTGTCTCTCCACTCCACCAATATCTGGTGTGTGGTGAGCGCACTGGTGCTGTTGTCCTGTGGTTGCTGTCGCATCATCCAAGTGGATGCTGCACATTGGTGGTGGTGTGGAGAGACCCCCCTCATGATTGTGAAGCGCTTTGGGTGTATGGCGATAAATGCGCTATATAAATAACATTACATACTTACTAATGACATTTATTACAACAACAATTTAGAAATCATGTCTATCTATATTTATCTGTATATATAATATCTGTATATAATATTTATCTGTATATATAACAATTTGAAATCTCAATAATCTTTACATTTTATTTTAAGCATGACCTTTCCATGTGTAAAAGTAATGACATATCAAAACATCATAAATAATGAAGTAAATAGATATACTACTATAGAAATGAATGAAATGCTTCCAGCTTATAGTGTAATTTACTGATATGCAATGACGATTAGTCAGTGTGATTTTCATACATTTTCTACTGTGTGAATGACTGAATCAGAAATAGTTTGCAAATAAATCTCCGTGACAAAATTAGTCAAAAGATCATTTGGTGTCCTGCAGGTGTCTACACAATCTCTACCACATACTGTATGTTTATCCTCAGATGAAGACAGCGATGAAGATTCTCGAGCAGCACGAAATTCAACCCTATGAAGTCGCTCTGGTCTACTGGGAAAATGAAGAGATTAATTATACAGTCGGAGAGTAAGTCACAAAACCTAGTGAAATTACTTTAAAAAAAGAGTAATGAATTACTTATTACAAATTGCATCATAAAAATTACTTTTCTAATTTCTTTGCATGTATTAAAGTGATTTAATTATTCGGTAAGTCATTTAATTCCTCAACGCAATCCTAATTAAAAACGCATAAATGGACACTATGTATTCTTATAATTATTTAAATGATGCAAACAGTTTTTTTTTTATAGTAGCTATAAATGTACTCCTAAAAAGAAAAGTTAAACATCATATGTGTCAAAATACATTATGAAGTAATGGCACCAAGTTTCATAACATATATTGTAATTAATTTCTGATTCAATTCATTGTTTCTTAAGATTGTGCAATCGTCAGACAAATGTAACAACTTTCATTAGTTGAAAAATATCTGACAAAAGTCTTGTCGTAGATCCCAGTTGTAAGAGCAACAAATAATAACTTGACTTTTAGTTGATCATTTAGAAAAGTGGCAAAGGGTAGATTTTTCAGATGAATCATCTGTTGAACTGCATCCCAATCATCACATACACTGCAGAAGACCTATTGGAACCAGCATGGACCCAAGATTCTCACAGAATTCAGTCAAGTTTGGTGAAGGAAAAATCATGGTTTGGGGTTACATCCAGTATGGGGGCATGTGAGTGATCTTCAGAGTGGATGACAACATCAACAGCCTGAGGTATCAAGACATTTGTGCTGCCCATTACATTACAAACCACAGGAGAGGGCAAATTCTTTAGCAGGATAGTTTTCCTTCTCATACTTCAGCCTCCACATCGAAGTTCCTGAAAGCAAAGCAGGTCGAGGTGCTCCAGGATTGGCCAGCCCAGTCACCAGACATGAACATTATTGAGCATGTCTGGGGTAAGATGAAGGAGGAGGCATTGAAGATGAATCCAAAGAATCTTGATGAACTCTGGGAGTCCTGCAAGAACGCTTTCTTTGCCATTCCAGATGACTTTATTATTAAGTTATTTGAGTCATTGCAGAGATGTATGGATGCAGTCCTCCAAGCTCATTGGAGTTATACACAATATTAATTATTTCTCCACTGCACCATGACTTTATATTCTATACTGCACATTATTTCTGTTAAGTGACAAGACTTTTGTCTAAGCAAAGTCAGACCTTACTGTCCTAATTAAATCATTAAAAATCAAGACATGATCATATTTTATTTTGGTAAAATAAGTGTAATCTAGAAGACTTTGTCTTTCATATAAGCCACTTCTGATACCAAATGATCAACTAGAAGTCAAGTTATTATTTGTTGTTCCAAAAACTTGGTTAGGCTACAAAACTTTTGTCAGGTAGTGTTTTATTTTATATATTAGAGCAATACCGATGCATTTATTCTGCTTCTCTAAATTGATTTATACAGAAATGTTTAATATAGAGTATTTTAGGCAAGTACATTAAGTACATTATGAGTAACTGAAATTAAGTTACCTAAAAATGAAAAGTAACACTTTACTCTTCCAGTGAACAAGTAATTAAATTACAGTAACTAGTTAATTTGTATCTAAATACACCCAACACTGATAACTATACTTCTTAAATGTAATCATTTTTGTTATTTATTTGTGTTGGTTCAGAGGTCATTCAAAGCTCCGGCACGGGATTTTCCTGTTTAATGAAGAACTGGATTATGAGCAGGTTATTCTGGAGAAGTTTGCATTTTCCAATGCCTTATCTCTGTCAGGTGGGATCACGTTTGCACATTTATCAAACACTGTGCTTAATTAATATCGATTCTTTCATGTATGTTAATTGCTTGATTTCAGTAAAACTGGCAATATGGGAGGTCTCTCTCGACAGCTTTGTTGAGTCCATCCAGTCAATTCCTGAGGTATAGATCCACTTATGTACTCTTTAGGTAATACCAGCATTTGCTGCTCTTTGTAAAATGAAATTACTCCATATATTTAATGAAAGAATAAACATACAGTTGAAGACAAAATCATTAGCTCTCCTGTGAAATTCTTTTTTTAAACATTTCCCAAGTGATTTTTAACAGAGCAAGGGCATTTTCACATTATTTAGGGGCCGAGCACCTACGGTGCGTAGGCCCTATTGGCATTGTGTTGTTTATTCTTCTCTGGAATTAATCGCGATTTTGAGGGTCTAAACATGCTCAAACTCACCAAACTTTGCACACGCCCCAGAAGTGGCGCAAATTGACGTCTGATATAGGTTTCGGAAGTGGGTGTGGCAAAATGACTTGACAGCGCCACCTATGCATATTTGATGGTCGGGCCCCCGAGCTACGTTTCACACACACGTACGAAATTTGGCACACACATCAAACATGCCAAAACCTACAAAAAAGTCTCTTGGAGCTAAATCTCAAACCCAACAGGAAGTCGGATATTTTTAACTTCCTCTACCGTAAAAGTGCAGTTTTTGCCATTTCCAGGCGTTGTATTTGAACTCCTCCTAGGGAATTTATCAGATCAACACCAAAATTGGGTATTGTCATCTAAAGGCCTTGCCGATGTTAAATTGCGAAGATCTAGAGTTTTCGTCAAAGGGCGTGGTCGTGGCTGCCTCTCAAACTTTGACGCTTCTCCACAAAACAGGAAGTTGTTATAATTCAGGTATACATTGTCTGATCTGATTCAAAATCCATATGTTTGATAACAGCCCTGACCTGAACACGTTTACATGCCAATAACCAGATACAGATATAGAGCCACCTGCTGGCAACAGGAAGTGACGTGTTTTACAGTGTAACAAACTCCTCCTACAAATTTTATTATATCATATGCACATGTTTGATGAGATTCCTCTCCTGAAGACATCTACATGCCAATATTGAGTCTCAGTCATAGCGCCACCTGCTGACTGAAGGAAGTTTGGCATAAATCTGTGATTTTCTCAGGTATTTTAATATATATCGATCCTAAATTATTATTGTCCGCTGTTTTCTGTCATCCTGAGGCCACTGGCTGGCGGTGAGCCCGGGTGCGAGGTCCCTTTCATCGCTGCTTGCAGCTTTAATTCCTATTGTTTTCTTCTGGAGAAAGTCTGATTTTGTTTTAGTTTGACTGGAAGATTTGCAATGACAAAACAGTGGTATAGGTTTCTATACAGGGGGTTTCACACTGCATGACTTTACAATAGGAAGAATCGCCAACAACTTTGTCTCAGTCCACAAACTACGTCTCACAACCAAACACGTGAGAAGTGACATGGAAACAACGTGAGGTCACGTAGTATATCTTTTGTTATTAACTACATAATGAGAAAGAAGCCTTTAGTGTGGTAGAAAATGGACTTGTTTTGCTCACCTGGCTTTTGAAGGGAATTAGCAATTTCTCTTCAACATTTTTCTTTTTCGAGCCGGTTGTGGTATTCCTCAGATGACACGTCAAACAGACAGAGGTGCTCCTGCCAAATTTCCACTAGTTTTTCCCCCATTTCTTGGGTCCAAATAGACCAAAAAGAAGGCCTTTTAACTTCTCCCCCAACCTCCCGCTGGCCTGCAGATACCCATACTAGTGGATGCTGTTCTCTCATTGGCTGTAGGTAATCGGCAATGTTATTTTTAATCAGAACACATTTCACACGGCATGATTTTGAATCGCAGACAGGTTCAGATATTTAGCATGCCAGATATCTCATGTGTGTCGGCGACTCATCTGCGATTCTCTCAGATCAGTCTTTGGTAGTTCACACTGTGTGATTGTTACTCACGTGAACGAGCACTGATTTGCCTGTGATTTCAGGCATCTGTCGGCGGTTTCTCAAAAGCTGTCTGCGAGTCAAAATCAGGGCTAAAATCATGCAGTCTGAACTTGGCATTAGGTGTAGACCAGTTTTACAATTCAGAAGATAAATAACTAGATAGAGCAAAAGGTTTACCAGTAATCTTCTGAACTAATGTTGTGGGTTTTTTCCTGTATGCCTTAATCATGTCACAGTCCCAGAATACATGCATCACGTGACCAACATTGGATTTGCACTCAAAATAACATTGACAAACATTCAATAGAAATACCTTATTGAGACAAACTGGTGTTAAATAAGTTCTGTAAAAAAAAATTACAATTTTGCTCGTGGTAAAATATGCCAGAGCAGACCGAAAGCAATTCTTCTTCACTAAAATTTGTTCCACAATCATTCTCCCATACACCTTTCAAGAAGGTAAGGGAAGAAGAGTGACGTAGCTTATTAACCTAACTTGCCTAATTAACCTAGTTAAGCTTTTAAATTGCACTTTAAGTTGAATACTAGTATCTTGAAAAATAACTTGAAAAATAATATGTACTGTCACGGCAAAGACTAAAGAAATTATTTATTAAAAATGTGTTGAAAAAAATCTCTCTGTTAAGCATCACTTGAGATATACATTTAAAAAATCACACTAGGTCTAATTATTGTGCCTTTAACTGAATTAGTTGTAAGTGTTTTTATTTTAAATATTTGTTTTTGAAAATGCAAATAGTTAATCATAAACCTTTTTTTAACCAGATGCTAAAGTCTGGACAAAGAGTGAAACTGTCGAGGGCTGACGTTATGCAGAAAATAGGAGAGCTCTTTTCTTTGAGGTCTGGATTATTTTGGCATCGTATGATCACAGATAATCTACTGCTCTTCTCATAATCTCTTTATACTTTTACAGGCACTGCATAAACCTGAGCTCTGATTTACTGATCACACCTGACTTCTACTGGGACCGAGAAGATCTGGAGCTGCTCTATGATAAAACCTGCCAGTTCCTCAATATTAACAGAAGAGTCAAGGTTGGTGAATGTGCAAGAAATAACTCTTCATGCCCACTTATGTACATTGGATGCACAATCTGATGCATGATCTATTCAAATAGAAAAAAATGCATATACAGTTTGCGGTAATTAGGGCTGCCCAATATATTGTTTCAGCATTGATATCGCAATGTGATCATTCACCATAGTCACATTGCAGGATATGCAATATGCAAGTTTGTGTTATAATTTATCATTTGCATGTGTTTTTGATTGTATAATGATTTTAAAAGCATTCAGGCATTAAGAAATTGTACCATTTGTGACCGTAACTATGAGTAATTTTATAGAATAATTTTTTTTTATTTTTTTTTATTTAGTTACTGTACCTGAATACTGTTATATATATATATATATATAGATAGATAGATAGATAGATAGATAGATAGATAGATAGATACATAGATAGATAGATATACTTTATTGCACAGACAGTTAGAATACAAAAAAACACAACAAAGAACAACACAATGTCTGCATTTTTTGTTTTAGATTTTATAAGCCCAGGTTCAAACTAGAACTATCCAACGTTACGTAAACCCTTTTCACGATCTTTTGAATGAAATGCCTACTTTACTACATCCAATCAGTTCGCAGTAGAAAAAAACAAGCCACGCCCACAGTTTACTCATTTAATATTCCATTGGTCTAGGAACTGCGTCACAATACGAAGAAAATAGATGGTCACAACTTCCGGTTCATGTGGACTTTAAACTTCATTCATTCATTTTCTTTTCGGCGTAGTCCCTTTATTAATCTGGGGTTGCCACAGCGGAATGAACCGCCAACTTATCCAGCATATGTTTTATGCAGCGGATGCCCTTCCAGCTGCAACCCAACTGACCCAGCCGGGGCTCGAACCAGCGACCTTCTTGCTGTGAGGCTATCGTGCTACCCACTGCGCCACCGTGCTGCCCATGGACTTTAAACTAAAAAAATAAAATAAAAAAAGAAATAGCTCTTCATGGACATATGCTGGATTAATCCTAACACACTGTTTGTTTGTTTTTAGGTTGTGAATGAGAAATTGCAGCATTGCACTGAGCTAACAGACCTGATGAGGAATCACCTCAGTGAGAAACACAGCCTCAGACTGGAGTGGATGATTGTTGTGCTGATCACCATTGAGGTTAGAAAACACTGAATCAAGGGAAATCCACTTATTTATGCCTAAAAAAATCACACTTGAGTTTCTTGGATGTTTATCACCCAGACGTTTACAGAGCAATTAAATAATAAAATATACATGTTTATATGATAAACTATATATATATTTTTACTTTTACATCTCAACTTTTTTTACTGTTTTTGTGGATTTTTTTTTTTTTTTACCAATTTACTACACAAATACGCAGATGCCATAATTTGGCTTATGAAGTTTTTAATTAATTAATTAATTAATTCATTCATTTTCTTTTTGGCTTAGTCCCTTTATTAATCTGGGGTCACCACAGCGGAATGAACCGCCAATTTATCCAGCTTATGTTTTACACAGCAAACCCATCACTGGGAAACATCCATACACACTCACTCACACACATACACTACGGACAATTTAGCTTACCCAATTTACCTATAGCGCATGTCTTTTGACTTGTGGGGGAAACCGGAGCACCCGGAGGAAACCCACGCCAACACGGGCAGAACATGCAAACTCCACACAGAAACGCCAACTGACCCAGCCGAGGCTCGAACTAACGATCTTTTTGCTGTGAGGCGATTGCGCTACCCAGTACGCCACCGTGAGGCCCTAATTATTTTATTTTTTATTTTTTTAAATCATTGAAATTCTGACCTAAAAGTAATATAAAGGTTTCTGGATATTGGCTTATATTTTAGGGATAGAATACTGCAGGTTAGAGAATAAAGGTTTAGAATAGGTTATATGCACAAGGATAATGTACAAGAAGCACTGCATTACATTGCATTATTCTGCGCCATATCTTTAAAATATGGACATTTATTTTAGCCCAGTATTTTCAATGGCGTTTCTGCACTAGCCTGCTGCTATGACTTTTCGTCTCGTTTATACACTTTAACAACTAAATGAATGCTTAAGTCTATTTAACTGATTGTATTTTAATTGCATTACAACATTGATGCTGTAAAAGGAACCTTATGAAATTGAAAAAAGTCACATACAGACGTTTATAGGTGGGAGGAAACACTAGCTGTGCTTAGTGTACCCTGTTACTGGAAGTGCAACTTTCACATATACAGTAGTGCATTCAACAGGGGTGAATGGAGATTCATTCATTTTCAGGTTATTTTTCTTGATGCTTCTTTCTTGAAAACTTTTCCTCAAAAATAAATGATTTATATCCACAAAATACAGATTTTAACATTCTAAAATACAAGCAACCTGAACTGTTTTGGTAATCTTCAGTGAAAGTCTGACCATTTGCTTGCGCATTTGCAGTGTCGGCCCTTCTTCTGTTGACGTCAACCTGAAGGTTGCATATTAATATCCTCTCCTACCGTTAGTTTGCTGTGAGGGATAGATGTGCAAAAGAAAGCCCCGCCTCCTACTCAGTATTCTGTTTCAGTTGGAAGTACATCAACATACTGAAATTAAGGTCTCAGCAACTTCCTGTTCACGCAGACTTTAAAACCTCTCCCGTTTTTAAAATAAGAGATCCACATACAGTGAGTATAATATAAGGAAAAAAAATATTGTTGTTATCTCAATAGGAAATGTTGTGGCCAATCAAACTCAGCTTGGGCTGTGCGTATTAATGATTCTGTGTGGATTGTCACAGTCATCTTTCAGTTGTTCGATTGGCCTGATTTTTACATGAATTGAATTTACATGAGAATGAGGAAACAGTGGTGTTTGATTCTCACAGTATGTCATTTTTATGTACTGAAATATTATTATTATTATTATGCCTTTGTATATTCAGATTCTCATCCTATGGCACCTTTAATGTCATCGTTAGCTGACTGTCATTTTGAATACTGGATTAATGATATGCAGTGTAATCCGCTTCATTGTCAAAAACTGCTGTATTTTATCTGAAATGTCGACATAACCTGATTTATGTCCTCCAGGTGTTTACTTAAATGCTTTTTCCTCTCTCTGTAGGTGATGTTTGAGCTTGCTCGTGTGATCTTCTGAGGACCAGCAGACCTTACAGTAGTATTTTGTAAACCAGCAGATACTTTTATCCTCTGTTAATGTAATTGAAGTACTCATTGATTAGTCTTCTGGTCTTTTTCTATTATTAATGTGACACAGAAAGCACAAATAAAGGTTTTTAATTGAACGATATAGTGGGTGAACAGTGGCTTATTTTGTTTCTGTTTGGCTCGTTTATGAACTCTGGATGAGTAATTGTGGATTATTGGCATGCTACAGTTTTAGAGAGTTATATTAGATTGAATTCACGTTGTCCTGAGATGACTCTACCTTTGCTGGAAAATTGTGTTTTTTTGCAATATTGTGAGTATAATGTGACCAGAAGTCGCAGTTCATTATATGGAAATGCAAAAAATGTGCCTGATACTTTATTGTGAGTGCAAGTGTCATCATATCTGACAGTATCTGCTACCCTCCCGTGTTGATTAGAGTGATTTGTATGGGTGCCCATATTCATTGTACTGATTTCTAACATCCTCTATTTTTATACTGCAATGTAACTGCTCTGATGTGAACAAACAGAGGGTGACACGGTAGCTCAGTGGTTAGCACTGTTGCCTCACAGCAAGAAGGTTACTGGTTTGAGTCCCGGCAGGGTCAGTTGGCATTTCTGTGTGGAGTTTGCTTATTCTCCCTGTGTTGGTGTGGGTTTCCTCCGTGTGTTCCGGTTTCCCCCACAAGTCCAAAGACATGCACTATAGGTGAATTGAATAAACTAAATTGGCCGTTGTGTGTGTGTGTGTGTGTGTGTGTGTGTGTGTGTGTGTGTGTGTGTTTGTGTGTGTGTGTGTGTTTGTGTGTGAATGAGAGTGTATAGGTGTTTCCCAGTACTGGGTTGCAGCTGGAAGGGCATCCGCTGTGTAAAACATATGCTGGATAAGTTGGCAGATTATTCCGCTGTGGCGACCCCTGATGAATAAAGGGAATAAGGAAAATGAATGAATGAATAAACAAACAGAGAGATAACCCAAATCTGACAAGGCATTGTAACGAGTTACTGAAATACTTTACACCACTTTTATTTCATACAAAATTAACTAAATACTAAATTTACTCTGGTATTGTTTAACCTCTTCTGTTTAATGCTCTGGGAAGTGTTTTGGTCTGATGTAAACAGCTGGATTAGTTGAACAAGCTGCTTTTATTTATATACTTATAGCTTCTAATTTTATTTAGATATTTCTAACTACTTTTTTATATACAATTGAAGGCAAAAGGATGTGAGGTTTTTATTATTTTTTCAGATTTTTGACAATTCATTCATTCATTCATTTTCTTTTCGGCTTAGTCCCTTTATTAATCTGGGGTCACCACAGCGGAACGAACTGCCAACTTATCCAGCATATGTTTTACGCAGCGGATGCCCTTCCAGCTGCAACCCATCACTTTGAAACATCCACACACACCCATTCACACTCATTTACTACGGAGAATTTAGCTTACCCAATTCACCTATACCACATGTCTTTGGACTTGTGGGGGAAACCGGAGCACCCGAAGGAAACCCACGCCAACACAGGGAGAACATGCAAACTCCACACAGAAACGCCAACTGACCCAATCGGGGCTCAAACCAGCGACCTTCTTGCTGTGAGGCGATTGTGCTACCCACTGCGCCACAGTGCAGCCCCTATTTTTGACAATTAATCAATGAATTTTTTCACAGTGTTTCATGTCGTCTTTTTTCCTTCTGGAGAAGTCTTATTTATTTTAGTTTGGTTTGGAATATTTAAAAACAATTATAATAATAATAAAAACTTATTATCCCCTAAATTATTTTTGTGTGTTGGCTAATGAACAGACCACTGTTGTCCAATGACTTGCCTAATTAACCTAACTTAACCTAATTAACTTAGTTGAGCCTTTAAATGTCACTTTAAGCAGAATACTAGTATCCTGCAAAATAACTAGTAAAATATTATGCACTGTCTTCTCTGTTAAACAACATTTGGTAAATTCTTGTATAAGTGTATACAACAATTTCACAGGAGGGCTAACATTTGTTTCTTTAACTGTATGTAAAGGCTGTTATCATCAAATGTCATCCTCAGACGTTATTACAGACTTGGAGTCCAGATAAAAAAAAGTGAATAAAAAAACAAGACAATGCATAATAAATATGCACACACAAAATTGAGGTTGTTCAACAAATTTGATCAGTTATAATCTAGATATAGGCGACACGGTGGCTCAGTGGTTAGCACTGTTGCCTCACAGCAAGAAAGTCGCTGGTTTGAGTCTCGGCTGGGTCAGTTGGCGTTTCTGTGTGGAGTTTGCATGTTCTCCCCGTGTTGGCGTGGGTTTCCTCCAGGTGCTCCGGTTTCCCCCACAGTTCAAAGACATGCTCTATAGGTGAAATTAACAATGACAGATGCCCCCACCCCAACCCCCAATGATTCCCTGACCCTTATACATGAGGTTATGAAATATGAAATGTGCAAAGATCTTCAGATGTGGTCTTGGTATCAACATCTGATTGCACTGAATAAATAAATGAAGAGTTCCGATGCAATATCTTTTAAGTGCCATCTGAAATGTTCCTCTACAATTGCCATTTTTCTCAGCCTGCTATGTTTATGTTCAATTATTTCACTTTAATGGGAAAGAAAATAATTGAAATGACTGAACATACACACAGGAGCCTGAAAGAAATGCTCATTTGAGAAGAAAGTTTAAGACGGCACTTTTTGCATCTGAACTCTTCAAATATAGCTGTGAAAAGATTTCATGTGCTCAATCTAGTTTTTAGAGCATGGCAACAAGTGTGAGAACATGGGAGACCGTCTTTAAACTCTTAGCCAGGCGTTTTATATTTCACACATTTATTCATAATTTCCCAAGTTATAAAAACTGATACTGAAAACAAACACATCGTGACGTCGTCGCGCGTCTGATTGATTGATCGGCCTCCAGTGATTGACAGGCGTTCGATCCGGCGCGCGCTCGTGTCATGTGATTCAAAGCCTCCGGAAAACAGCAGCAGATCTTTGGCTGACTGAACTCGCACTGCGCGGTCAAAACATTTCCTCCTTTTTTTTTTCCACCCTACAAACCAACCAGAGCAAAGCGTCTGAATTCTGTCGACAAAAACAACGCGGTAAGTGACGTCTTATTTGAAACAACCGTTTAAAAAGTAGTCGGTTTGTTGTTTACGTTGTGCGCTATCGATTACTTCGCGGATCCTGACTGAATATGATCAACGTTTTGACCGTTTTCTTCCTGACGTGGCTTTGGTTTATTGAAAGAGTATCGTTTTCCATTTCTCTGTGGTTTCCTTTGCTTATTAATTAGTGTAACGTTATGTTGTTGGGTTCAATGCTTGAGCGCTTGTTTCCTATTTGTCCGCGGAAACTTTTGTACTCGGAATTCACCAGAATGGGCGGGGCTTCAACACACACACGCACACACACACAGATGCCTCAAAACATATTTAGACACTGAAACCACACTTTTATAGGACATTGTGTGGTCCCCTTTCGTCTTTTTAATATAATTTAGTTTTTGCATGTGTTAAAATATAGTTTTTTGTTGTATTTATGGGAACAGATGTAACCCTACAGGTAAAGTATATACAAACAAGTATACACATAGGTTTATAATCACAAAAATATAATAGAATATTTAAAGAGGAATGTAAATTGACTGACCTGTGAGAGATGATGCTAACCATTGGAAGACTTCAAGGACAACACATACACTTAATACACAAATACACTTGATTGAACATGTACACATAGACATCACCTATATACTATATAACTGCAGGTTAACTATGCTTGTATATAATAACTTTAACTGTTAAAAGCTATTGGTTACTATTTAATTGAAGTTATTGGTAACTAATTAAGTTATGGTAACTAATAACCTTAAAGGTGCAGCACGTGATTGTCTTCAGAAACATTTTTTGGTTGTGCTGGTTGAAAGTCTCTTCACATTCCAATAGTAATAATTAAAGTAAATAATCTAAATGTATTTTTATATTCTGGGTGAGGCATAAGATTAAAAAATGTTTGTCCAATAAAAAAAAAAAATGTCGGACCAACAAATAACTCAATTACTACAGGTATCTGTGCAGCCTGTCACGCAGACAGATACGTCATTTGCGTGAAGCATGGCCACCTACAGCTGACAGAGAGAGACATCAGGTAAACTCTGCATCAACCTGAACTTCTTTCTGAAAGACCAGCGTGGCCTTGTATCCATGAAAAGAAAGATTGTTTTTGAAAGGGCTTCTGCCAAAATTGCAGAATCAAAAGTTTTCTAAATCCTGAGTCAATATCGGAATTACTTTTGTGCGCTCCCTCGTCAAAAACCTCCTATTGGAATTTCAGTTCATCCTTTAGGATTCTATCAGATCTTAATGGATTCTTAAAATTCTAATAGACTTTAATTCTAATAGATTTTTTAAATGGAATTTCACTTTGTCCTGTAGGATTTTAAAATCCCTTTGGGCATTATAACTTAATTTATTGGAATTTCCAGTTTGTCCTAAAGGATCTGATTGAGAGTTTTAGAATTATTAGACATTGTTTTTTTTTATATATATATATATATATTCATTCATTCATTCATTCATTCATTTTCTTTTCGGCTTAGTCCCTTTATTAATCTGGGGTCGCCACAGCGGAATGAACCGCCAACTTATCCAGCATATGTTTTACGCAGCGGATGCCCTTCCAGCTGCAACCCATCACTGGGAAACATCCACACACACACTCATTCCCACACATACACTATGGACAATTTTACCCTACCCAATTCACCTATACCGCATGTCTTTGGACTTGTGGTTGAAACCGGAGCACCCGGAGGAAACCCACGGCAACACGGGGAGAACATGCAAACACCACACAGAAACGTCAACTGACCCAGCCGAGGCTCGAACCAGCGACCTTCTTGCTGTGAGGCGATCGTGCTACCCACTGTGCCACCGTATAGGTTTATATATATATTTCACTTTGTTCTATGGGATATTTTTGATTCTGTCGGTTAATTTTTTTTAAAGTACTTTTAAAGTTTGTGTGTGTGTGTGTGTGTGTGTGTGTGTGTGTGTGTGTGTGTGTGTGTGTGTGTGTGTGTGTGTGAGAGAGAGAGAGAGAGAGAGAGAGAGAGAGAGAGGACTAATTTGTTCAGGCTGTTCAGTGCAGATCCCAATAGTATAGTTATTATAGTATTTATATTTTAAACATAAAAATTATATTACAATAAGCATTTCAATAAACATATATTACATTATAAATAAAAATGTTAAATTAAAATACTAATGAAACAATAGTACATACATTTTGTTAACTTGCTAATAACAAAAATAAATAAAATAACAGTATGTATCTTTCTTTAGTAGACAAGTCATTTACAGTTAATATAGAGTACAGTTAAGTTGCAGTAATTTGCAGCATTATTATATATATATGAATTGTGTCCCTGCCCTCTAGCGATATAATACATCAGTTTAATCTCATAAATCTCATAAATAAAATCTTTTCGGCCGTCATCATCACGTGGTTAATTATCGTCCGGCAAAAGATTGTCTGTTTTCAAGTTCATGGAGTACCTTTTACAGCATCCATAATATAGTCAGTTAAATAGACCTAAGCATTTGTTTAGATGTTCAAGTGTTAAAGGAGATGAAAACAAGCGATGCAGGGGGATCAGCGAGCACAATTGAAAATGAAGACACTCATTGTCTTGGTAACGTAAGTATAGTGTAAAACGATGGCAGGTCCTTTTTTTCTGATCTGATTTTTATTTAGTTGAATAACGAAACATAAGTAAAGTAGCGCTCTTCCACCTAACCAGCTTTACTGAGGGGAGGTTTGATTTATATTCACAGATTCGATCATTTGTTTGACAGTGCCAGCCTGTGACTCGCTCCCACATTACTCTGAATATTCGGTCTGAAAGAGCACGTAGGAATGACTTTAAAACAACATTAGCACTGCTTCACTGACTGTGAACAATGTTTTATTTGATAGTCATTGGCTTATTATATGATTTCACTATTTAGAATTTGCAAATTATCTGAAATTATATTATTAAGGAGAAAGTCCGAATGTGCGGATATAAAACCAACTTTACCCCAATGGCAGATTTGGGGAAATATAATTCTTGCACCCGCTGGCCTGTCAACAACTACGCTGGACAGAGTGAGTGTCTTCATAGAGTTTTTTAACTGGTGAATGACATGATCTAGTGTTACATCTATTCGGTGCTCGTTCATGACTTAAGGAGGCGTGGCTTTGGATGGCAGGGGAGGGATGTAAAATTTCTAAGCTATCATGCTAACACTAGCATTTTGGCAGATCACCTACTGAACCTTTAACTTTTCTGATTTTGATGGTAATACAATAATGTGCACCTTTTGTAAAGCTGCTTTAAAACAATAATTATTCAGAAAAGCGCTATTTAAATAAACTTGAATTGACTGGTAAAAATGAATTACTTTAATTGTGTATGTGTGTTTTTAGGTGGAAAACATGGACTTGGCCCATCATGGTCTTGTTCTTCTGAAGCGCCTCAATGCTCAGAGAGAGTTTGGTTTTCTCTGTGATTGTACTGTGGCCATCGGAGATGTTCTTTTCAAAGCCCATAAAGCTGTGCTTGCTGCATTCTCAAACTACTTCCGCATGCTCTTCATCCATCAGGAAAGGTAATGTGAATTTGATTACAAAAATGGTTTTAATTTACATTTGGAGTTTTTATAAATGGGCTATATGTAGAATTCAGTAACTAACCCTTATTATTTGTAAAACCTGTGGCTGATAAGTAGCTTGTTCTTGCACCCATGCACAGAACTTGATTCAGTAGCTCAATATGCTCATGGCAAATATTTACACATTTTTTGAGTCTTTAAATAATTGCATTTGCAGGGATATGTATGGAGCTCAAATGCACTGCAAGTTAAGAAAATATTCAAATAGAAAGACACTAACAAATTAAGAAAATATCTTCATCATTTTGACATCACATGTTCACACACATTCTCACAACACATGGAAATACAGAAACATGCTACAAATACCACAGACCACAATGGAAAAGTGTCCGGGGAACCAAACAATCAATTAGTCCAGGGGTTCCCAAACTATTTTGCCCGCGACCCCCAAAAATAACAATTCCACTATCCTCGGAAGTGGTTATAAACATACAAACATTGGACACAAAGGTGCACACGCCCCAATAGGAACTATATAAACACGAGCATAGTGACAACACAAAAAAGGGCAACAGTCTAACAACAATATATTTTTTTTTATGTCATTTTTTATTTGTTTAATTTTATATTTACTGGCTTTTTATTTGTATGTTGTTTATTTGTAGGGCTTTTTATTTGTAT
>CAIGQW010056782.1:7418120-7431444 GCA_903798125.1 Danio choprae
AGCTGGTTTTACAATTGGAGTTTCTACTACTGGAGTCATAACTGCTGGAGGTGAAGTCTCTGTTACCCTCATTGAAACCTGTTCTGATATCTGTACCACCGGGGTCAAATCTGGTGGCTCAACCACTGTAACTGGAGTTGAATTTACAGCAGGAGTTTCTCCTAAAGTAACTGCTGAAGCTTCTGCTGGAAGTTCAGTCTCTTTTACTATCCCTGAAACCTGACCTGTCTGCTCCACTGGAGTCACAACTGGTGTCTCAACCACAGCAACCGGTGGAGACTTTACAACAAGAATTTCTACACCTGGGATCATGGCAGATGTTTCTACTGCTGCAGGTACTCCTGAAACAACTGCTGGAGATGAAGTCTCTGTTACTCTGACTGAACCTTGGCCTGATGTCTGTACCACTGGGGGCACAACTGGGATCTCAACCGGTGCAATTGGAGTTTCTGAAACTGGAATCAGGGTAGGAGTTTCGAATGCTGCAGTTACTTCTGAAACGACTGCTTGAGGTAAAGTCTCTGTTCCTCTGACTGAATCATGGGCTGGTGCATGTACTGCTGGAAGCACACCCGTTGCCTCAACCACTCCAAATTGAGTTGACGTAACAACAGGAGTTTCAACAACTGGTATCACTAAAGGTGTTTCAAATGTTGAAACAACTACTGGATGTGCAGTCTCTTTTACCCTCACTGAATCCTGACCTTGTGTCTGTATCACTTTGGTCATAATTGGTATCTCATCCAGTACAACTGTAGTTTCTACAACTGGGATCATGATAGGTGCTTCTAATACTGCAGTTACTCCTGAAACAACTGCTGGAGGCCCTGGGCCCTGGCCTGGTGTCTGAACCACTGGGGTTACAGCTGGTGCATTAAGCACTGCAACAGGAGTTGACTTTTCAACTAGATTTTCTACAACTAACATTATGGGAGATGTATCAACTTCTGGAGGTGCAGTCTCTTTTACTATCACTGACACCTGACTTGGTATCTGTACCATTGGGGTCACAACTGGCATCTCAATCACTGCAACTGGAGTTGACTTTACAAATTGAGTTTCTACAACTGGAATCATGGTAGGTGGTTCTACTGCTGAAACATCTACTGGTGGTGAAGTCTTTGATATTAGCGAAGAAACCTGACCTGATGTCTGCTCCACCAGAGTCACAACTGGTGCCTCAACCACTGCAACTTCAGTTGACTTTACAGTGGGAGTTTGTACAACTGAATTAACAGGAAGCATTTCTACTACTGAAACCACTGCTGGAGGTGCAGTCTCTTTCACTAGCACTGAAACTTGGCCTGGTGTCTCTACCACTGGGGTCACAACTGGTATCTCAAAAACTGCAACTGGACTTGCCATTACATCTGGAGCTTCTACAACTGAGATTACAGCCGGTGTTTCTACTGTTTCTGTTACTCCCGAAATAATTGCTGTAGGTGAAGTCTCTGTTACTTGGACCAAACCCTGTTCTGGTGTCTCTGCCACTGAGTCCACAACTTGTGCCTCAACCACTGCAACTTGAGTTAACTTTACAACAGGGTATTCTTCAGCTGGGATCACAAAAGGTATTTTTTCTGCTGAAAGTGCAGCCTTCTCTGCTATCTTTGAAACCTGGCCTGGTTTTAGTACCACTGGGGTCACAACTGGTGTCTCAACCATTGCAAATGAAGATAACTTTACAGCTGGAGTTTGTACAACTGAGATTGGGGCAGGTGTTTCTACTGCTGCAGTTACTGAAACAACTCCTGGAGGTGAAGTCTCTGTTACTCTGACTGTTTCTACTACTGGGATTGCAGCTAATGTTGCTACAGAGGTTGTGACTGGAGCTTCTGCATCTGTTACAGTTACTGACAATTGTGTTGGTGTTTTTAATGCCACTGTAGATGAAGTTGCATTTGGAGTTTCTACTACTGGGATCACAATTGTTCCAGGCGCTACTCTAGTTACATCTGATGTAACAACTACAGGACATGCAGCCTCTGTTACTGTCACTGGAATCCTAACTTGTATTTCAGCATCTGGTGTCTGCGTTAATGCAGCAACAGTTGGTTTTACTGATGTGAGAGAAACAACAGGAATTTCTGTAAAATTGTCCAGTGGTGTTTTTGCAAATGAAGTCAAATCTAGGGTAACTTCTTTTGAAGGTACAGATGTTATAGCTGGTGACATTATCACTGAATCTATATTTGGTGTCTGTACCACTGGGATCTCTACCACATCTGGCTTTACCGCTGTGGCAGCTGTTGTTTCTAATACTGTTGCTTCTACTACTGGAGATGAACCCTCTGTCATTATAATTGAGCCAAGATTTGGTGCTGTTACCACTGGAATCACATTCTGTATCTCTACTACTGGGGCCACCACAGTCCTCACAATCACTGATTCAACCTTTGGTGTTTCTATTGCTCTTGGCTCAACACTTGTGTCTTTCACTTCATCTACAACCCTTGACTCATGGCTTTGAGTTAGAACTGGTGTTACTTCATCTAGAGGTGTAGCTGGTGTAACTACCACAGAAATAACAGTTGGCTTCACTTCCACATGTTCTTTGATCACTGTTGTCAACTCTGTTGTGTCATCATCTATGATTTGGGAAATGTGAGTATCAGTTGTTTTTGTCGTAGATGTAACCATTGGTGTTTCTACTTCAAGTTCTGCAACAACTGATGTGACTACAGGTCTCTCTACTTCCAGTTCAGTTACTACAGCTGACTCTACTGTAACTTCTGTTACTACTGGCATTTCTACCTTTGGTTCTGTCACTTCAAGCATTGCAGCCCTGAGTTCACTCTCTACTTGTGTTTGTACTTCAGAAACAGTAACGTCTGGCCTTTCTGTTGTAACTTCGGAGCTCAGTGGTGGCACCTGTTTTTTGGGAATTACTTCTGTTACTGCTAGTATATCATCTTTAGTATCTACCTTGTCTACCTGCAACTCTTTTGACAATGTTATTTCTGTTATCTGTTCAAGGGGTTCACATTTTTGCGAAGAATCTGCATCTGCTTCATTCTCTTCGGTCACGGTCGACCTTGTCTCAACCCTTTCTGGTTTCAGTACGGGAACAACAGCCTCTGTATATTTTTCATCTGAAACTGCTGTTTCTGTTTTATCTGTTAATGTCACAGCTGGGGCCTGGTCACCATCTTTTGCTTCACCATGAACTACGGTAATTTCAGATGAATCACCCTCTTGTTCTGTTGCCTTTGGTAGCTCAGACGTTGTCAGTACCTGTGCTTCTGGTTCGGCCACTATAGCTTTCTCTTGCTCTAATTGTTTTGTTGTGTTCTCAATAATGGCAACCATCTCTAAAACTTTACCAGTCTTGTTATTCTCACTTGTTAGTAGTTGTTCATTTTGTTTGGTGTCTTGACTACACTCCTCTGTTTGAAAAGTCACAATTTCTTCTGGTACAGGTTTTACTTCCACCTCTGTTGAAGGTGTCGGTATGGCTCCACAGCTAACTTCAGGTTCTGTTGGTGTTTTTGTGGACTCAAGTACATCTTTAGAAAACTCAGAAACAACAGGTATTTTCTCTTCAATTTCTCCTTTTTCAGTTTCTGCAACAACTATATCAGGAGATTCATCCATACTGTTTAAATGGGTTGAAAGATCTTGACTCTCAGTTTCATTGTTTTCAGTGTCTGTTAAAGGTTGCCCTTTCTTAAATGCAAGTTCATCTTTCGCAAAAATCCTGTCAGCTCTGTCATTTGCATTGTCCTCCGCTTTGTTGTCTTCCACATCTGTATTAGTAACGTCTTTATGGGCCTCTTCAGCCTTCTCTAATACAGGTTCTTTAAGTGATGCCTCCTTGGCTGGCAACTGGTCTGTTACTAAAGATTCATCTATAGATTCTGATATATTTTCTGCATTCAAATTTTTAACAACTTCAGAAGAAACAACATCCCCAGTCTCTTCCTCTAAATGAATTTCCTTAATCTCATGCTGTGCAATTTTTTCATCACCACTTGCTTCAATTTTCTCACAGATGACATTAGTAGACATGTCCCCTGAATCATCTGCTGATAAATCAGCATCTTTTACATCAGCTTGTATTGATGGAACATCTTTTATTTGTAAACTGTCTTCTAACACTATTGTCTCTATATGTATTTGATCTGTAATTGGGCTAATAATATTAACAGTCTCTTTAATTTCCGGACACTCCACTGCTGAGGCAGTGTCTTCTACAGGGGCATCTGTGGCTTTGATAATATCAAAGATTTTGTCTACAGTTTCTTGTTTAACTACCTCAGAAAGTGTATCTACTGTAGGTTCAGCGGCTACTAGTTGATTATATGCACATTCATCTGCTGAATAAGATGAACACTCCATTTCAGTACCATGGGTGTAGTCTGATATAACCTGTTCCAAGCCAGATTCACTTTGCATTGTATCAATATCTCGTCTAAGTTCAATACCAGTTGTACTTTCCTCTTTTTTGTCCTCTATATGAGTCTCCTCTGATTCATCCACAAGAGGCTCTGTCACTAACTGAATGACTTGCTCTATGTCTTGTTTACTTTCAGTAGTAGATTCTTCTTCATTCACAATTATTTCCTGAAACTCAGTCTTCACATCCTTGATTTCAGCTTCATAGACCTCATCTGTCCCAAGTCCTGCAACTTCATGTTCATCTGTAAAGTTATCAGAGGCTAATTCAGTTGGGACAGTATCACAGACCTCAAGGATTGCCTCCACTAAGGGTGCAGGGAGATGTTTTTCAACAGACTCAATTTCTTGAGATACTAGTCCTATGCATATTGCTGTTGCCTCAGTTTTCTTATGTGCAACCAAAACCTTTGTTTCCTCTGGTGTGGATGACTGTACAATATACGGTGAAAATGACACAGCCATAGATTTTTGACTTATGTCTTTTGTAGTTACTGATTGGACACTCGGAGTCATACAAATGGATTGAATAGCTTCATGTAGGATTGCATCTGATGTTTGTACGTCATATTCAGCCGACACTGGTGTAACATGTCCAGATGACCTTGGTGATTCAGTTAGCTGTGAAAGAGCTGAGACCATTTCAGTAGTGTCATCCCCAATAAAACTTTCTGGTTCTGGGGCAGTGACTGCATCAGCTGTCAACTCCACAATGTCCTCAGCTAAGGTGCCATCTTGTGTTGTCCACTCAGCAGATGATACTGGTGTTTCAATGCTTTCCTCAATGATGCCTTCCTCTGGTATATCACTCAGTTGTTGATGTTTGCTCAAAAAGTCTGCGAGTTCTTCAAAGTCCTCTGACAAGGATTGTATAATTGCTGGTGCAGTGTTACTTGAAACTTTAGCTACAATTTTGGACGTGTCCTTTTCTAATGCCTGTGAGGGGATCTCTGGCATCTCATGTTCTATTGTGATTTCAACTCGTTGCTCATTCATCTCCTTCAAAGTTTCAGGCTCAATCACTTCATACTCAGACAATGGAATAATAGCGGGTGTTTCATCATCTTCATCATCTGTTACATGATCCTTAGCAGCCTCATCAGAGGATGTCTGGTCTTGCCTTGCCTCCGATTTTCTCTTTTTATGACCTGGAATAAGTTTCTTCATAGAAAATGATTCATCTTTGCTCATTTCCCCATCTGAATGTATCTGCTCAGGTGTACTACTTTCTCCTGGTCTAACCTTCCGCTTTGGGGTGACCATTTTTTTAAACGTTTTCCATGTGGATCCCACCTCCCCTTCTGCAGGACTTCCAGTTTGTTCATTCGATGATGTCAGATGATCATAATCACCCTCAATGGAACTTCCCAGTGGAGAATCTGTAATTTTCTCATATTCCTGTCCTTTGTCTGATATTTCATCCTCATTTGTTTTTCTAGCCCTTTTTTTAGCAGAGCCACCACAAATCAGTGCCTCCCAGGAAACAGTGGTGTCAGATTTCTTTTTGGACTCCTGAGGGCCTACATCAGCCACCGGTTCCTCATCAGCAGGTTTTGTTTCCCAGACTATTGGTTCTTTAATTATTGGATCCCCAACTAATGGTTCCTTTGCTTTCCCAAGCTCTGTGACTTCTGAGGATGCTTTTGGCTCTTCAGAGACTTGTTCCTCAACCTCAACCACCTTTTCTGCAGCTTTACTTTCTCTTTGCCTTCTTGAGGAAAATTTCCGGAAAAGTCTTTTAAGTGGACTTCCTTGTACCTTATCTTTCTCTAAAGAATTCTGAAGCTCTCCTTCTGGTAACAAACTGTCATCGCCTTTCTCCTGTGAATCTTTGTCTTCCTCTGATATAATATAAGGAATATCGAGGCACATGCATTTACTGTCCTGTTTTTCAGCCTCCTCTTCAGCAATTTTCTTTTCGTTTCCTTTGAGTTCCTCTTCCTTACTCTCTTTTTGTATTTCCTCCTCTTTCTTTTTCTTTCTTAAACTGCCAAAGATTCCCTGTGTAAAGAATTGCTTGATTGGTGACATTGGTTCCTCTGGCTCAAGGCTTGTCTCTTTCTCCATTTCTTTTCCAGGTGTGTCCACCACATGAAATTCCACCATCTTTATGTCCTGATCCAGCTCCGTTTCATTGTCTGTTTGTTGAAGGGGTTCTGCTGCATCAGAAGACACCTCACTTGTCTGAGTCTCATCAGGTGTGATTTTAATTGGAGCTACGTCACTATCCTCATCTTTGGCATCCTCTGAGGCATTGGTTTCTTTTTGCCCTTTCTCTTCAGTCTCTTTTTGCTCATTTACTTGAGTCTTTTCACATGGGTCTTTTTTTAGGGTCATCTTGAATCCAACAAACCGGAAGATTTTTTTGAAGCCAACCTCACTGATATCATTCACCTGGTTGTCCACCTCAGTTTCTTCTTTCAAAGTCACACTAGCATTGACCATCTCACCGCTCTTATTCTTAGTGTTTGGTTGAAGAGAATCCAAATTTTGAAGGTCTTCGAGGGTTTCTGTGCCATCTTCTTTTAATGTGACAAACCCAGAGCCGACTGACAAACAAATAAAGAGTGCCAAAATAAGTATGCATTATAAATACATAAAATATTGGCACATGAATGTTTACAACTGTATAAAAGTGCTGTTCTTATTAGTGGGAAACATTGAGGGAGCAATAACGTTTTACCTACCATCTGCAAGTACTCTCTCCTCAAATTGGCAATTTATTTCATCTGCTGGGTCCCTTGTCTTTACATTCAAATTGGAGATCTGTCCATTTTTCTGTAACAGCTAAGAAAAAGAAGCACAGATTAATGAGTGACAAATAAGGTAAAGAATGGATGTAGAATATAATAACTTATGACACAGCCCACACAGAATCTGTGCCTGCAGAAATCTGCTGAAAACCTGATTGCTGATTGAAAGATTGTTGACCCTGTGATTACATATATTACTTAATATAAATATACTGTAAATATACTACTCGCATTTAGTCATTTAGCAGATGCTTTTGTACAAAGCAGCCTACAGTTAAAGAGGCATTCAGTGACTCAACAAGAAGAGGCAATACACACAAGAGCTAATTATACAAAGGAACTATTAGTGCTCAGAGATGTAAGTGCTAGAGTAAGGAGGTTGGGTGTTTTTATAGAAAAAAGTGTGCTTCACACAGGTGGTTTGTCAACCCCACTCACCTGTGTGAAGAACACCTCTTTTGTCTCTAGAGATGTCAGAAAATGTCTGGTGCAAATGTGCAAAACTGGTGCAAGTGTCAGTTAGTGTCAGAGAAATGAAAGAGTGTTTTCTGCAGGTGGTTTGTCAAGCCCACTTACCTGTGTGAGGCAAACTCGGAATTGCATTATGTTTTGAGGTTGTCGTGTGGTGGGGGTGGGGGAGAGAAAATGTTTAGAAGTAAAAATTTACTTATTTCAGTTTTAAATACTTTTGGTATTTATTTACTTTTTTAATAAATATATTCAGTTTTTTTTTTCCAATGTCTATTTGTTAATACTGAATAATATATCATTTTAGATCATTTGTCTGTCCAATACAATTTGTAAAGTAATAATTTGTCTTTAAGTGGATGTATTATAGGCCTATTTTAGTTTTTTTTTTACCAAACAAGTGGTTCTAATTGATTGATTGTGTTTTAAACCTTGAATAAAAATGTCAAAATTAGTATCATTTTAATTTACTTTCAGTTTTCAGCTCTTATACACTCAAAATCATTCAACAAATCTGCAAATATTTTTTTTTTTTTTTACAAAATTCATAAATAGCTAAAAAGTCCACAGATAAGTCCACATTTTTTTATTATATCACATAATATTGCAGTGTTTGTCAACAACAAATCTTAAACAAAGAGTAATGAACAACAACATACTCATAGGGTTATAGTTAAAATGCTAATAATTTGAAAATATAAATCACCATAAATTATTTGCCATTGTAGTTCTTTTGCATCTATACATTATTTTATGTAAGGATCTCATTGAGTTTGTCGTCTCATACTTCATATCACTGCATGTTCAGCACTGCTCACTCAAAAACAGTTGAAGTGCATGCAGGTTAAGGAATTCCCCAAACATTTGACAAAGTTTATCACAATAATGTTTGACTCGATTTTCTCAAAGTTAACCACCTAATGTAGTTTGATGAAGATGGCTCTCGGGATAACCAACAAAACAAAATAAACGAACACATTCATGAGTTTCAGATGGCTCTCCTTTGACTAAAAGCCATCTCACAGACTTCCTGTTAAACCATGGCTGACCTCATCATGTTTTACATGGAAAAATCAATGCACACCACGCAGTAGGAGAACATTCCGACAATCCTTTGGGAATAAGAGCACTACAAATATCCTTGGCCATTAATGTGCACCAAGGCTGCAATTGTTAATTATTCTATATTAATCTGTTAATTAATATGGAATTGTAATTGTGATTATTAATTCTAAATATTATAATGTACAGTTGAAGTCAGAATTATTAGTATATTATTTCCTCAATTTATTTTCAACACATTTAATAGTTTTAATAACTCATTTCTAATAACTGATTTCTTTTATCTTTGCCATAATGACAGTGCATAATATTTGACTAGATATAGATACTAGTATTCAGCTTAAAGGGGCATTTAAAGGCTTAACTAGGTTAATTAGGCAAGTTAGTGTAATCAGGCAAATCAATATATGATGATGGTTTATTCTGTAGACAATCGAAAAATAATATTGCTTAAGAGGGCTAATAATATTGACCTTAAAATGGTTTTTAAAAAAATTAAAAACTGCTTTTATTCTAGCTGAAATAAAACAAATAAGACTTTCTCCACAAGAAAAAATATTATAGGAAATACTGTGAACAATTCCTTGCTCTGTTAAACATCATTTGGGAAATATTTGATAAAGAAAAAACTAAATTCGCAGGAGGGCGAATACCTTTGACTTCAACTGTACATTTATTAATATTTTAAATAGCTTTTTAGCTTTGTTTGAAGCAATTGCGTGTAATAATATTATATATTAAAATAATAATAATAATAAAACAGTTATTGCTTTTCTCATTGCCACAAATGTCAATCTTACATTGGTTTGGTATATCCGTGTACTGTATAATGTAATCAAATGTAATAATGGATACAGTATATATGCACACATTAGTACAAAACAACTGATAAACCCAAATACTGAAAGATATGGAATTGCACTGTTAAAATTAAATGTATTGTCTGCAATATGAAATGTAATATTGCAATTTGAAATTTCCAACCTTTGCTTAATGCAATGAAATAATTCCAACATACAAACAAACAAAGGTCAAACTAGAAATTCAATCCACATGAAGAGAAGCAGTGTAGCAGTGAGTAAAAATTAAGCTAAATTGAATTACCCAAGGTTAGAGAATGGAAAGTTTCTTTGTCGGCCTTTAGGGGTGCATAGGTTATCAGTGTTATTAAGTTATTCTGCCTCCAATAATAAAATAATAGTGTTAAATTGTGCATGATTTTCTCCAAAACATGACTACAGTTCCTAGCACACGGTTACAGATACTTCTTCTGTCAGCCAAAATAAAGAATATGTCCCATTCAAAATCAGTGATTTCTACATAGAAATGAATGCAAATCACAATCATATTAACTTTAGAAACTAAGCGAAATAATCTGAACTCTTAAATCTTAAATACTGAAATCTTGCTCAGTTTTACTCAGTGAAATTAGGCAAAAACACCTATAAATTGGACTTCAAGAGTTCACACTTCGATAATGCTCAACTATGATAGCAGGTTTAGCATGTTGTCCCGGGAGAGAACCCTGAGCTCGGAGATAGATGAGCCCAAGATTCCCGCCTGGTCAAAGAGCATTAGGAGGGGTACGAGATCAGGTATTTCTCGAGAGCCCCCAGTTTGTGTTTTTTTTTATATACTGAGAATTGATTCAGTATGTATGCTTTAAGTGCTTGTGACTGTTATTACGGTACATTTATGTACATGTTTTTAGACTGTGGGAGGAAACCGGAGTACCCGGGGAAAACCCATGCGAACACGGGGAGAACATGCAAACTCCGTGCAGAGAGTGCCGACTGGTTCAATTGAACCTTTGGCCTTCCAGCTGCGAGGCAGCAGTGCCGGCCGCTGAGCCACCGTGTCGCCCGATCATAGAATTGAGGAGGAGGGAGAAGGGAAGGATAGAGAAGGGGGGGTTTCCAAAAACAAAGATAGGAAATGAAACTTAGGCAGGATATTTATAGTAGTTTTGGAATGATCTGATAGGCTAGCTAATGATTAGTGATAAGGATCAGCTGTAGTCGATCATATCACGTGCTCCTCTCGAAATTAGTTTGTGAAACTTCACTAAGTCATCTGATCTTCCTTTGACTTTTATTATTCATTTAAATAAAATGAAAGTGAGGATATTTAATTTATGAACACTGTTGATAAATCTTTTATACCAAAAAAAAAGACATTCATTCATTTTCCGTCGGCTTAATCTCTTTATTCATGAGGGGTCGCCACAGCGGAATGAACCACCAACTTATCCAGCATATGTTTTACACAGCGGATGCCCTTCCAGCTGCAACCCAGTACTGGGAAACATCCATTCACACTCATTCACTATGGACAATTTAGCTTACCCAATTCACCTATAGCGCATGTGTTTGGACTGTGGGGGAAACCAGAGCACCCGGAGGAAACCCACGCCAACACGGGAGAACATGCAAACTCCACACAGAAATGCCAACTGACCCATCCGGGGCTCGAACCAGCGACCTTCTTGCTGTAAGGCGATAGTGCTAAGCACTGAGCCAAAGAAAAATACATGTTCATTCAAATGTAAGAGATCTTTCATTTAATAGCTACATGTAAAAATCTGGTGTGCTGCCTCCTAAGAGGAAAGAACAGCGGCAAAACAAAAATGTTGCGCTTTCACATTTATTGTTTCTCCTATTTTAAAAAATCTAATTAGTATATTATTGCTTCTGTCTGCTAATTCTCATAATTGTATCCTTGTAAACCTTCATTTGTCCCCTGCAGTTTTGGACAACAATTTCTCAAACTGTGTTGAGCTCCAGAAATGAAAGCTGCGATCAGAAGCCGTCAATATCAGCATGAACTTTTCACCATCAAATATTTACTAAATGAACTAACTTGGGCAGCACGGTGGCGCAGTGAGTAGCACAATCGCCTCACAACAAGAAGGTCGCTGGTTTGAGCCCCGGCTGGGTCAGTTGGCATTTCTGTGTGGAGTTTGCATGTTCTCCCCATGTTGGCGTGGGTTTCCTCCGGGTGCTCCGGTTTCCCCCACAAGTCCAAAGACATGCGCTATAGGTGAATTGGGTAAGCTGGAAGGGCAGCTGGAAGGGCATCCGCTGCGTAAAACATATGCTGGATAAATTGGCGGTTCATTCAACTGTGGCGACCCCAGATTAATAAAGGGACTAAGCCGAAAAGAAAATGAATGAATGAACTAACTTAGCTGTTAACCATTAGGCTATTTCTCTGCACTGTCAACTTTGGCTTTTTAACTTTTGTCATATTATTATTTAACCAAAAGAATTTGGTAACCCTCACAGTGGCGCAGTGGGTAGCACGTTCGCCTCACAGCAAGAAGGTCGCTGATCGCTGGTTCGAGCCTCGGCTGGGTCAGTTGGCGTTTCTGTGTGGAGTTTGCATGTTCTCCCTGTGTTGGCGTGGGTTTCCTCCGGGTGCTCCGGTTTCCCCCACAAGTCCAAAGACATGCAGTATAGGTGAATTGGGTAAGCTAAATTGTCCGTAGTGCATGAGTGTGAATGGGTGTGTATGGATGTCTCCCAGAGATGGGTTGCAGCTGGAAGGGCATCCGCTGCGTAAAACATATGCTGGATAAGTTGGCGGTTCATTCCGCTGTGGCGACCTCAGATTAATAAAGGGACTAAGCCGAATAGAAAATGAATGAATGAATGAAAATGCATTCATATAAAAATGACAGCTTATAAAGAAACAATATGTTATAGTGTTTTTGACTTGTATATTCTTTGGAGAATAAAACGCTCATGTTTTACAATAGATTCTTCAGATCAGTCATTGTTCTGGTTTCTGAATGTATATGGGTCAAAAACAAGACAAGTTTAAAAGAAATACACACAAAGCATATTAAATATTAAAAGCATATCAAAAGCTTAAATGTTTCAAATAACAATTTAATAACGTAACGTTCAAATAACGTCTCTTTTTAAATAACAAAAAAAGTAGAAATATAAAATATTCACGATTATTTTGGGTACACTATCTCTTTAAACAACTGCTTGAAATTTAGGTTTAGGCTTAAAGTATAAAGTAAAAGCAAAGGTAACGTTGAGTTAACGTAATAGGTTTTTGTCTTCCATAATGTGATCATGCACACGAGTGAAACTATAAATAGATAATCTTCAAAATAAGAGTGATTAAGAGTTACGTTAAGAGATGAAACATGCATGGCTAAATTGCATGAAGATCAATAACATGCATTTAAAATATAGAACGTGAATTATTTATGCCAGCTTTAATAGTGCTTTTTCAGAGTGGAGATGCTTATAAATGCTCAGTTTCTGCTGTCTTTGGTGCAACAAGATCAAAGTGATGGAACAAAAGCAAACCATCGAGGAGCAGAATAAGAATCTGGGAAAGCTTGAGAAGAAGAAGGTGAAGACGGAGCAGAAACTGACCAGCGTCACGTCAGAGCTGAAAAACCAGGAGCTCAAAGCCAGAGATGAGATTCAACAAGCCCACAGACTCCTGGACACTCAGTCCAGTGCCATCGCAGATCTCACACACACCGAGAAACAGGTACAGAGAGTGAAATATTATAGACCATTCCAGAAGTTTGGAGTCTGTTTGATTTGATTTCATTTACTGTCTTTAAAGGAAGGACTTTTGTGCTCACTAAGCTTGCATTTATTTGATCAAAAATAACACAA
>CAIGQW010056782.1:7446444-7463954 GCA_903798125.1 Danio choprae
TATATTCTAATTCTATCTTATAAATTACAGTGTGAACACCTATTTATATATTGTGAAAAGTATTTTTTATTAAGCATGCACTGCCTATCGGCTGCTGATTTGATTGATTCTAAGCTATTGCAATAATATGGAAAAGGCAAATATCGATGCTTTATTAAGTTGCACATCTTTTTTTGAACAATCCAATGTTTTCTCAGAGCAAAATCATTAAATACTTGCAAAGAACTAAATATGATCTGTAAAAAATATTAGAATATGTACTAAATGCCAGATGTGCATTGGGAAATCAGCTGGTGTGCACCATGCTAAAACGTATTTGACAAAAAAATCCACAGTTTAGTGAGTCAGTATTTTTCTGGAGCAGCAGGATTTATGATTTCCTTGCAGCAACAGCACTGGCTTTATTGGTTAAGTTTATTAATTAAATATGTTCTATCATATGTCAAATAAAAGTTGCTTTTATTAAAGTCCATGTGAAATCAATTTACTATGTCTATTTTGCTAGCTCACATAGTTATGCTTAAGGTCAATAATTAATCCATGCAAGTTAATCCACTAAAAAACAATGTTTGTTTGGTAATCTTTAATTAAAGTCTGATCATTTGCTTCTGCATTTGAAGTGGCGGTACTTCTGTTGACATCAACCTGAGGGCTTCGATAGCAACTGCATATTAATATCAATTCAAGTTTATTTCTATATCGCTTTTTACAATAATTATTGTTTCAAAGCAGCTTTATAAAATGTGCACATTATTGCATTACAATCAAATATAAGTTATTATATACAGTAATATATTTATTGTATATATGTGATGTCTGTGTACATGTTTAATGAAGTGTATTTGTGTATTAAGTGTATGTGTTGTCCTGGAAATCCTCGATGGTTGGGATCATCTCTTCATCTCTTTGTATTAGTTATCCTCGAAGTCCTCTATGGTTGGCATCATCTCTTCGCATGTGTTGTCCTCGATGGTTAGCATCATCTCTTCACAAGTCTTGAATCACATCAATGGTGCTGCACAATCTCTAGAGCCCTAAGGACGAGTGTCCCCAGGTGGAAATAAAGAACAAAGAAAATAGGATATCCTTAACCACGCTCCTCTTACCATTAGTTTGATATGAGAGAATATTCTGTTTCAGTTGGAATTACATCAAAATACTCAGATTAAAATCTTAGCAACTTCGATTCACGAGGACAAGAAATTCTGAGTATTAAAAATCCCCTTTGCAGATTAAATTGTTTCACGTTTGAATGTAAAATCCCAATTCATCTTTAGTAATATTAATTTAATGGAGAAAAAAAGGTACTAGATAGTACTATATGCCATTGACCAATATCAGTATCTGTCAGAACTGGCATCGGCAAAAGCAGCAGCAGCAGCAGCAGCAACAACAACTGTGTGTGTGTGTAGAGGCAAATCTTGTAGGCCATAACAACCTCATTTACCCACTGTTTTAATCTTTATTTCCCAGGAAAGATGAGAGACAGGCTGGTTGAACTAGGAGGTGTCGCCACCAAAATCATCAAAGAAGAAGAAGACCAAGTGGAAAATGGATATGACGTGGACAATGATGAATTTGAGCAGCATGCGATTGTGTTCGAGGGCGAGGACATCATGGAGGACACCTTCAAGGAAGCCCAATCCATCCAGAAAGAAATCGGCCAGCTCAGGATGGAGGTGAAGAGGCTGGGTAAGCAGAACACACGCTTTCTCACCTCCGTCAGACGCATTAGCAGCATCAAGCGTGACTCAAATACCATTGCACGCAGCATCAAAACCAAAGGGGAGAGCCTGTATGCACGGATACAGAAGCTGGATGGACATTGCAAAGAGTTGGAGGAGAAACACGGAGCTCATTCGGCTTTGGTGCGCATGATACGCGGCCAGTTTGTGTCTATAACTGGCGCTTTTCATGAGGCTATGAATGAGTACAATGCAGCAGAAATGGCACAGAGAGACAACTGCATGACCCGCATCCAAAGGCAAGCGGAGATCATGGGTAAAGAAGTGACTGGGGATCAAATCGAAGAAATGATTGAGACCGGCAAGTGGAATGTTTTCTCTGATGACCTGCTCACGGACGGGCGAACGGCTCGCTCAGCACTCACTGAGATTGAGAATCGCCATAAGGAGCTTTTGGAGTTGGAGAGTCGCATACGGGACATCCACGAGCTGTTTTTCCAACTGGCCTTATTGGTGGAGGAACAAGGGCCCATGGTGGACAACATTGAGGCCAATGTATACGCCACCCAAGACTACGTGGCCAAAGCTAGAACTCAGATAAAGAAGGCTGTCAAATACAAGAAGAAAAACCCCTGTCGGCAGATCTTCTGCTGCTGTTTTCCGTGTTGCAATAAATAACCTTTTGCATTTCGCCTAGCAGACAAACAGCTGTCTTGCATGCTAGCGTTAACCATGTCATGTGATTTACTCTCAAGACACCAACCAATGCCCATTGCCTGCGCTTCATGGCTGTCATTGTGAAAAACCACAGGAGCTGCGATGCAAATGAGGTGAAGTGATCGTGCATTTTCATTGCTACTCATCTGTGAGTGTCACAGGACATCTAGATGATGTTGAAGATATTAAAAAGGAAACCACAAGTGTTTTTACACCCATGTACAGTACTCATGCAAAACATTATACAGAAACATGTTTTAATGGTGAATCCACTGCTTTGTTTTAAGGTACATTTAGGTTTGTGTATATTTGTATAAATTTAATAAATATTTTTTATCTTGAAACCCTTTTGAAACCCTTTTTTATGTTTGTTTTGTCCATATATTGCTCTGGGGTTTATCATTAGAACATTTAGGCAATGCGTTGTATTGCAACAGTGTAGGTTTCCCAAGCATGAGAGTTACTTCTGCAATATCACTTGCAAAAGGTGTTGTGCAAAAGTACTTGGTGGTTTAGAAATAAAGGTTGAAAACCTCCTTTATTTGAACGATTTGCTGAGAACAATCTCCAATCAACTTATTCTCATTTTACATTGTTTTAATTACATATAAACCCATTTTAGAAGTCTTTCAGCTTTTTTTTTTGAGAACCAACATTATATTGTAATTAAAACAAATAATTATTTACCAGAAGTAGGTCTGAACTCACAAAGAAAAACGTCCACTAATCGTCCTTAACCACTCTGTCATCCTGTTTTTATTTCAATTAAATAATTTAAATTTAATTAATTATATTTCATCCATCTATCCATCCACTTATCTACCTACTTACTTGCATACCTACTTACATGTTTACTTGCATACCTACTTGCATGCTTCTAACCTACTTACTTGCCTGCTTGCTTGCCTACTTACTTGCCTGCTTGCTTGCCTGATTGCTTGCTTGCCTGGTTACGTACCTGCTTACTTGCCTGCTAGCTTGCCTACTTATTTGCCTGCTTGCCTACTTATTTGCCTGCTTGCTTGCCTACTTACTTGCCTGCTTGCTTGCCTGGTTACGTGCCTGCTTGCCTACTTACCTGCTTTCTTACTTACCTACATGCTTACCTACTTCCTACTTACTTAGCTACTTCCTACTAACTTACCTGCTAACTTACCTGCTTACTTACCTACTTCCTACTAACTTACTTACCTGCTTACTTACTTACCTACTTCTTACGTGCTTCTTACCTACCTACTAAGTAAGTATTTGGCATCACAACTTTCCAGTTTTTGCTTTTCAGCAGATCTGAAAGGCACATTCATAGTGTTTCAAATGGCAATTTTATTTTGCATATGCATAATGCATGTAATATGCACATGAATAATTTCTAGGCTATATAAAGCAGTTGTTTTATAGTCAGCTAGATGCATTTACTTTCTTTTATAAATTGTTTTGTTTCACACACACTGCTTTATATAAAGTTCAGGTTCTACCAGGAGTGGGATTTGAATTCACGAGGACATCTGTCCATGTTTGTATGTATGGTGGTATCAGTTACTGTATCAGTACAGTTTCAGTCATGTAATAACAGTGAATCTTCTTTCTTTTAAAGTACTTTTCTTCAAACAAGCTCATCATGAAGTGTTTCAGGTTTCTTACGTGATGCGTTGGGTATCACAAGTTTTACACTTTTACCTTGAAGCTTTTCTGTAGATCTGAAAAGCACATTCATGATGTTTCAAATGTGCACATTTGATATAATTTTACATATGCATAATGCTATATATACTAATACTTTTGTATACATGAGTTTTCTGCAAAGACCCTCTTGAGTGTATTAAATAAGCATGTTTTTTTTATTCATTTGGCTATATAAAGGAGCTGTTTGTTTTTCCATTAGATGCAGTTTACACACTCCGCCTTATATATATAAAGGTTAGTCTCTACCAGAAGTGGGGTTTGAACCCACAAAGACATCACTCCATTGGATCTTAAGTCCAACACCTTAACACCTCGGCCATTCTGGTTAGTGCATGCTAAATAATTCTTTGTTTGGTAAATAAATAACTTCAGATTTCTGTAAAAATGAGTTTCACTGTGATTTGCCAATGAATGTGGGGACAAAATAACAGTTTTCAACAAAAAGAAAGCATAGTTTATGCAGCTGATAAAGAGATTTCCAGTGAATTTGCTAATAATTTCAGAGTTGCTGTATCAGTACACTTTCAGTCATGTAATAACAGTGAATCTTCTTTCTTTTTAAAGTACTTCTCTTTAAATAAGCTCATCATGAAGTGTTTCAGGTTTCTTACAGTGATGCATTTGGTGTCACAAGTTTTACACTTTTGCCTTGAAGCTTTTCTGTAGATCTGAAAAGCACATTCATGATGTTTCAAATGTACAAGCTTAACTTAATTACCCATATGCACAATTCTATAGTTAGATGCTCATGCTTTTGGTATGAAGGGACTTTTCTGGAAAGGTAATTTTTCTCTTTTTGTTCTGTTAGATGCATTTTACTTTTTAATCATAAGTTGTGTCATTTACACACTGTGCTTTATATATAAAGTTAGGTTCTACCAGGAGTGGGGTTTGAACTCACGAGGACGTCTGTCCATTAGATCTTAAGTCCAACGCCTTAACCATTCGGCCATCCTCTGATATCTGGAAAAAAAATATTGTTTCGTTGTGATTTGCTGATGAATATATGGGGTCAGAATAATAACTGATTACCATCCCTGTGGAGATGTACAATATATTAGTACAATGTCAGTTCAGGCAGCTAATAAAGAGAATACATATCCAGTGATTTTACTAATAATTTTAGAGTTGCTGTTTCAGTAGACTTTCAGTGATGAAATAACAATGACTCTTCCTTCTTTTAAAGTATTTTTCTTTAAACTGTAATCATGAAGTGTTTCTTTCAGATGTCTTACAGTGTTGTATTCGGTGTCACAAGTTTTACACTTTTGCCTTGAGGATTTCTGTACATCTGAAAAGCACATTCATGATGTTACAAATGTACAAACTTTAATTTTCAATAACTAAATTATGCTCAATAACTAAACAATGCTCATGATATGAAGTGGCTTCTCTGGAAAAAAGACTGTTTGTTTTCTCCCTTTTTAAATTGTGTCATTTACACAATCAGCTTCATAAGTAAAGTTTAGGTTTTACCAGGAGTGGGGTTTGAACCCACGAGGACATCAGTCCATTGGATCTTAAGTCCAACGCCTTAACCACTCGGCCATCCTGGTTGCTACTTTTGATGAATGACCCTCTTTTTGACAAATGAATGACCTCAGATATCCGTAAATATTACTGATTAATATATGGGGTAATAAATAATAGTTTTGCATTAGTTTAGTTAAAAACAAAAACAATCTAATAAAGAACAAATAGCTAATAAAGAGAATACATATCCAGTGATTTTACTAATAATTTCAGAGTTGCTGTCTTAGGGCAGCATGGTGGCGCAGTGAGTAGCACAATTACCTCACAGCAAGAAGGTTGCTGCTTCAAACCCCCGGCTGGGTCAGTTGGCCTTACTGTGTGGAGTTTGCGTGGGTTTCCTCCAGGTGCTCTGGTTTCCTCCACAAGTCGAAAGACTTGCCGTATAGGTGAATTGGGTAGGCTAAATTGTCCGTAGTGTGTGAATGGGTATGTATGGATGTTTCAACCACTCAGCCATCCAGGTTGTTACTCTTGGTCAGTGATCCTGGGGTCAGAACAATAGTTTTGTATAATTTTAGTTAAAAGAAAACAAATCTTAGTTCATGCAGCTAATAAAGTGAATACCTATACAGTGAATTTGCTAATAATCTCAGAGATGCTGTATTAGTACACTTTCAGTCATGATATAACAGTGAATCTTCATTCATTTAAAAAGTACTTTTCTTCAAACAAGCTCATCATGAAGTATTTCATTCCCGTTTTACACTTTTGCCTTGAAGCGTTTCTGTAGATCTGAAAAGCCCATTCATGATGTTACAAATGTACAAATTTGATGTAATTTTCCATATGCATAATATACTGATGCTTTTGTATGAAGTGACTTCTCTACCAGGAGTGGGGCTTGAACCCACGAGCACATCCTGGTTGTTATGCTGTATCATTCATTCATTCATTTTCTTTTCGGCTTAGTCTCTTTATTAATCTGGGGTCGCCACAGCGGAATGAACCGCCAACTTATCCAGCATATGTTTTACACAGCGGATGCCCTTTCAGCTGCAACTCATAACTGGGAAACATCCATACACACTCATACACTACGGACAATTTAGCTTACCCAATTCACCTGTACCGCATGTCTTTGGAAATAGTGGGGGAAACTGGAGCACCCGGAGGAAACCCACACAAACACGAGGAGAACATGCAAACTCCACACAGAAACACCAACTGACCCAGCCGGGGCTCGAACCAGTGACCTTCTAGCTGTGCCCTATGCTGTAACAATACACGTTCAAATCATGTTTCTTTTTAAAGTACTTTTCTTCAAACAAGCTCATCATTCATTTATTCATTTTCATTTCGGCTTAGTCCCTTTATTAATCTGGGGTCGCCACAGCGGAATGAACCACCAACTTATCCAGCACATGTTTTACACAGCGGATGCCCTTCCAGCTGCAACCCATCGGCAGGAATCATCCACACACACTCATACACTACGGACAATTTAGCTTACCCAATTCACCTATAGCGCATGTCTTTGGACTTGTGGGGGAAACCAGAGCACCCGGAAAAAACCCACGCCAACACTGGGAGACACAGAAATGTCAACCGACCCAGCCGAGGCTCGAACCATCGACCTTCTTGCTGTGAGGCGACAGCACTAATCTCTGGGCCATCGCTTGCAAACAATAACAACAAAAATCTTTAGTTTAGGAAAATCATAGTTTAGGCAGCTAATAAAGATGATGCCTATCCAGTGATTTTGCTAATACTTTCAGATCAGTCATTGTCAGCTATATTGATGAAATGGATTTTGATGAAACAAGGCCTACAGACAATTTGATGTTGTAATTCGCTTTGTAACTGCAGTTGGCGCTGCATCTGTATATGAGGGCCAACAACATTAATGCACTGGCATTTATGAATGTCTTTGTGATGTCTTCTTCTGAGAGAAATGACTCACTGCCTTTCCTGATCATTTTTTTAATGCTCCCATTTAATTATGTTAGATTTGGGCACAAATGTGTTAAATCAAGAGCATGCTATCTTCCTATGTATATATAAATAATTCTAAAGTTGCATAACATATGCACTGAGAAAAGTGAGAAATTATTTACACTGACTGCACTACTTCTGCATTTATAGTCAAACATTTATTCTTATTTCAGTTGAGGAAATGGGAAGTTTTGCAGTTACACCACTAGATGTCCTCATAGTACTTTTTAGCTCTCAATCTACGTGTTGCAATGAGACCTAAACTGATGCACTATATATATATATTTTTTTTTTTAATATCAAATTTTTATATATATAAATATATATATATATATATAGAGGCATTTCTCCCACAGTCCAAAGACATGCGCTATAGGTGAATTGAATAAACTAAATTTGCCATAGTGTGTGAATGAGTGTGCATGGGTGTTTCCCAGTACTGGGTTGCGGCTGGAAGGGCATTCACTGCGTAAAACATATGCCGAAATAGTTGGCGGTTCATTCCGCTGTGGCGACCCCTAATAAATAAGGGACTAAGCCAAAGGAAAAGTAATGAATGAATGATAGTTCACCCCAAATTTAAAATGTACTCACTATTTACTCACCCTTAAATCTTACCAAACCCTTATGAGTTTCTTTCTTCTGTTGGACACAAAAGAAGATATTTTGAAGAATGTGGAAAATGTGGAAGTCAATGGTTATATGTTTTCAGCATTCTTCAAAATATTGTCTTTATGTGTTCAACAGAAGAAAGAAACTCCTCTAAAGGTTTAGAAAACAAGGGTGAGTCAATTATATATTCTTTCAGGTGAACTATCTATTGGGTGAAGCTTAAGACAAATAAATGCCATATTATTTCAGCTTGCCTTCTTCACGACTTTACAGAAATCCACACAGAAATCCTGACAGCCGTGTTCTTACACACATGATTATAAGCACATTAAAAGACAGCTTTAACAGGAGAGGGGTTTGAACCCACGAGAACATCAGTCCATCAATGCCTTAACCACGCGGCCATCCTGGTCACAAAAGACTGTAACATTAATGAATAAAATATGTTTTATTGTGATCTGCTGATGACTGCAAACAGCAAACATTCACTCATTCATTTTCTTTTCGGCTTAGTCTCTTTATTAATCAGGGGACGCCACAGCGGAATGAACCGCCAACTTATCCAGCATATGTTTCACACAGCGGATGCCCTTCCAGCTGCAACCCATCACTGGGAAACACCAATACACACTCATTCATTACGGACTATTTACTTTACTCAATTCACCTATAGCACATGTCTTTGGACTTGTGGGGGAAACCGGAGCACCCGAGCAACCTTTTCTTATAAATTATGTAATTTACACTCTGGCTTTATATATAAAGTTAAACTCTACCAGGAGTGGGGTTTGAACCCACGAGGACATCTGTCCATTGGATCTTAAGTCCAACGCCTTAACCACTCGGCCATCCTGGTCACTGCAAACAAAATTGATGGCCAACCCTGTGGAGATGTACATTATATTTGTAATAATGGTTTTGTGATGGCTGTAATTGCATTACATTAATCCCCAGAGTACAATTAATGTGCCAAAATCACAAAAATGTAGAATAAAAACAACCTATGTGCATTAGATCAACCAAGAATTATTACAGCACTTGCATATTGTCAGTTGTTTGTTGGTTTGGTTGCCTCTACTGTCCTCATTTGTAAGCTGCTGAATGAATGTACATTTAATATAGATGACGATTAGGACCATTATGGTTTACTGGCTTCCACAGAACCTTTCAGTGAGAAGTCTTTAGGGTTTTTTTTTCTTTGTGTGAAGGACATGGATTTTAATAATCTAAAGCACCCTAAGAACCCCTTTTTCCACTATAAAGATCATTGTGGGCAATGAAAAGTTTGTTAAAGGTTCTTCTATCAATTCCAGTTCCTAGATTACATGGTTTTATTTTAATATACCTGTTTCTACTTTGCTTCGCAGTTACTCTCATATGTGTGTGCGTGTGTGTGTGTGTGTGTGTGTGTGTGTGTGTGTGCGTGTGTGTGCGTGTGTGTGTGTGTGTGTGTGTGTGTGTGTGTGTGTGTGTGTGTGTGTCCAAATGTCCCCACCATATTGCAGTATGAGAATTTTTGTTTGTTTATGTTAAGTGAGTTTAGTGTTATAGGTTATACATAGTGGTATTGCATTCACACACTGTGCACACTAAAAATAAAGGTTGCATCATATTTTTCTTAGTAAAAGAAAACAAAATCCCTAAAAAACTTATTGTGTACTGTAAAAAATATCAGTGATATGAACAGTAAATACTGTAAAAATGCTACAATAAAAATATGTAACTTAGTTAACCGTAATTATATGGTGAATAACTGTAAATTCACTTTTCCCAGAATTTTTGTTGACATTAAACGGTTCTTTTTAGTTCTTTTTCTCATCATTAATGTACATCACAGTTTTATGCTACATGCAATAAATATGTTGATAAACGCACCTTTTTATATGTTTCTCTGCTCTTGGGTATTGTTGTTTATGATGAGCATTGGTTCATCTTATGTCTCTCTCATCCACACATGCTTATGGTAGTGTTTTTGTCTGTGTAACAAAACTATGTTGTGTAAATATTAGTGCTTCAAAACATTAGTGTATGACTATTTTCTTTTTTTCAATGTGGAATTAAATGATTAGACGTGAACCTTTGTGTGCTGTTGGGGATGTTTTCATCCACTCTGGGGTGATTTTGAGGCTTAATTTGGCCAAATTCAATGATTTTTGGTGACAAACCTAATTTTGAGAAAAATCCTCTGGAATTTTTCAAAAATTCAACAATACACTCTGGGCAAATTGACTACCCTTTCGTTATGTTGGGGGCTGTTTTTGACCAATTGACTTTCTATTATAATCACTTTTCATTGCAAAGCTATGACACCATATATATGCATTTTTGATTGTTGCTGGTTTTCCCTATTGGGAAGAGGTCAAATGTATAATTTTTACAGTTGATTATCAGCTGCAGTGCAAAAAAAGCAAAGTTTCTGTCACCGTACCTTGCGTTTTTCTTCTCTCCTCCTGTTCTCTGTGTTACAGTTTGGCTCTTGTGATCTGCTTTTATTTGCAGTTACAGTAGCACAGGTCATTTGAGCTAATTCGTTCAACCTGTCACCCGTTTCCCTTTTTCCTATTTATACCATGCCATTTCCCTTCATGTTTGTCAATATGTTATCGATCGTTTGTGGGCATTGTATTCTGTTACTCATCCTGTATTTTGTCCAGGACTACCACTGAGCGAGTGTCCCGTTTGGAGCCGACAAGTTTCTGCCCTATAGTGTGTGAGTGTGTGTGTGTGTGTGTGTGTGTGTGTGTGTGTGTGCGTGTGTGCGTGCGTGCGTGCGTGCGTGTGTGTGTGTGTGTATGTGTGTGACTATATAATAATATAAACTATAATCTGCTGTATATTATAGACTCCATATAAAAGACAAAACATTTGTTTGCACAGGCCTATCTAAAACTGATGATCAGCAGTAAAAATGACACATTTTACCTCTTGCCAACAGGGAAAACCACCAACAATCAAGAATGCATGATTATAGGCTGTCAAGGCTTTGCTAAAAAAAAAGTCATTATAATGGAAGTCAATGGGGCAAAAGCAGCCACAAACATAACGAAAGGGTAGTCAAGTTGAACAGTACACAAGGGTTAAGCATTCTATAAGGAACCACTGATCCCAAAAAATAATCATATCCCCTTTTGTCATTCTCATGTCAAAAAAATAAATGAACCAAAACTGACATTTGGAAAGCATCCAATATTTATTTAGTATAATTTGCAAAGGTTGCAGTTTGGTTATATAAGACTGTATAATGCAGTCTAGCAGTGTGGATGCTGTGTGCTCTCCTCAAACCTCTCTCTCCTTCTCTCTGCCACTCACTCAGACTCCCGTTCTCTCGCTCAGCATCATCTCGTCCACACGGGGAGTTTTTTCTGACGGGGAAACAAGCTTTTTCACCGTAGCTCAACCTACAATTTCCATGCTTCTGGACCATTCCTCTCTCTTCATCATTCAATATGGCTTTGAAAATTACAGTACGAGTCTAAAGACAGGGCATCTCCTGGATCTGATCTTCAGCATCGTTTGCAGCTTTGGAAAGGTATTTTCCCTACTTCATGCTTGCAAATAAGTTGTTGGACATGCTGTTTGAGTATTTGGATGCACTTTCTAAGCCTAGATGAACTGTGAAAACCTCAGCAGTGGCGATTCTTTACCATGAGAATCCTGAACAAGCCCAGCAGTCTGAAGATAATGGCTATGGTGAGATCTTCACTGCAGAAAGTCATGCTTTTTCTACAGCACATCCAAAGAATGGCTGTCACCTCACCACGCTATCAGAAACTGTGCAAGGTAAAAGAGCGTTTACACTGAATTATGGCATTGTATTCAGATCTACACTATAAACGTATTTTGTTTTGTTTTCCAGCTCGAATATCTAAAATCAAGACACATTTAGGCTACTGTAAACTTAAAATGATATTAGAAAGTAAGATGGTTGTTTTCTGAGTGGATTTAAAGGGATAGTTCATCCAGAAATTAGTAAGAAAGTAAGAAAAGAGAAATATATTGAAGTCAATGGCTACATGGAACAAATGATTCATTGGATTTACTCATATTTTTTAAGGTAGGTGGTTGCAAACAATTCATTTGGGGTGAAGGTTGCAACATAGGCTCATTCTGAAAACGTGTACATTTCTGGAGATCGCTAATTATGTAGCCAGAAGTACGTATGGCGGCATTTTGTCTTTAAAACGAATGATATGACACCGTTCCTTTTCACGCTTACCAGCTGACCGCTTACCTCTGTATGCATGGCTTTCCTGCTGTTACCAGTTTGTCCAGGGACTCGCTGCATATGTTGGCGGACTTGAGATGCAGAGAGGAGTTGACCACGACGACAGGGTTTGAGTCTGGGGAAGAGAGGTTCTAGAAAGCGGGTAAGACAAAAACAGAAGCCAAAAAATAAAAGGACTTTTCTTTTTTTTCTGGATTGCTTTTAAAACACTGTCGGTTGGGTTTAGGGAAATGGGTGGGCGTGGGTCAATCAGTGCTTTTGAAAACACCTGGTTGGGTTTAAGGAAGGAGGAGGATGGGTCAGTCAGTCATTCAGTCAGTCAGTCGACAGCGGCCTCTAGTGGATTTACCAGAGTAGAGCAGGGGCAAATGGCACTCGCAAGAGATCTGAAAAAGCGCACACAGCGGCCTCTGGTGGATTCGCGAAAATAAAAACTGCCAAAAAGTGTACCTCCTGGGACGTATTTGCCATTTTCCAGAAATATATATAGGGGTACATTTTCAGAATGAGCCTGGGTTGGTTTGCAACCACTTACCTTAAAAAAAAGTAGTAAATGCAATGAATATTTTTTTCCAGTGTACCAGTTTACAATTTTTTTCTAAATATGTTCATTCTGTTCATCAGAAGATAGAAACCCAAAGATGATTTAAATAAACAATGACAGAATTGTCATTTTTGGGTGAACTATCCCTTTAAAATAAAACATAAATCTGCAATTGGGATATGGCATATAAACTTGTTTTCCTGATTTTTCTGTCCTCGCTGAAAGATATTAACTAAATTCATTTCTCAGAAAACAAGACGTAATATCTCTTGTCATTTGGTATATATCTTGATTTATGAATGCTTGTACTGGGAAGCAAGACAAAACATATTAAAGCGTTTAATTGTTTTGGGAGGAATGAGATGATATTGCAAAGGATATTGCAAAAATAAAAATAAAAATGCATGATTTATTTATGGCCAAACAATGAAGCAGCAGTTCATGGACTGGTATTTTAATGAGAACGGCATTGGTAATTTATAGAGAACGTACCCCTGGTGTAATCCCAAATTATTTCTCATGAAATATACATGAATTTGCACATTAACCTCATGAAAGGTACTGTGTACTTTGGCAATATCCTTTTTAAAACCAAAAGGAGTGAGAAATGACCCCAAACAGATATTGTCCATTAGATCTGGACGGTGTTTTTCCCTCTCAGCCACTCTGATGGCATGCATTTTCACCAACAATATTAAGTGCTTTATACAATGATGCAGTTGCCACCTTATCTGTGAGGTGCCAAAAAACATTGTACATTTATGAACTTCTTAATGTCTTAAAACAACGTGCCAATCTCTGATCCAGGCTAAAAGCAAACAGACTTTACTGCTTATCTCAAAGATGCTGCAAGCCGAGTTGCTGGATTCCTTTCAGAAATATGGTCATATGAGATATAAAAACATTTCTTGTGCAGGAAATTCTGAACAATTCAAACAATTCAATCTTAGACATTGCTGCATCATCTACTTTAAAGCAACTATTTATCATTGCAACCATGAGCTATTGCATTGAAAATATGCACAGTTATTAATCCAGTGGATCTTAAATGCAATGCCAAACCATTAGGCTGTCACTAGTGTCACAGAATTATGATTATGATATTATGATAACACTTTGGTTAAAGTATTAATTCTCACTACTGAGTAGTGGCTTATTACCTGCATGTTATTAAGATATTGGCTATTTATTAGAACTTATATTTATAAGTATAAATTCTGTATGATCTAATTCTGCATCCCCATTCATTCATTTTCTTTTCGGCTTAGTCCCTTTATTAATCTGGGGTCGCCACAGCAGAATGAACTGCCAACTTATCTAGCATATGTTTTACGCAGCAGATGCCCTTCCAGCTGCAACCCATCACTGGGAAACACCCATACACTACAGACAATTTAGCTTACCCAATTCACCTATACCACATGTCTTTGGACTGTGGGGGAAACCAGAGCACCCAGAGGAAACCCACACGAACACAGGGAGAACATGCAAACTCTACACAGAAATGTAAACTGACCCAGCTGAGGCTTGAACCAGCGACCTTCTTGCTGTGAGGCGAGAGCGCTACCCACTGCGCCACCGTGCTGCCCTCTCTGCATCCCCAGTCCTACGTAATATGTAAAACTTAATAACTATAAATAAGCCACAAATTAAAAGTTTATTAATGCAAAAGTCATAGTTAATGGTTTGTTAATAGCAAGAATTGTACTTTAAAATAGAATGCAACTAATAGTCACCTTTTTTTTGCATTGAGCATGGAAAGAGTTGCACCTTATCTTTGAGGTAAGTGTTAAATCCAAGAAGAGCAGGCAATGCACTTTGCACCGAAACACAAGTATTAACAAATCAAAAGAGCATACTGTAATATCATTGTAGACTTCAGCACAAGCCATTTTTAATGCATTTCATTTATTGATATACTTCCAATATGTATGCGTATCAGTATTGACATTTATGTAGGTAGTCCTGAAGATTTGCCAACCAAAGTCTAATCAAATACAAAGAAATTGTTATATCAGCATTATGCAATGTTTGTTCAATATGCTGATTATGAAAATAACCTAATGCAGTATCTATCAGTTCCATTGAAAACATGGATAAGCCTACCAGGAGTGGGGTTCGAACCCACGAGGACATCTGTCCATTGGATCTTAAGTCCAACGCCTTAACCACTCGGCCATCCTGGTTACATTAACACAATCTTATTGCACTTGGACACTTCCTAAAGTGTGCCTTAAAGTTCATAAAGAGCAAGCAAACCTATATTTTTATCTCATAGATAAGATACTGCTTCTAATGACAGATACAGTAACACATTTGACATGTTTATTACACTCAAAAATGATTATTGCCTCAAAGTGCATTGAATGGCATGCCCAATCACATACAGGCAGGCTCAAATGTGTTTAAATCTAATCTAACTCATCACAAATGAATCACATATTAAATTTCTATTACATGTAATATTTAAACTTAAACAGACCTTCAGTTTAAGATATTACATGTAAACAGACTGATTGATTAAATGTGAAAAGCATTAAATAGACATTCCCAAAAACGTAGATTAAAAAATAACTGTTTTGATACAAACATTGAATTACACACGTTTTTAGGGCTACAACTGACCGTGCTTAAGTTTATTTATTTATTTGCTGCTTGTTTAAACTACTTATTTAAAATGAGGTGAATTAACACAATTCTTGAGTTTTTTGGGGACAACTGAATTGTTTTATGTTCAATCCACTTAAATTTGTAAAAACAATTGGGCTAACTTAATCTTAGGCTTAACTTCATTGCTAATTAATAGAGAAATGAACATATTCCTAAAAGAAAGAATGATCTGAATCTCATTTAAATCTGTACGTTTCAGAAGCTCTTAGCATGCTAGTTGCATTGCCATATCTAATTGTTGTAAATATGTCACTGAGAATTTGAGGCGTTTTGCTGTTTTGGTTGTCCAAAAAGAGCCAGTTTTTGATTCTGATGTGAGACTAATATTAATGTAAGCCAATCATACAGTACATTGATTCAGTATGCGTGCACTAGACTCCATTAACGTAAACGATTCATCAAACTGGTACTGATTCTTTTTTAATGATTCACTAAAAGAATCGGCTCATAAGAGTCGTTTGGGTCGTAACAGGAGCTATCGGTCCGACCGCGTTATCTTCCGTAAAGTAAAGATTAACAAATCTGTCAAAAATTAACAAATAATTGATTGTTAAAATGAAAAGGTTAACTGTAAATTAACATACAATGTGTAATGAGTTGTTTAGATTATTTCACCAACACCGATCGCTTTGGTTTTGCTCCATGCTATGAGTGATGCTAACCTAATCAAAGAATCGTGACATTTATTACTATTTCTCAGATTCTCATTAGATTGCTTATTAATCCTTTATTTAGTATATGCCACTATATTTCTAACAAAGATGGCTAATATTTGGCTAATATCAAAAACTGTCTCTTTTTGTAAAGATTTAAATGAGATTCCGGTTTCCCCCACAAGTCCAAAGACATGGTATAGGTGAATTGGGTAAGCTAAAATTGTCCGTTGTGTATGTGTGTGGATGTTTCCCAGTGATGGGTTGCAGCTGGAAGGCCATCAGCTGCATAAAACATATGCTGGATAAGTTGGCGGTTCATTCCGCTGTGGCAACCCCAGATTAATAAAGGGATAAACCGAAAAGAAAATGAATGAATGAATGAATGAATAAAAGTTATTGGCATCAATGATTTCAAAAGCAACCCATTATAAAATGGTTCAAGATGCTTTACTGATAGATTACTGAAGTAAAATTGTTTTTATTTGGCATCATTAAGGAAACCCTTTACTATAAAAAATAACTGATTGGATTTACTACATTTTTAAAAAGTTTTTTTAACTGTTTATAAACAGTATATATGGGCCGAATGTAAGCAAACTAATTAAGTTGAACCTTACTAAATTTAATTTGTTTGCTTAAATCCATCCCATATAAAGTGTTTGCAACCAGTTACCTTTAAAAATATTTTGTAAATCCAATGAATAATTTTTTTCAGTGTCGTTTGATTTAGGCGACTTGTAAAAGTGTGATGTGGAAATTGGAAAATTGGAGCTAGTAGTTTTTAATACTTCATCTGCAATCTTGTTATAATGAATGCAAAGTGCAAAGGTAATTACAAAGAAAGTTCAACACTGAGTCTAATTCAATTTAAGGTTCTCCACAGAATTCATCGAACGAATGTCAAATTCAGTAAGCTATTTCCAGGCGTGGATATTTCAAGAGTTCACACTTGATTGATTATAAAGCTTGTTTGGCATGCTGTCCCGAGAGAGAGCCCTGAGCTCTTAGATCCTCGAGTCCGGGGCTCCCTCTGGTTTGCAAGGCGAGAGGGGAGTTTAAGCTCAGATAGATCTCCAGAACTCCCCTGCTGTAGTAGCTAATGAACAGATAGTGATTGCTCTTGAGATGACTACTTACTAGGAGCATGTCTATGATGCCGATTTGGATTAGTCAATTAACTTAAGTTGCATGTTTTTGGACGGTGGGAGGAAACCGGGGAACCCGGTGGAAACCCACGTGAGCACGGGGAGAAC
>CAIGQW010056782.1:7480900-7512742 GCA_903798125.1 Danio choprae
ATTATTATTATTATTATTATTATTATTATTATTATTATTATTATTATTATGTTTTAATTGTTCAATATTCAAATGGCCAAATTCAGACTGAGGAAAGTTGAATGTGCTGCTCAGTTTGCTATTTGCCTAATAAATGACAACAGGCTACAGTTTTTAATTTAAAACCTTAACAGATTTCTCTAATGATATATGATGTAATAAATTCATATTTTAAAAATAAGTATTTTTTTCCCATATTTTCTTTATTATAAATCTTTAGGAAATATTTTTAGTACATCAAAAAGTGTGGTTATGAAGACCATCCGACAAGCTAATCCAGCTAAAAATTGTGCTTAAAATGTCACTAACTGCAGTATTTAGACCACATAATTAAATAGAAAATGAAGTAAAAGGTCCACGTTTTGAGAAAAAAGAACCACCCCTTTCACCAGGCTGGCTACGGGCCTGCTTTATGTGTTGTTTCAATGGCAAAATGTAATGACTAGGACTTGTTTGTAACATTAACATCCATGCTTTATTTGTTGTGCTCAATGCGTAGCTGATCTGAGCCATGTGCGATTCTCCGCCTACCGAACTGCTATGAAGAGCCGTCGCTTACAGAAAGCCCTCTGCCGTGAGTGATCACTACTTTTTACTACTAAAAATTAAAACAGTAGGTCTGTCTATAAAGCTCTTGGAGAGATTTAGTATAGTAATGAATATGCATATGGCAATTTTTATGTGTTTGGTCTTTTGCTACACAGCTGCTCTGATTATTGGTGCAGAGAAAAAAATAGACATTTTTTATTGTATATTCACACTGTCTGAGAATAAAACACACTGCTGCTGCAAACATAAAATCAGTGATGTGAAGTAATGAATTACAAATACTCAAATTAATGTAATTGAGTAGTTTTTTTTCCTGGAACTTTACTAAGTAGGGCTGAACAATATATCGTTTTAGCATCGATAATGCAACTGTCAGGTGTCTGTTCTGTGTTGTTCCATGTCATGTGATTCCTTTGTTCTGTTTCCCGCCGTTTCCCCATGTCCATTAGTTTCACCTGTGTTCATCCCCTGTGTCCTATCAGTTCAATCATGTCTCCCGTGTTTTTATACTCCTCTGTTTGGTTCAGTCCTGGCCCGGTATTGTATTGTCTGATTGTCTTTCCGTGCTGTCTTCACCCCATGTCCTTCCAGAGTCTCCCGTGTTTCCAATGCCCTTGTATTGAGTGAGTGTTTGTAAATAAGTTCACACTTAGCTGATGATTGAAGATAAAGCGTATTTGGCATGCTGTCCCGGGAGAGAGCCTTAAGCTCGAGCCCGGGGCTTCCTCCCGTTTGATGGGCGAGAGGGGAGTTTGAGCTCAGGTAGGTCTCGAGAACTCCCCTGCTGTGAACGTGCTTGAGATATGTCTTAAGATGTTATTTTTTAGAGTCAAATTACTTATGGTGAATGTCTTTGGACGGTGGGAGGAAACCGGGAAGCCCGGGGAAAACCCACGCGAGCACGGGGAGAACATGCAAACTCCGCACAGAAACGTCGACCGGCCCGGTGAGGGGCAAAACCGGTGGTGTTCTTGCTGTAAGGCAACAGTGCTAGCCACTGGGCCGCCGTGCCGCCCAGTCAGGAGAAAGGAAGGAGTAGGGGTGGAAGGGGGGATTCTTCAAGACGAAGATGACTAGAGTGAAAAACTCTGGTTATTTGTAGTGTGTCGGTATTGGTCTGATTGGTGCAATAAACAAAGCTGATGCGATGCCAGCCATGTTCAATCCTAAACACGTGATCCTCTCGAAATTAGTTTGTAAACAAACCACACTTTGATAAATCCCGTGTTCCTGTGCCTTCATGTGTGAAGTCAAACGTGACAGCAACTTTTATTTTTGCTTGTCGCATTTATATACGCTTGTAATTTATTATATTTTCTGCAGATGCACTGCATAGAAAAAGACTTGATCTTTCCAAATAGAGCTATTTAAAGCTATTCAAATCATCTGGCGAAATTATATTGATATCGCAATATATATATATCACAGCAAAACAAAATATCGCAATGTCAGATATTTCCAATACCGTGCAGCCCTACTAAGTAGTTTTAAAAATCTTTACTTTTACTTGAGTGTATTTTTAGTGCTGTATCTCTACTTTTACTGCGCTATTTTCCTTTAGCTTGCAGTGTGTATATGTTAATTTTTTTCTTACCTGTGAATGGCTAAGTAGAATAATCGGTTTTGTGATTCCCGTTCAAGCAGAACAGACTCACAAATAGAAAATTGACATCAGGCAGATCGACCTCAAAACACAGATGCTTTATAAATGCAGCAAACATGTACAGTGTGGAAGCATTAAAAGTGTCCAAGAGTGGAACCCTGGAACCCTCTACCGCCCGTCCCCCTTTTTTTAATCCGTTCATTAAATCAGCGTACTTTTTTCTTATGTTCCCAGCAGACACACAATGTCATAAGACGTTAATATTAGGTTACATTTAGGTCACCAGCATAGGTCACCAGCATGGAGGATTGATATTTGGTTGATTTTAGGTTGTGTTGGAAAGTGACCAAAATCCAACGTCAAGCCAATAACTTAAACCAACGTCATATTGACGTCAAATATTGACATTTATACGTCAGGTATGGCAACCATAGAAGTAGAAGATCTGTACACACACTGTAAATAATGCTGGGTTCCACACAATCGATTTCTGTTGGGACGACATGAAGGAATTAAGTTAACTTAATTTGTGTTTACAAATTAAAGTGGATTGAACATAAAACAATTAAGTTGTCCCCCCCCCCAAAAAACTCAAGAATTGTGTCGTTTATGCTCATTTTTACACTCAAGTAGTTTGAACAAGCCGTAAACGTAATTTTTTGAGTGGGGGTGGAGGAGAATCTCCAAAAACATGCTACAGATTGCTAACAAAAATTACACTGATGTATTTAAATGTTAAATAGAAATCTCACTGGCTGCTGCATATGGAAAAATGCATATGGAAGCAGATTGGATTACAGTTTCATGACCCAACTTTGAATTTCCATGCTACTTCTCTGAGAGTTTGCACCATTGCAGTAGCATATTTGTTGGACCTTTATCATTGAGTCTGAACATGGACGAGTGGAATTCAAATGTAAAGGAAATAAACAAATTACTGCAAAAGACAAAGACAATTGCAACAAAGCAATCTAGAGCTCTCGGCTAATTTTGTGGGGGCACGTTTGGGACTAACAATGAGTCTTTGATCTTGGAAATTGCGGTAGGAGTTTTGAAAGCATTAGAGCCAGCGAGCCACCCGCTGACATCATTAGTACAGTACGAGCTGTGCAGAAATACGCCTTCGGTCAGGTTACTTACTGTAGAGGGTGTTTTTGCTAATAGACGACAGCTGCTTTGTGCTTCGTATCTTCGTGTGGCGGGTAATGTTGAGAAAGGATAGTTGTTGAAATGTATAATTGGTTGCAAACCCGATGAATGCTGATATGAAGTATAATTTTATTCTGCTGCCTTTTCAGTAGGGGATTTTCATTAGACGCCAACGGATGAGTTACGCTCTGGTGACTTTCATTAAAATGCACTGAATGGAGTTCATTGTGGAGCCAGAGATGAGTGTAAATGAAATCGTATGTGAAAAGCGTTTTTTTTGTCTGTTTCAGTGGACCTTTTGGAGCTCAGCATTGCTCAGAGCATCTTTGATCAACACAAACTCACACATAACAGGCAGCTGCTGGAGATCCCAGGCATCATAAACTGCCTCTACACCCTCTACTGTGAGCTTCAGCAGGTGCACCCAGATCTGGTTAATGTCCCTCTGTGTGTGGATATGTGTCTCAACTGGCTGCTGAAAGTCTATGACAGGTCTGTATGCGGGTCTTATCTTGAATATACTGCCTTGATAAAATGCATTTAGACACTTAAAGGTCCCATGAAGTGCATTTTTTACTTGATGTTTGACGTACTCTCAAGTGAAACACAAAGAGGGGGGCGAGACATAGAGTAGCCCCTCCCCTTTTAAAAAACAACCAATAGGGTTTAGTTTTTATCACAGCTCTGCCAGTGAGTGTTTGAGCTCAAATGAAAAGCAAATGAGAAGCAACTTGAAGGGGGCGGGGCATGTCAGATACCAGAGAGCATTTGATTGGTCAAGATTTGATAAGAAAGGTTAGAGGTGACGTGAAAACATATTTTATAGTTATATAATATATAGTTATAGTAAACTCAAATTTTGTCTGTTTTGGAGCACACTAGCTTATAGATATCCTTAAAACTAATAGACTGAAACTAACATCTAAAAAACCTTATTTGAATTTCACTGGACCTTTAAAGGGATAGTAGACCCAAAAATGAACATTTAATCACACTCAAGGGGATATAAACTTTTATGCATTTCCTTTTTTTTTGTTGAACACAATAGAAGTTATTTTGAACAAAGCTAAAAAACTCCATAGTAGGAAAAACAAATACTATGAATGTCATTCAGTCAGGATTGACTGCACAGCTAAAAAGATCCTAATTTTACAGAAAATATCTGTTATTTTTCCTAAAGAGTGTTAAAACCGGTAACCACTGACCGCCATAGTATTTGTTTTTCCTACTATGGAAGTAAATGGTTACAGATTTCCAGCTTTCTGTGAAATAACTTATTTTTTGTTCAGCAGAAGAAAGAAATTTAAACAGCCTTGGAACAAGTGAAGGATGAGTAAAGGGTGACAGAATCTTTCATTTTTGGGTGGACTGTCCCTTTAAGGCAAAGATTTTTGGCTGTACATTCTTGTATAAAGGTTAGGACACCATATGTATTTCCAATTTGTCCATATCAGGACATAAACAATTATCTGATTTTTGGCAGGTCTTGGGACTATGGGAAATATGGGAAATAAAACCTCAGATGAAGAGCAACAGTGTTAGTGTTAGTAATAGTGTTAGCTTATAGCGTTAGGACACTGTAAGTTGACTTGCTTCTCAGCATTTTTAAATTGGTTCAACTTTTAACCTAAGTACTGCACTTGACTAAATCAATCAACTCAAAAAGCTCTGTGGCAAGTTGCTTTACAATTTTAAGTTGAGTCAACTTTTTTATACTGGAGTTAGCAGACAGTGCTAATCAAATGCCTGAACTGATGATGAGCAGACATTTTACTAGTGTGTTTGGCACAGTCGCCAAGTTGAGTGCCCACCAGTCACGCTACACAGCACATCTGCCACTGAACTCTATATCCCATCACGCACTGCACTCACACACCAGTTCCAGGTCACCCCTTGATCCCAGCTGAAGCTCGTCATGACTGATTACTGGGACTACTGTGCATTACACACTCACTCATCCAGTGCTGAGTCTTGTTCCGTAGTAAGCTTTACTAAGCATTTTCCTGTGTTTGTCTTGCCGTGTTTTTGACTCCTTGTTTGTTTACTGTTTTACGTTGTTTTGCCGCCTACTCAACGACTACTCTTTTAGATTACCTTTATGCTCCGGTTTGCTCCCGTATTAACATTGCCTGCCTGACTATTCTTAAAGGTCCCATGAAACTAAATTAAAAGTGCTTGAGCTCAACGACTGTCACTGGCAGAGCTGTGATAAAAACAAAACACTATTGCCTGTTTTTTTAAAGGGGAGGAGCTACTCTATGCCCCGCCCTCTCTTTGTGTTTCGGTTGAGATCACATTAAACATCGAATAAAAACTTCACATTTTAAAGCACTTTACGGGACCTTTAAATAAATCTGCCTTTGGATCCTCACCTTTGTTAACAACCCAATTATTACAGTTGGTCTGAAGCTTCAGGTGTGTGTGAACACAATACCCGTCACACAGATAAAGCTGAACCAAAATTGGCAATGATCCCAAACACAGCAGCAAATCTATAACACAACAGCTGAAGAAGAGCAAAACACTAAACATCAGGTTGGTCAATAGTCCAGTCAAAGTCTAGAGCTCATCCTGACTGAAATGCAGAAATCTCCAAAACTCCTCCAGAATGATCTGAGAGATGGAGAAGCTCATCCAGGAAATCAGGACTCTATTACTGCTAAAAGTGCATCTACAGGCGTCTGAATTAAAGGATGTTTCTCATCAATTGATCTTGGCTTTAAATAAATATTGACACTGTGTGAGGTGTCATGTGTTTATCTGAGGTTTAATCTGCAACTTTTAAGACCTGCCAAGGACCAGATCATGTTTTTTATGTTATGTCGTAATATGAAAAACTATGAGATTCAATAGGGTGTCCCTTCTACTTCACATATGTATATGACTGTATGTGCCATTAAACACATTCAGGCTGAAGATACTGAGCAGACTAACGTGAAGAAAACATCCAAAATACACTCTTAAGTGTTGATTTTATAGCATCTGCAGATTTAAGTTGGAACACAAACCTTTGAAGGACTTTTTTATGCACTCAGAAATCAAAAATCATCTGATGTATAGAGTGATGTAAAAGATATCCAAAATTAACTCTAATATGTGAGCAAAATATTTCCCAGTACTGGGTTGCGGCTGGAAGGGTTGAATCCTCTGGCCCGGTTTCCCCCACAGCCCAAAGACATGTGAAACTGTATGGGTGTTTCCCAGTACTGGGTTGTGGCTGGAAGGGCATCCTCTCCGTAAAACCTATGACAGAATGACGGTTCATTCCGCTGTGGTGACCCCTGATAAATTAGAGACTAAGTCGAAGGAATATGAATGAATGAATGTGAGCAAAATAAAACAGTAATTTTGAGCCTGGCTTTATCAGGTCCTCATATTTTAGTTCTGTTCTGAAAATGTATGCAAATTACTGCATATTTAATTAAAGAATCATGTATTATTTGCATATTTAAACATCTTTTCAGAAAGCTTGTAATAACAAATTGTTTCCAAGTCTTAATGTAATCAACAACTGAGGAATTAAGGTGACACGCTCATTACCTTTTTTTATATAATAAAAATAAACTATTCATAATAATAATAATGACAGCACGCTGGCGCAGTGGGTAGCACAATTGCCTCACAGCAAGAAGGTTGCTGGTTCGAGCCACGGCTGGGTCAGTTGGCATTTCTGTGTGGAGTTTGTATGTTCTCCCCGTGTTTGCGTGGGTTTGCATACATAAATATAAAAATAAATAAATGAATGAATGAACAAATAAACAAACAAACAAATAAATGAGTAAATAAATAAGTGGTATTTATCTGATAAGGTGCAGCCAAACATCTCCAATAGTTCTGAATAGACGTTTCCTCTAGCTTCAAAATGTTTTATTTAATAACGTAATGGCATTTATACATTATTAATTCTGATTAAGTTGTCCTAGTACTTTCTAGTGCCAATGTTAATGTTCTCATAAAAATAAAATACAAATCTCATGACCTCTAAACTATTGCAGGCGATTCCCTCTTTAATGGGTGCTCTCATGCATATTTGATGTCATGTTTTATGTTAATTTCTTTTGCAGTCCTGCAGTAATATTTCTCTTCTTTGCCAAGAGGACAAGTCGACAATATTTACACCAACAATCATTTAGATGCTATTCACCAAGATAATAAGCTTTTAAAACTAAAAAGTGAAGAGTTTATGAGTGTACTGTATGTCTAGCCCGAAACAGTTTAACTTAAAATTGTTGGTACAAAATTGTTGGTTGAGGGAAGACCCAATAGGCAAAATACAAAATGGTGTATACATATATATATATTTATATATATATTGTCATGGGGGGACGCTGACAATGGAGTTGGGGATACAGTTTTATTAAAGAGTAGTCATACAGGCAAAGGTCAATCACAGGAGCAAACGCGTACAAACGACCGAAGCAAAAGAGTGGTCAGGTCACAGGCAAAGAGATCGGTCCAGGCGGCAAACTACGTAAACAAAGGAATGAAGCAAGGGGTCAGGCAAGGCAAGGCAAGGCATGGCAAATGCGTCGTAATGTCGACTAACAGTTAAAACACAGGACTGATGTGTGTCTGTGCAGTTTTTTAAGTCCATGTAATCAGTTCATCATGATCCTCCGGCTGTGTGTGTGTAATCAATGTGAAACAGGAACCGGTGTGTGTGAGGTGCATGCTGGGAGTTGTAGTTCGTAAATGGGGTGTGTTTGTAATTCTCCAGCAATCCACAGTATTAAGAATTTGGGGTATTTTCTATTTCAAATCTTTTGACTCTAATATGCCAGCAAAATGCAACTCAGCCTGGCTATTTTTGTAAATGTGTGAATATTTATTAATAAAATAGCTTATTTAATAATTTAATAACTCCATTTGCATATTTAAACAAAAATAAGACCTAAATAACAATAAAATATTTTTCCATAATATGATTAATATGATTAATTTTACCTTGTAGTTTCTTGCCTTAAGAGCTTAACTTAAACATAACCAAGAAACATTCATTCATTTTTCTTCGGCTTAGTCCCTTTATTATCCAGCATATGTTTTACACAGCGGATGCCCTTCCAGCTGCAACCCAGTACTGGGAAACATCCACACACACTCATTCACACTCATACACTACGGCCAATTTAGTTTACTCAATTCACCTATAGCGCATGTGTTTGGACTGTGGGGGAAACCGGAGCACCCGGAGGAAACCCACGCCAACACGGGGAGAACATGCAAACTCCACACAGAAATGCCAACTGACCCAGCCGGGACTCGAAGCAGCAACTTTCTTGCTGTGAAGCGACAGTGCTAACCAATGAGCCACTGTGTCGCCTTATCCAAGAAACATTGATATGAAATCCTGAGCTGATGCTGTGGTGGTCATGGAGGAATGGAGTGCATGAGATGATTCCTGAAAGGCCACAGTGACAAACAAGTCTACGCTTTAAACCTGTGGGCCAGCCTGACCTCCCGCAGGTGCCCTACCCACACCTGCAGCTTTCCACGATGGACGTCCAGCTTCTTCAGCCTCCGGCACCTAGACTGCAGCTCCACACAGGAAGTTTGGCCAGAAGAATAATGATCGTGCCCAACAGAGCCTGCTTTCTCTCGAGGTTTTATTTCTTATTCACTTCGTCATTTGGTGAAGTTTTTTTCCTCGCCACTGTTGCCACTGGCTTGCTCGGATCAGGACTGGTGGATTTGCTCTTCAGTGTTTGAACTTTCAGCAGTGAAACTTAAACCACACTGAACTGAACTGAACTAAACTGAACTAAACTCTGAAATCTGGACTTTACTAGAACATGTTAAGCTGCTTTGACACAATCAACATTGTAAAAAGCGCAATATAAATAAACTTGAATTGAATTGAATTGAATTGAATATTGTTCAAACAAAAGACATTTAAATAGCTTGCCATTAAGATTGAAGTAGCCCTTTGTTTCCTCTTTTTATTTAACAGTGGCAGAAGTGGAAAAGTTCAAGTGCTGTCCATGAAGATCGGCTTGTTTTCTCTTTCAAAAGGACCCATAAAGGACAAGTACAAATGCAAGTACTTTTATACTGAATATATGTTTGTTGTTTTGGTTCTGTTAAATTTCATTATGATTTAAAAGGTTAGTTCACCCAAAAATTAAAATTCATTTATTTACCCTTCACTTGTTCTGAACTAGTTTAAGTTTCTTTCTTCTGTTGGACTCAAAAGAAGATATTTTGAAGAATGCTGAAAACCCGAATTCCATAGCAGGAAAACATATAAGGGTCAATGGTTACCGGTTTCAACATTCTTCAGGAAAAAAATAACAAATCTTCTGTAAAATTAGTATTTTTTTACAGTGTAGCTGTGCAGTCAACCCTAAGATGATTTTTCTATGATAAGACTTTTTGTAATGACTAATAAGCAGTTATTTTTATGTAACTTACAAACAGCCTGTGGCCTAATTTGAGTTTTGATATTATTAGGCTAGTTTTGATAGGACCAGACAGAATCTGCTGACAGTTTTTTGGGTTTTCTTCGCTGAATTTTGTACAAAATCTGCAGATTTATGCATGTTAGATTTTGCTGATTTTGGCTTAACCGTTCCTGGGTGGCTGACCAATGTATTAGATGACTCTAATACATAATAAGTAAGCTGACCAAAGTTCATACGGGGAGAAGACTTTATTGAAGACAATGAATAGTGCAGTTCCTCAGCAGTGATGTTAACTCGTCGGTCTTCAAGTAACTTAACCCAAAGTACTGTCTGTGAGACAGTCCTTTATATTAGCAAAGAACAAACCATTCTGTGTTTACAAGGCTCAGCAGGACCCTCTTATCAGATGTTTCAGCTGTCGTTTGGCTTATACCCATTGAGAACTCAAAGGGCTCACACCCATCGTAAAAGGGTCATATAGTTCACACCTATCAGTTTGTATGGGGTTGAGGCTCAGGTCACCCTCAACATACAGAGAATTGATCACATCAGAGTTCATTCAATGTAAATGTAGCTGAACTAAAATGCACATAACATTTCATGCAGAATGATTTTGAGAGTTTAGTAATTACAAACTTAACACATGAAATACAAATAGAATAGCTTTTATTTAAGATGTGCAATGCAAATCCAATGCAAAAGTCTCTCACCTATCTCTATGTACTAAAAGACATAAATTACTAGTTTACAAACTGCATTGTTGTGTAATCATTTGCATATTACTCAATAATATTCAGTGAGGGCTTCTGTGATATTATTCACTTTTGTCTATGGAATTAGGACTCTGAAGCCTCATTAAGCCACGTTAAGCATTTTTCATGTTAAGCTATTTAGAATGTCCCCTAATTAACACACACACACACACACACACACACACACACACACACACAGAAATAGTGCTATTTTGATTTCATGGTAACTTTGTAATATCTGTATGCCATTTCTCTTCAAACTTTCATTTCAGTGTTTTCGAAAGTCTCAGCTGTACTGTGTACGTAATGCGACTCTGTCCTTGCTCAAGGGCATTTATAAATTGGATCTTAAGTCCCAAATCTTTAGCCCTCCTGGTGTGAATATGTGCCTGCTGTGGTCCTCAGATCTGTTCGCTCAGGTGGCCAGCGCTGCAGGAGTTTGCACCCAGAGGCAGCTGGAGTTACTGCTACACAACAGCATCCAAATCCCACATCAGCTCGGGGAGGCCGCCGCGTTCGGAGGGAGCAACATGGAGCCCAGTGTCCGCAGCTGCTTTCAATACGTGAGTAAATACACTCTAAAAATATCTGTAAATTTGCAGGTTTCTGTATTTTGTGATTCAAGTTTTTATTTATTATTTTTCTCTGTCTATTTATGCTTTTGAATTGCATTGAGAAACAACTTTTAACCTTGAAAAGTTGGAAAAAATGACTTTTATTAACATTTTTATTAGTTTAAAGTGATATATTGTCTGTATATATTGCAATATAGAAGTGCATAATGTAATGTAATGTGTGTATTTATATAGCGCATTTAACGTGTATCGCCATACACCCAAAGCGCTTCACAATCATGAGGGGGGTCTCTCCACACCACCACCAGTGTGCAGCATCCACTTGGATGATGCGATGGCAGCCACAGGACAATGGCGCCAGTGCACTCACCACACACCAGCTATAGGTGGAGTGGAGAGACAGTGATACAGCCAATTTAGTGGATGATTGGGAGGCCATGATGGTTAAGGGCCGGGAATTTGGCCAGGACACCAGGGTTACACCCCTACTCTTTATGAGAAGTGCCATGGGATTTTTAATGACTACAGAGAGTTAGGACCTCTGTTTAACACAGGGGTAGGCAATTCATTTTTCCAAGGGGCCACATTAGACTCTAGGGCGGGTTTAGAGGGCCAGACCAATACAGTTTAACCAATACAGTTAATATACGTAGCGTAAGTACATTCTGTGAAACTATTCAATAAACATTAATAAAAACTCTAACCTTTAAAAAATAATCAATTTTGCACAAAGTATTTTAAAGACCATCACAATATCAAATTCATATAAATGCCACAGGGTTGTTTGTTTGATTGCTTCACCTTACTTAATTTTCATTCATTCATTCATTCATTTATTCATTCATTCATTCATTCATTTATTATGTTTTAATATTCAGTTAGAAAATTCTAGCCTGTGTTGGGCTGAACAAGTGCACTGAAGTCAGGTCAATGTGAGGTGGATATGTGATGTAATGATCATCACTGTGAGAGGATCTGTATCTGGATTTGTTAAATCGTTAATCTGAGGTAATTAGTCTACCTTTATTACTGTGTAATTCCATACAAAGTGTAAAGCTGCCTGGTTGGTTCCTGTCACATGATTCGTGGTTCGCTTGCGGCACTCTGAAATGTTCGGTTTTTTTTCAACTCGCGGCTCCTGGAAATGTGACATACCGCATGTGCATCCTTTCCTAAATGCGCGCTGAACAGGCACGTCTCCATTTGAAATTACGAAACTGAGCATGCAAAAGTCCCCTATATGTTAAAGTCCCCTTTTGTTGACTTGCAATATCAGACATTGCAAGGCCCCGTTTGCGGTTGAATTTAAATTAAATAAATACTTCACGCGGGCCAATCAAAGAAGTCCAGCGGGCCGTAAAATGCCCAGGTCTGGTCTGGAGACGGCGCTCACTGACAGTATGGTGTCCCCTTCACTTTTACTTACACAGAGCACAGATTGAGTGCCCCCTGCTGGCCTCACTAACACCACGTTCAACAGCAACCTAGTTTTCCCATGTGGTCTCCCATCCAGGTACTGACCAGGCTCAGCCCTGCTTAGCTTCAGTGAGTAACCGGCTTTGGGATGCAGGGTGATATGGCTCATAATGCCATTTCCAATTCCGATTCCTATGGGACAAATGACTAGGAAAAATAAATGGCAGAAAACTGTCAAACTACTTGCTCTACACACAAGTGTGCTCATGACTATACATAAAAAGTCAAATAATATAATAAGTAAATTACTTAAATTATGTAAATTATTTGAAAACGTGTTCAAATTTGGCAAAATATAAGTGATAAATAAAAATGAGTATTAAGTTACTTTCATTTTATAGGTCTGTACTTATTTACGTCTGTGTTCAGATAGAAAAATGACCTTATGAACAGTAAACCATAATAGTCAGTGAATAGGGCCCAATCCCAATTCTATTTTTGGGCTTAAAAATTTACCCCTAAGAAATGGGACACCACTACAACATCTGCACACGTCATCGCGATCTCTTGCTTCATATGAGATCGACGACGGCGACTGCTGTAGTTATTCCAGTTGTGTTATTTTTTTGGTATTTATCTTCAGGAAATCCCTGAAGGCATATATCATGTTATCATAATGATATAATGTGGCAATAAGATCGTAACTGTACTGTGCATTTACACCGTGGCCATATTCATCTATGTAAACACACAAAAACAACATTAGCATTATACCCGACACTGTAAAAAGCTCATTCCCAGCCACTAGACTTTTCTGACAGGGTATTTGAGTGTCATCGAGTGACAGAATGTTGTGGGACTACTATACAGGAGTTACACTGCACAAAATGATTTTCTTACTTAGATTTTTTGACTTGTTTCTATCCAAATATCTAAAAATTCTTAAATCAAGAAGAATTTTCTAGACAAGCAAACCATATTGTCTTGTTTTAAGAAATAATATGCCAAAAAGAAGTGAGTTTTTCCTTAAAACAAGCAAAATAATCTGCCAATGGGGTAAGCAAAATAATCTTATGTTAAAAGGAAAAACAAGATTATTTTGCTTACCCCAATGGCAGATTATTTATCTTGTTTTAAGGAAAAACTCTCTTAATTTTGGCATATTATTTCTGAAAACAAGACAATATGGTTTGCTTGCCTAGAAAATACTTCTTGATATCAGAATTTTTCGATATTTTTAGATAAGCATGTTTTGCAGTGTATTATTATGGATTATATATAGCAAAATTTAGCGGCTTTTATTTTAGCGTTGTTGTTGTTTTTTTATGCATGACGGTAAAACTCGAACACCGTTATGAATGTATTAAAACATATGCTTGTTTGTTGTAAAAATTCACAATAATGACAAAAGATACTAATTTGTGCATCTCCTTAATTTCGTGTGCAGCCATGCTGCCGTTGTTGATGGTGTATTCTGGGAAATTTCCGTACCCCTTGGTTTCAAGTGTGGTCCTGAAAAATCTCTGTTTCAAGAGCTATCTAGCCCTTCCCCTTAGCCCTACGCCTTCAAGCTAAAGAGAATTGGGACACCCCTACCCCTTCACGTGAACGCGCAAAATGAGAGGTAGGGGTAAGGGGAAGGGCTAAGGGCTAAGGGTTAGAATTGGGAATGGGCCTAAGTGCAAAAAAAGTCTATACAGTACATTAGCATATTTTCAATACAAACCTACACATGTATTTATTTTTTATTATTTAATATTTAGTTTATTTTGCTGGACCAATCATATGACCATAACAAAATCTAAAACTGTATGTACTGAAGCAGCAATCAAACTCATGCTTAAATGACCATCTTTAACAATAATTCGGACATGCACTAGTTTGTATGATCCATAATTCGGGTGTAAAAGACATTAGGAATTCCTAAAGGGATCTGCTGAACTTGTTTATTTGTGGACAGGAGCTCATCATTACACATCAGTGAGTTTTGACATGTAAATAAATGATGAGCTCAGTTGTAAGACTGACAGGCCTACCGGGGGATTTACATCACCAGTTTCAGACGCTTAGCGGTCGGGCAGTATGACAGCTAGTCAGAGATATCAGAGAAATACAGTTGATTTCTGTGAATTTATTACATACTTGTCAACTCTCCTGTTTTCCCAGGGACCTTCCAGCATAAAGAGAACAAGAAGTAATATAAAAGTCATTATACCCTCACTGAAACAACAAATGTTCCTGGTGGCCTAAGACTTTTGCACAGTATTGTATATTATTATTAGATTACTTAAATCGTGATATGAGATTTTTGTCATATCGCCCAGCCCTATGTGGCAACATAGGTTTTTTTTTTTGGGGGGGGTGGGGGGCTGGGAGTGTTATACCTTATTTTATGGTATTCATAATATAACATGATGGAACATTTTATGATGTGAACCACATTCACTCCTAAAATGAAGTATGAAGTATTTATCAGTGCTGGATGAAGCCTCCTATAATACCTCAGTGTTGTCCTGGTGTCACAGTGGAGCTCTTTTCCTTTAATGTTGCATGTAATGAAAGACTCTTGATAGTTCTGCTTAACTGGCTCGCTGTAATTGATTCATAACAGTAGTAGCACTTTTAATGCCACGGGGGAGACACAAATGGCCACAATTGGCCCTGTTTAGTTCTCTCCAAAATTCCTAATGGATCCCTCGCCCTCGGACTAATAAGGTTGTGATGGGATATTATAGTTTTGGGGTTGTATATATGCCTCTGAAATGATAAATGGATCATCGGAGTGCTTTCAGACTCAGACGGCTCCATTACGGCATTTGGTGCAGTGCATTGCTGTAATGAATGAGGGTTTTTTGTGTGTGTGTTTCAGGTGGGCCGTCAGGACGTCATTGAGCTGCAACAGTTTGTGGACTGGATGCATCTGGAGCCTCAGTCCATGGTGTGGTTGCCTGTGCTTCACAGAGTCACCGCAGCAGAAACAGCCAAACATCAGGCCAAATGTAACATCTGTAAAGAGTGTCCCATGGTGGGCTTCAGGTAAAACACGAGTGAATAATGGGGAGGTTTGATTTAGAAAGTACAGTTATGACACTTTTGGTAGTTGTTTGTCCAGGAGGGGAGTTATGTTATATTATTCTTATTAGGGGTGGGTGATTTCATAGAGATTCAATCATGTTTTTTTGTAGTGTCATGTCATGTAATCTTTGCAAAAATATTATATCGTATGTTTTCTTCTCAGGAAAATCATAATTCTGTGTGATTTTACCATGATTTGTTTGTGACGTCTACTATTTTGCAAGTTGTCTGGTCAGTACAGCAATTATTTCTTTATTTTAAAAACAAAGCCTCACAAGATCAAAATATCAAATAAATAATAGCAGACATATAGGCAGAAGCGGGTAAGGAAAAGAAATCAATTTATTATTACTCATTCATTCATTTTCATTTCGCCTTAGTCCCTTTATTAATCTGGGGTCGCCACAGCGGAATGAACCGCCAACTTATCCAGCATATGTTTTACGCAGCGGATGCCCTTCCAGCTGCAACCCATCTCTGGGAAACATCCATCTCTGGGTGGAAACATCCATCTCCGCTGTGGCGACCCCAGATTAATAAAGGGACTAAGCCGAAATGAAAATGAATGAATGAATAAATATTATATTATTCATTTTTTTTCGGCTTAGCCCCTTTATTAATCTATGGTCGCCACAGCGGAATGAACCACCGACACCAATCCATCACTGGGAAACATCCATACACACTCATTCACACACATACACTACGAACAATTTAGCTTACCCAATTCACCTATAGCGCATGTCTTTGGACTTGTGGGGGAAACCGGAGCACCCGGAGGAAACCCACGCAAACACGGGGAGAACATGCAAACTCCACACAGAAATGCCAACTGACCCAGATGAGGCTCGAACCAGCGACCTTTTTGCTGTGAGGCGATCGTGCTACCCACTTCGCCACCGTGAGGCCCCTTTATATTATTTAATTTAACTTTATTTTATTTTACTTAGCTGTGAAATGCTGTGATCATTTATATTTGACAATTGTTCAGAGACGCATTTCTAAACTTAATAGTTTTAATAATATTAGGTGTTGGGGGAAGGTTTTTGAAAGTAATGTGGTGCAATATCGAGTTACTCTAAAAAAGTAGTAGTTGCATTACTTAGTTATGGTAAATATCGTTATGTTACTTTTGAGTTACTTTTGCACCAAACATGACGCGACACAACAGAAACATTTAAATACCAGCCATTCATTTAAATATCAGCCCCTGCAATCCCAATGGCTAGGTAAGGGTTATAATCAGTTTTACTATTACAAGTAATGCGAGTTACGTAATAATATGACTTTTCTAAGTAACGAGTAAAGTAACGCATTACTAAGTAAGTCGGTGCAAATGGCGAAGTGGAAAGTGCATCGACACATGCACTCCGGTGCTCATGGCGACCCGAGTTCGATTCCCGCCTTGAGGTCCTATGCCGATCCTTCCCCTCTCTCTGCTCCCCACACTTTCCTGTCAATTATCTCTACTGTCCTATCCATTAAAGGTGAAAAAATAAAATAAATAAATAAGTAATAATATTGGAGTTACTTTTTTGAAAATGTAACACGAGTTACTTTTTTAATTTCATTAATTAGCTTTTCCCCCACAAGTCCAAAGACATGTGGTATAGGTGAATTGGGTAAGCTAAATTGTCCGTAGTGTATGAGTGTGAATGGGTGTGTATGGATGTTTCCCAGAGATGGGTTGCAGCTGGAAGGGCATCCACTGCGTAAAACATATGCTGGATAAGTTGGCGGTTCATTCCGCTGTGGCGACCCCAGATTAATAAAGGGACTAAGCCGAAATGAAAATGAATGAATGAATGAATAATTAGCTTTTAAAGAATAAATAGCTGAATTAAAATGAAATTGTCACAATGAATCACGTAGTCAATGAGAGAATGTGTTCATTATTTTTTATGTATTGAAGAAAAGGAAAAGGGGATTATAGTCTCAATGGACAGTGATTTTACTTAAGACAAATTATACAGAAGTTGCAAACACATTGCTTTACATTTTCAATAATCTGTAGCTCTGGGGTCAGAAAGTTCTCAGATAACTTTATCCTAAAATATATATTTCTTATGTGTTTTTTTTTTAAAGGTAAATGTAGGTGTAGGTTATACAGTGCATTGTTAATTGCAAAAGTCCTCTATTAAAAAAAGAAAGGAAAAAAAAAACAAGTTCTGAAAGAGATCAAGCCTCAGCCGGGTCAGAAAAAGTAACACAAAAGTAACATAACGCATTACTTACCATAAAAAGTAACTAAGTAACGCAGCTAGTTATTTTTTTGGGAGTAACTCAATACTGTAATGCAATACTTTCAAAAGTAACTTTCCCCAACACTGGTTATAATCTAAATAATACATATTTGACCTATTTAACATGATTAAAAGTAGGCTGAGTGACTGACGTTGTTGGTTTGCACAGTCACAGTTCTGACTTTCATTTTCAAACCGGTTGCTAGTTATTTTATTTTTAAGATCTGAGGTGAACTATATCTTCAGCTGCTTTCATAGTAAAGTATGACAATAAATGTCACATTAAAAAAAGGCGTTTAAACTCACATACCATAGTACCATTTAACAGTAAATAAAGCACATAATCGGTACCTGAGGAGATAATCGCCAAAAAAGTCGCAAAATTATGAACTGTTTCTAAAATAGAAATGTTGTGCATCACTGTCATTGATGTTAGGACAAAAACTTGTTTTATTACATGAAAGAAATGGCCTTTATTGCGTCATGGCACTTTTTCGTGTGTAGTTAGGACACGGTGTGATTTAGTAACAGACAACTTATATTATCCAATATCAGTCAAAAGTCACTAATTAAGAAAACATTGCAACAAAATGAGCGGTTACAGTGTTGTAATCTGTTTATGTTTTAGGTATCGAAGTCTGAAGCACTTCAACTATAATGTGTGTCAGACGTGTTTTTTCTCTGGACGAATCAGCAAAGACCATCATCTCAGTGACCCCATGGTGGAGTACTGCACACCCGTGAGCATCTGCTTTTATTTTAACAACAACAACAACAACAACAACAACAAAAGGTTTTGTACTCTTTGAAGGCTGATTTATACTTTCGCCTGGAGCCACGTCGCGGACCTCCGCTGACTGCGCGTGCACCTCACGAAACGGACGAGGCTTTTATACTTGATGCGTTCACCAATGAGATATTTTTTATTTTTAAAACGACAGCGGGCGGCCACGAGAAACCCACCATAAAATCAGACAGATAAACATAGAAGTAGGAAGTTTCTACATCATATCATTAATATCGTTCAAGATTTTTAAACTAATTATTTTTTTATAATATTTTTATTCATAATTTTAATGATTATAAAGATTTTTATAACCGTTCAAGATGTTTTTTCAATCAAACTTTGAGGCATCACTTGCTTTTGTTCATATCTTGGACAGTTCTACCTATTAAAGTTTATTAAAATATTAATGACAACAGGGTAGGGTTTGCACCAGCTGTTCGTAAGTTCTTTCTTAAACTGGAACGTAAAGTCCACACTAGGGGCTTAGTAACTACTAGCTAGTTTATAACTAAACTTGGTCTTACTTCGGTTGCACCACATGCTCTTAAGGCAAACCGTAGTTAGTAGGTCGTAAGCTCTGCGTAAAGTCATGCATAGTCGCACTGAATGACGTAATATCCAATAAAAAAACATATAAATCGTTAAAGTTCTGCAACTAATGCGTCTATATATAATTGTCTTATGGAAATGAAATGATAAATTATATTTTTATAGTACATTACATTACAGTCAGTCACTATAACAGACGACACACACACCTGCATCACGCGCTGTGAATACACATAAAGTTATCAACATATTAATCTTGATTTTTTTTAATATCCTACGAATGAGAGAGAAAAGAGCAGGGAGAAGAACTCAGTCATGAAGAAGATCTCGTTTTAATTGATGGATACAGTTAACATAAAACACTCCTTGATATAAAATAAAACTCTTCTTTCACAAACTGAAAATGTTGCGAGATTTGGGAGGAAAATAAGGCTGTGAGTAGAGGAAGACTATCCTTCATTATGATCTCGAGCTCCTCAATGTAAACTAATCTCGCGGTCATCTCTTTTCTACCGTTATATATGGGGGGAGGCTGTTGTAAATATTTAGTTGGTGCGTAGCGTTACGCTTAAACTAAGTTCAGTGGTGCAACACAAAAATATTTAGTAGTGCGTAAGTTGTAACTTAGTGTCCCTTTAAGTCACAACTAGGCTACGCTTTAACTTGCGCACTGCTGGTGCAACCGGCCCCAGAACATGGGTTGCTCTACAAATATACTTTTTTTATTATGGCAAGAATAAAAGCAAAAAAAATAATAAAAAGTACTCTTACTAAAAAATGCTGAAGGATTTTTAGATTTAGGTTCAAATATTCTTTTCCAGTTATCAGAGAAATAATTTGTTATTTCATTTTAGTTTTGTAACTATTAAATTGTTTTAAATTCATTCATTTATTCATTCATTTTCAACTGCTTTTCCGGGGCCGGGTCGCGGGGGCTGCAGTCTTAGGAGAGAACCCCAGACTTCCCTCTCCCCAGACACTTCCTCCAGCTCCTCCGGGGGGATCCCGAGGTGTTGCCAGGCTAGCTGAGAGGCATAGTCCCTCCAGCGTGTCCTGGGTCTTCCCCGAGGCCTCCTCCCGGTGGGACATGCCTGGAACACCTCCCTAGGTAAGTGTCCAGGAGGCATCCGAAACAGATGCCGAGCCACAGATGCGAGCTCTTCGCTCAAGTCTCGAAAAAAGTTGTGCGCTCCGCCAGACAAAATCATGTCGCACTCACCCAAAGTAAACCTCCGCAAACACCGTGATGACGTCACATTCGCCGCGCTCACTCAAGCCAACTAGCAGACGCCTCGAGTATAAATCAGCCTTAATAGAGAGAAGTTTTTTTTTTGTCAATACTAATTAGTTGTTACACACAAACACAATTTGTCTAATAACTAATTACTTTGTCATGATGACAATACATAATATTTTACTAGTTATTTTGCTATTCAGCTAAAAGTGCAATTTAAAGGCTTAATGGTTCATTCATTAGGCAAGTCATTGGACAACAGTGGACAACAACTTTCTTTCTAAAAACTTTGTTCTGTTAAACATTGCTTGAAAAAGACTCACAAATTCACAGGAGGGTTAATAGTTTTGTCTTTAACTGTATATATTTTTTATTTTATCTAATTTAATTTAATTATTTCTATTAAATCAATTTCTCGAAATCGTAACCACTTCAGTCAATGCCACTGTAATTCCTCATGCACGTCAGAACGTTTCCCAGCATCCTCTCTGTTCCAGACGACCTCTGGAGAAGATGTGCGTGACTTCACCAAGGTGCTGAAAAACAAGTTTCGCTCAAAGAAATATTTCACCAAACACCCGCGGCTGGGTTACCTGCCCGTGCAGACCATCCTGGAGGAAGAGCATTCAGACACGTGAGCTCCAGCACTCCAGATGCGTCTTTCTGCATGAGACGCTCATGAGATCTTTATTATAAATGATTGCAATTTGCATATATTTATAAAAGCTTTGCAATACATTCAAAAATACAAATACATTCAATAAATCTGACCCAGAGAGAGCACACTGACAAAAGTCAACCTACTGTGTCTTTAATTCAAAGTGCAAAAGATAATGACAAATAATGGTGTCTGATCATAACTTGCTTTATTCATTCATTCATTCATTCACCACAGCGGAATGAACCGCCAACTTATCCAGCATATGTTTTTACGCAGCAGATGCCCTTCCAGCTGCAACCCATCACTGGGAAACATCCGTACACACCCATTCACACTCATACACTACGGACAATTTAGCATGTCTTTGGACTTGTGGGGGAAACCGGAGCACCCGGAGGAAACCCACGCCAACACGGGGAGAACATGCAAACTCCACACAGAAATGCCAACTGGCCCAGCCGAGGCTCGAACCGGCGACCTTCTTGCTGTGAGGTGATCATGCTACCCACTGCACCACCGTGAGGCCCCTTTCTTTATTCATTTGGCCTTAAAACAAAAAAGTTAACTTAAAAACATCAGTTTTTACTTTAAACCAGCAGTTTTCAGGTAATGTACCCACATGAAAAAAAAGGTACTGTTTATGTGCTTTCGGGGTTTATGTACAGCAGCAAAAATAAGTATTGAACACGTCATGTTTTTTCCTGGGAATAATACCTCTAAAGGAGCTGTTGACATGGAATTGAACCAGATTTTGGTAAAAACCCAAAGAATACAAACATAAAAATAAAACTAAACATTTTTTAAAAGTGAGTTATGTGTAATAACAATGAAATGACACAAGGAGAAAGCACTGAACTACTGAAATGTGTTTAATACTTTATATAAAGGCTTTTTTGGTGACGGCAGCTTAAAGACGCATGCTTAAAGTCACATGCATTGCTCAGGTTTTCACAGACTTCAACAGAGTGTGAAAATCTTGATTGTTCTGTGGGTCTCGTCTATCAAATCTGAGCTTTAATTTGTTTTTTCTATTGGATTCAAGTCAGGTGATTGGCTAGGCCATTCTACAGCTTTATTTTCTTTCTCTGAAAGCATTTGAGAGTTTCCTTGTCTGTGCTTTGGATCATTGTGTTGCTGAAATGTCCACCCTGGTTTCATCTTCATCATCCTGCTAATGTAGATGTTAGAGTGAAGCAGCTGATATTCATTTACACTGAGGAAGTGCAGAGGGTTGCTGAAGAACTACTGAGAGATTTCAGCTGCTGTCTGGGCTTTCACTGCCTTTCTACACCTCCCTTTCTTCATGTGTTCAATACTTTTTCCCTGCATCATTTCATTTTATTACACATTACTTAATTTGTAAACTAATTAGATTAGATTTCTTTGCATATATGGATTTCTTTGGTTGTTACCAACATCTGGGGATACTTATTTTCCCCATTGTGTTTCTAATGTGCGTTTGATGACCATCTTGTGTGACATTTGCAGCAGATTAATTAATTTATAACAGTGCTTACCACTGAGCCAACGTGATGCCCTAATTTATTTATTAATATTAAGAAATTACTAGGAAACATTAATATTAATGCTTAATATTAACTAATACAGTATTTGTTTACATTATACAATGAACTTATTACAGTACAAACAAAACAATCTCATTTATAACAGAATTACACTAGTTTGCCTTGATTTGTTTTCCGATGTCTTCTGCATAGTTCTCTATCCGTCGCATGACAGTATTTACTTTTAAGAAAATCTGATTCATTTACAACAGGGGTGCCCAAACTCGATCCTGGAGGGCCGGTGTCCTGTATAGTTTAGCTCCAGCTTCCTTCAACACACCTGCCTGGAAGTTTTTAGTATACCTAGGAGAGCTTGATTAGCTGGTTCAGTTGTGTCTAATTGGGGTTGGAACTAAACTCTGCAGGACACCGGCCCTCCAGGACCGACCCTGATTTACAACATTTCATTGAAACATGTAATTTGTTTGTGTTATTGCTGAGCTACAAAAAAAACTAACTGAAATTAAGTCAAAATAGAAATGACGATCTCTGTGATAACAGCGTTCGCCACAACTCTCTCCATCATTCTCACTCTCCTCTCAGATGGGATGGCGGGCTAAATCAAATGTTACAATGTGCCAACTTTGGCCCGCGGGCCCTAGTTTGGGCATCTCTGGTTTAAACAGTAAACATAGAGCTGACAAACTGAAAAATTAAATAACTCAGAATTATGTTTGGTTTTTTAAATTATAAAAATAAAATAAAAAATATTATAAAATAATAATCGGGTGTCACGGTGGCACAGTGGGTAGCACGATCGCTTCACAACAAGAAGGTCACAGATTCGAGCCTTGGCTGGGTCAGTGGCATTTTAGTGTGGAGTTTGCATGTTCTCCCCGTGTTGGCGTAAGTTCTTCCGGGTGCTTCGGTTTCCCCCACAAGTCCAAAGTATGGTGAATTGGGTAAGCTAAACTGTCCGTAGTGTATGTGTATGAATGAGAGTGTATGGGTGTTTCCCAGTGATGGGTTGCAGCTGGAAGGGCATCCGCTGCGTAAAACATATGCTGGATAAGTTGGTGGTTCATTCTGCTGTGGCGACCCCAGATTATTAAAGTGGCTTAGTCGAAAAGAAAATAAATGAATGAAATAAATTAGGAAATTGGCAACATGGTGGCTTAGTAGTTAGCACTGTCGCCTCACAGCAAGAAGGTCACTGGTTCGAATCCCAGCTGGGTCAGTTGGCATTTCTGTGTGGAGTTAGCATGTTCTCTCCCTGTTGGCATGGGTTTCCTCCTGGTGCTCCGGTTTTCCCAAAAGTCCAAAGACATGCGGTACAGGTGAATTGGATCAACTAAATTAGCATTAGTGTGTGTGTGTGTGGCTGAGTGTGTATGGGTGTTTTCCAGTACTGGCTTGCGGGCTGGAAGGGCATTCGCTGTGTAAAACATATGCTGGATAAGTTGGCGGTTCATTCCGCTGTGGCGACCCCTGATGAATAAAGGGACTAAGCCAAATGAATAAATGGCAACTATGTTTACCTTCAGCTCACTAGCCTCAATCAAGTTTTTGGCCCTTCATAAGAAAAAGTTTGGGCACCCCTGGTTTAAACAATGCATACACAGTATTACACTGGATGTAGATGTATACTTTCTAGATTCACGTCTGGGTAATTTTGACTTAAAGATTGCAATATAATAATGACATCCCGTCAACACTCGGCCTCATGGGAAACCTACTTCTGTTTCTCTGAGCTCCTGCATTATCGACAGTCTATTCATGTGTTGTTTTGTGCCAGAACAAATTAATTCATTTAAATCCGAATCTGCCGCTCTAAAATCAACACACAAATGCTGCTTTCCTCTCGTAGATGTGAATTTAATTACAAAAGCAATCACGTCTCTGTTTAGTGGGATCGTGGGGGAAATGAAGGGACGGGACATTTATCATGTTCACGGCAGTCTTTAATATTGAAATAAAGCAGCTTTTGTTGCTGGCTGCCGTAATGTCACCACATGGAGAACGAGAGCAGTTTTTGTGTTCATAGTCATCATTAAGTGTCCGGATTCATTATATCTCTTCACTGTACAGCTCAAAGGATGTTTTGGGGGTTTATCAACCAGTGTTATATTGTAGCACTGAGAAACTATTGTCATTTTCAATAGTTTTTGTTTATCAGTCAATGTGTCTGGACATGTATTTTTAGTTAAAATTAATGAAAATGATAATTATTTCCTCAGCAACCAGTAATAAATAAATAAATAAATAAATGTATTTATAAATAAAAATATTTATTTATTTTATCTTTTAGATTTCACAATTTTTTTAGTTTTTATATGTGTGTATATATATATGTGTGTGTGTGTGTGTATATATATATATATTCATTTTCTTTTCGGCTTAGTCCCTTTATTAATCTGGGGTCGCCACAGCAGAATGAACTGCCAACTTATCCAGCATATGTTTTTACGCAGCGAATGCCCTTCCAGCCGCAACCCATCACTGGGAAACATCCATACACATTCATACACTATGGACAATTTCGCTTACCCAATTCACCTATACTGCATGTCTTTGGGATTGTGGGGGAAACTGAAGCACCTGGAGGAAACCCACGCCAACACAGGGAGAACATGCAAACTACACACAGAAATGCCAACTGACCCAGCCAAGGCTCGAACCAGCGACCTTCTTGCTGTGAGGCGATTGTGCTACATTGTGCTATATATATATATATAAAATGTATGAAAAATGACATGCAATTATGTTTGAGGAAAACAAATAACAAATTATTTCCTCAGTAAACAGCAGAAATAAATAAATAAATAAATTAGTTGTTTTATATATTTTATTTTCTTTCAGTTACCATTTATTTAATTTAAATACACAACAATAATGATTTTAATTTCTATTTTTGGTTTTAGTTGTCATCAAGTGGTCAGGCAGTTTTTATCAGATTTCACAATTAATTAATTTATTTTTTGCTATTTATTATTATTATTTTTTATATTTGAAAAATGACATGCAATTATGTTTGAGGAATTCATATAGAAATTGAATGAAAATGAGAATTATTTCCTCAGTAAATAGCAGAATAAAATAAATAAATAAATAAAAAAAGAAAAATTACATGAAATTGAAAAAAAAACATGAAAACAAATAAATAATTTATAAAAAAAATGAGAATTATTTTCTCAGTAAATAGCAGAATAAATAAATAAAATAATTAAAATAAATAAAATAAATAAAATAAATAAAATAAATAAAATAAAATATATTAAAAATGACATGCAGTTATGTTTGAGGGAAACAAATAAAAATTGAATGACAATGAGAATTATTTCCTCAGTAAACAGCAGAATAAATAAATAAATAAATAAATAAAAAAAGAAAAATGACATGAAATTGAAAAAAAACATGAAAACAAATTAAAAATGTATAAAAAATGAGAATTATTTTCTCAGTAAATAGCAGAATAAATAAATAAATAAATAAATCAAATAAAATAAAATATATTAAAAATGACATGCAGTTATGTTTGAGGGAAACAAATAAAAATTGAATGACAATGAGAATTATTTCCTCAGTAAACAGCAGAAGCAAATAAATAAAATATATTAATTTGTTGTTTTATATAATTTATTTTCTTTCAGTTACTATTTATTTTATTTAAATATGTTTTTTTTACATAACAAAAGTGGTTTTCATTCATCATTTTGGTTTTAGTTGTCATCTAAAGCCAATTTTATCTTTCAGTTTTCACAATTTATTTATTCAATTTTATTTATTAAAGTTTTTAAAATGATGAAGTTAACTTAATCGAATTGTGTGGAACCCAGCACTTTTTACAGGGAGATTATTTTAAAAGTGCCAATAATTGCTGAAATGTCCTTCTGTCGACATCATGATATTTTCTGTCTTTTGTTTTTCAGCCCAGTTGCGTTTGTAAGCATGTGTCTGGAGGATTATGAGTGAGTATCTCCAGCATCTCCACGAATCTCTTTTCTCCTTCAGAGCCTTTAAATGACCTCAGGGAAATCAAGCTGTATCCAGAATCCAGCGGCACAATAAAAAAAGCACCAATGTTTTTAGATTGCAGACAAAATATCAAACCAATTAGCAGCTTTACTCTGATAATACAGCAGAAATGCTCAACAGCTTTTGCCATTTTGGTGGACGCATAATGTCAGCTCTCCTTTTCAAGCTGTGAGAGGTGTGCTTATACTAACTTACTTTTAAATAAATGCCACTCGCTGTGATAGTTGAACTAATGCAGTGGCATTTTTAATGGCGACTTGTATAGTGACTCACTATAGATGCCGAAACAGTGGAAAGGTTTTCTTAATTGGCGACATTGAAAAGGTTTCTGTTGCTGTCTGCTTTCACTAATGAGCAGGATTTTAATAATATAAAGCATCCGTTTTTCTCGCCCTATTGCGAGTGTCTAAAAAAGGCTTAAAGGGTTTTGTTTTTTAACTGAAATGTTTTTCCCTAACAAGCTGTTTGACCGAGTTGATTATTTAATTTTGACAGTGTTCGGGAGTTGCTAGCTATAAGCGCCTCAGCTACTAGCTTAGTTTTTTAGCTCTTGTTATACAATGTAGCTTTTTCCAGTAGCTAGCTGCTTTTTCCAGCAAGTAGTTTTATAACACACAAGACCACATACTGTAATATTACAGCCCTCTATTGATAAATCTCATGTTTTTACATTGATATATTTATTAATTTATTACCGTATAACAAAAGTTGAAATTCAATTCATGAGGTAGTTGGGGATGAACCTGAAGTAAGAACGTTATGTGACACCCTAACAACACCCGACGCGATGCGATATAAGGAATCAAAAAACAAATAATAATAGTTGCGCAAATAATTTATTTTAAGTTTTAAAATGTGTTAAATATGTATTAAATATGATGTCACTGACTTTTTGTGTTTTGGTACATATATTGTTTAAAATATGCATATATTGGTACGTACACTCACCGGCCACTTTATTAGGTACACCGGTTCAACTGCTCGTTTACGCAAATTTCTATTTAGCTAATCACATGGCAGCAACTCAATGCATTTAGGCATGTAGACATGGTCAAGACGATCTGCTGCAGTTCAAACAACATCAGAAAGGGGATGAAAGGTGATTTAAGTGACTTTGAAGGTGGCATGGTTGTTGGTGCCAGACGGGCTGGTCTGAGTACTTCAGAAACTGCTGATCTACTGGGATTTTCACGCACAACCATCTCTAGGGTTTACAGAGAATGGTCCGAAAAAGAGTATAAAATATCCAGAGTATAAAAATATCCAGTGAGCGGCAGTTCTGTGGGCACAAATGCCTTGTTGACCCCAGAGGTCAGAGGAGAATGGCCAGACTGGTTCGAGCTGATAGAAAGGCGACAGTAACTCAAATAACCACTCATTACAACCGAGGTATGCAGAAGAGCATCTCTGAATGCACAACACATCCAACCTATTAGACAATAGAAGATTGAAAATATTTACCTGGTCTGAGTCTCAATGATTTCTGCTGTGTCATTCGGATGGTACAGTCAGAATTTGGCGTCAACGACATGAAAGCATGGATCCATCCTGCCTTGTATCAACAGTTCAGGCTGGTGGTGGTGGTGTAATGGTGTGGGGGATATTTTCTTGGCACACTTTGGGCCCATTAGTACCAATTAAGCATCGTGTCACCGCCACAGCCTACCTGAGTATTGTTGCTGACCATGTCCATCCCTTTATAACCACAGTGTACCCATCTTCTGATGGCTACTTCCAGCAGGATAATGCGCCATGTCATAAAGCTCGAATCATCTCAGACTGGTTTCTTGAACACGACAATGAGTTCACTGTACTCAAATGGCCTCCACAGTCACCAGATCTCAATCCAATAGAGCACCTTTGGGATGTAGTGGAACGGGAGATTCTCATCATGGATGTGCAGCTGACAAATCTGCAGCAACTGCGTGATGCTATCATGTCAATATGGACCAAAATTTCTGAGGAATATTTCCAGTATCTTGTTGAATCTATGCCACAAAGGATTAAGGCAGTTCTGAAGGCAAAGGGGGGTCCAACCCAGTACTAGTAATCAGAATCAGAAAGAGCTTTATTGCCAGGTATGTTCACACATACGATGAATTTAAGGGACAGGACAAAAAACAAATAATAAATATATTTAAAAAATAGTAAGTAGTGAATGCAAATATGCAAATTGACAAGTGTATGTACAGGTATATTACTATATACAACGTTGTATGTGCAGCTGTTATGTGCAAATTGATATGTAAGTACAGTAAGTACAGTTCTTGGAGAGTAGGGAGGGTTGTACCAGTGATTCGCTCAGCAGCCCGAACTATTCGACGTAGTCTTCGGAGGTCGGATTTGGTAGCTGAGCTAAACCAGACAGTTATTGAAGTGCAGAGGACTGATTCAATGATGGAAGTGTAGAACTGTTTCAGCAGCTCCTTTGGAAGGTTGAACTTCCTCAGCTGACAAAGGAAGTACAGCCTTTGTTGAGCTTTTTTGACAATGGAGGCAATGTGAGTTGAGCTGTTGATCCACTGACAGACAGAGGTGGGCACAGAGAGTTGAGTTAATTTGGGCAGGAGAAATTTTGGGATGATAGTGTTAAAAGCCGAGCTGAAGTCAACAAACAGGATCCTCACATGGGTCCCTGGTCTGTCTAGGTGTTGCAGAACATAATACAGTCCCATATTGACTGCATCATCCATAGACCTGTTTGCTCTGTAGGCAAACTGAAGAGAATCTAGTGAGGGTTTAGTGATGTTCTTCAGATGGGCCAGCACCAGTTTTTCAAAAGACTTCATGACCACAGATGTTAGTGCCACCAGTCTGTAGTCATTTAGTCCTGTAAGTTTGGGTTTCTTTGGGATGGGGATGACAGTGGAGCGTTTGAAGCAGGAGGGCACTTCACACAGCTCCAGTGATCTGTTGAAGATCAGGGTGAAGATGGGGGCCAGTTGGTCAGCATAGGATTTTAGACAGGCTGGTGTTACAAAATCTGGGCCTGGTGATTTTTCCCTCTTCTGTTTCTGGAAAAACCTGGCGCACATCATCTTCACTGAACTTAAGTGCAGGTGTTCCTGTAAGCAACCTCTTTGGCCTGACGTAGCTGTCTGAGTTTTACAGTGAACCATGGTTTGTCATTGTTGTATGGGAGTTGAGTCCTGGTAGGAATGCACATGTCTTCACAGAAACTGATATAGGATGTTACAGCCTTCAGTCTTACAGTGTTCAGTTTCTGCCTGTAGGTTGGTATGAGATGAATCAAACAATGATCAGAGTGCCCCAAAGCTGCTCGTTGGACATAGCGTTATGCATTCTTTATTGTGGTAAAGCAGTGATCCAATATGTTTCTGTCTCATATGGGACATGTAACATGTTGTCTTTATTTTTGGCAGTTCACAAGATAGTTTAGTTTAGTAAGGTGTACCTAATAAAGTGACCGGTGAGTGTATATTGTTTATAATATGCATATTTTTGTTACATCTATTGTTTAAAATATATATATTTTTGTAAGTTTTTTAAAATACAAAACTAATAGGTCCTGTTTGACTAAAATGTAAAGAATTTAAAATGTTAAGAGTTTAATTTCTATTGTTTATGTGTTGAAATGGGGATTTTTAGTATTTAGCCAGTAATTAAATTACTGAGTAACTAAAAAAGTGATTTGAAAAAGAATTTAAATACAATTTTAAATATGTAATTAGAAATTAATCACATTCCCAGTACTGGGTTGTGGCTGGAAGGGTATCCGCTGCGTAAATATATGACAGAGTAGTTTGTGGTTCATTCCTCTGTGGCTACCCCTGATAAATCAGGGACTAAGCTGAAGAAAAATGAATGAATGAATGAGACTAATCACGTTTTTAAAGTAACTTACCCAACAGTGCCTTACACTAATGTACAGTTGGATTCCTGAATCACACTGAACTTTCACACATCCGTCCGTTTTTTCAGATCAACACAAAGAGACGGAGAATCGAGTGGCATCTCACCTGTCCCAGAATCACACCTGTCAACAGGACAAATGTGAGTCGCAGCTGATTGGTTTTACTGATGTGCATTACAGTTTATCATCCTGTCACTGGCCGACACCTGAACTAACAGACTGATGAGTGATCTCTTCATATTTGACCTCGCAAAACAAACCTGCATCATCCATCTGAAGGAATTGAGTGCAGGCACATAATGCCAATATGATCGCACTTAATTTAAGAGATCCTGAGAATTATTAGGGGACTGTTTACAGTTGTCAAAACAATGAACACACGTTTATTCATTATTATTACACGGCTGTCTGGAATACTTGATCTTGATTGGTCAGTCGCGACATTTCAAGGTATGCTATTCCGATATAACAACCGCTAAATAACACAGGCTCATCCTGGAATTACCTTGATCGTCAGTAAATACGTTCAAATTCATATACGTACATCCACATTAATGTGGTTTTTAACTGTTTGGCGCCATCTTGTGACCGGTGAGGCATAGGGCCAGACAGAATCTGCGGACATTTTTTGCTATTTCTGCTGTAGACTCAATGAATGGGTAAAGATCTGCGAATTTCTACGTGCGCAGATTCCGTGTGGGCCTAGAACGTCTTTCAAATATATGCACCCAATATATTTGCCAACTACCGATTGTGTTTCATATATCACATCAGCATTATTTCTATACACATAGCAGGTACATATTGGGCCAAGGAAGAATCTAAAATGTATAGCGATTTAATATGCCTCCCACAAACAAGAATAACCGTGAGCTCACGTGCGCCCCCTTCATTGCGGCAGAGCTACTGCCTGCCTCACCTTATGTCTTTTCAGTGCTGCTTTATGTCAACACTAAAAAAGTGATAGACATACTTGAAGTAGATTACCTATTATTTGGAAAGTGAGGACACATAATAAAAATGTCTACAATGTATGAAAACATTTTAATAAAGCATTACATTGGTAGCACACACGGAGTAAGCAAAACGCTCAACCCAGTTTGCAAGGGATTGCGCAATCTGACGTGAGGCACAGCTCAGTGCTGCCTCACCTCGCTGTCATTGAACAGGAAATACACAAAATACAGCGTCATTTTACAAGTCATTTAAATTATACAGAACTTCCATTTATAGCATAGATCAGTGGAGAAATATTTATTTCATCATTAGTATATATCTCATGATGGCAAGTGAGGATGATGACAGCTAAGGCACTCCCTCACCTGCCTCCCCTGACCGCACGTCCCTGGTGTGTGTGTGTGTGTGTGTGTGTGTGTGTGTGTGTGTGTGTGTGTGTGT